>OZ022424.1:4746755-5126755 GCA_963989365.1 Rhimphoctona megacephalus
TTTTTATGAAGCATTGAATGCCATTGGTTTGATTTTGCCCCCTTGTTTGCATATATATGTAACTGAATAACTTCCCCTAGGAGACCTCAACTTTAGCGGTGTGTTTCACCCCTTAAATATGAGTTTCCGCAAAAAAAAAAAACTACGTATCTCTTAGATTTCAATGTAGAATAACATACTCCAAGCGGAACAAAATCGGCGGGGTACACCTGGGAAGGTTTCCTTGTTAGAGCGATTTTTGTCTCTGTTATGGTCTAGACATTATGTAATGTCGATCGAATTGATGATTGGCAACGCTTCATTTCAATCTGTCCATCGAAACACTTCACATAATCTTCAAAATTTATGGTTCTCGCAACAACATTACTCTATACACCTTTCGCTTTTTTAACATCTTTCTTCCCCTCAACTCGCGTCGCATACATTTTTGATCTAAGTCCAACGAATTCGGTCATTATGGCTCCGTTGTTCTCATCCTTCATGAGACCAGGGGCCTTTTTGTTGACAAGAGGTATACCATATACATTGTCATGGGGGTAGTCACTGGTGTCATATTTGTCGAGATTGCATTTCATGTCCCTATATACATCATCACATTCAATATGGTAAATTAAATTATCAGTATCTGTATACATCACTTTACTCTTATTTCCATACGTTGGAATCATGAATTCGTGGTGAAACGCATATAGACAAGTTTTGGAGATGTCTCAAATCGAGATGCCCATGTATATTGGTTTATTAAACTTGACTTGAAGATTTCGCAACTCTACAGCGATTAAATTTTCTGCAAAGATACTTCAACTGTGAAAGTTGGGTTTTGCGATCATAACCTCTGCTCCATATCGGCCTGCCCATTCCGTTAACAATTTAACTTGTACGTGGCTACGAACATCTTCCATAGTTTTTCCGAAAACTGCATTATTCATCAATTTGAATAGATTTTTTTCAAAATCGTTTTTCGCACGTGTACGAAACTGAGTATTCAAATCAATGTATGTTTGCAGCCAGGAAGATTGCTTGAATTTTAAGATTCTGTGTATTTTAGTGACTTTCAATCCATGTTGCAAACACTGCTGCAATGCACGATAGTTTATGATATACCGTTTTTCCCCATTCACCGTTGCAAGCAGCTTTTCTTGCTGTGAGCCCGGAGGTTTGTCATGCATTGAACAAAACGGTAAGTCACTATGTGCATCGTGCAAGTGTTCAGGATATTCCAAATCAACTTCAAGCAGATAACCATTTGCGGAATCTAATGGAGCTGATTCTACGTTGAAGCTTGAAATATCTTCAACCCATTCAAAATCTGCATATGGTAACGGTTGAATCATTGCCCATCCATACAGATTATTAACGTCAAAGTACATTAAATATGAGGATGGTTCTGATAGATTAAATGAGTCCATATACTTATTATTGGCACGGGCATGCCTTTTGGAGCATTGACTGAGACCACCTCGAATACCTCTCTCCACGAATAATACCATGTCGATGTCCATAAGCAATTCAAACTTTACCTTTGTATATTTCATCATGGCATCCCAGGTATATCCGGGGAGAGTATAGTAAAACGCAGGGTCAAGACCATAACTTTTCAGGCAAGTATCGCGAAAATTCTCAAAGATATCGGCTAATAGTAGTTCGTCTGTCTTTAAGTATAAATCGCTATATTCACCGAGCGTTCGAGTTGAAAATCATTCCCACACATTTTTAGCATGATTATATTCCTTCTCGGAAATGGTTGACTCCGTTAAAGAGCTGTAAAATGCTTCCCGCGGTGGAAGCTCCGTTTCATATAACTTTTCAAAACTGTCAATGTATTCGTAGGGAAAGACACCTTTTCGTGTCAATAGGTGAAAATCGTCGACGTCGGGAAACTGTGATTTCAAAGTTGTGAGTTTGTCTGAAGTTAAAAATGATGCTAATTTATCGAGACTTGTGTTCAGAAATCTAAATGAGTCTATGAAACGTAATTTTATATTTTTCCGCGTGTCTTTGGACGTTTCAACAGTTTTCGAAAAGAAGATGTACTTTTCTTTTGTTATAAGGAGCAAATCGATTTTCCCCTCGAACGCAGTTGCTACTTCTTTTATTATAAAATGTGAGTCATAACCGGATAAATGATGAAAAACTATTGGAATAAAAAATGAGTTCTGATAGTTTAAATTGCAATTTGAATGTGCCGGACCTCTGAATTGCCCTGTCAGGCGGCAATGATCATGAACAAGCTCATCACTCCCGACAAAAGGTTTCTCACATATATGACAATCTTTTTCCTCCCGAAATTTTTTCCACTCTTGTGGAGTCAAATCTTTCATCGGAACATTTGTTAATAAAACTTTCTCCACTCGCAATGCCAGTTTTTTAAGTTCTTCTACGAACCATTCCACACAGTTTTCGCCTCGGCGTTCGTGATATCCCGATAGCGAATCATCGTATGAGCACTTGACGTAATATCCAACGCTGAAGACATGATGATGTTGGCTCTTGTTCTTCTCCCTCTCTTCAGCGCTGATTTTCTCCAGGATGCATTCGAGATCTGCGTAGACCACGAATGGGAGACGCTCCTTCCGATTGGTATTTGTGAATTCCAACCATTTGTCATTCTCGGCTGGTAATTGAACTGCGCAATCATTAAGCACACCGCAATCCATCTCATGCAACCGCAGCTTGTTGACGGATTGGAAGTAGTGCAGGCATCTGTAAAAATAATCATTTTTCAACATTATTTAAAAATTTATTATACATTGTAAAGTATAAAATTACAGCGCATTAATATAAATATACTTACCGATCACAGATGAATTTTTTGTGCCCATTGATGTTAAGTTGTGAGTTCACTAGGCGGGATAGATTTTTAATCCACGCAAAGTGTCCAGTTCCACATCCTACCGCATTTTCAATGTAAAGCAAGTTCACGTGTGTCTCTTTTTTCTCCTTGCTAATGCGAACCGGTAGAATAGTGTCTTTCTTCTCAGTGTACACGTTGATTGAAAGATTGTTCAACTTTTCAAATTTCCCGATTTGGTCCAACGTTATGGGGAAGTTGATACCTCGAAAATCGAATATTGTAGAGTAATGTAGATATGAAGATGTACGATCGCTGTGCTGTGTTGCTGGATGGAGAGCAGCAACCATTGCCCATCCGAAACACGCATTATCGTTAGATTTTATATTTACAACTGCTTTCTTCAACCGTATACGTTTCGCCAATAAAATGTAACATCCCGCACGCATTGCGTTATATTTGTTAATATTTACAGTTAAATTCGTTATTGAAGATAATGTCCAGCTACTATCACTGTCTTGGAACTCTTCAAGCGATTTTAGTGTTGGCTCCACGACGCGCTTTCGATACCACTCACTCAGGTCCGATGTTGTGAAAAGTTCAACATTTCCCGTTGTTTGGAAAAGCCCGTAGTTATTCGAGTCCTCGCGTGAGGCCCTCAGTCGACGGTCAGTCGCTCGCTTGGACCTCACGGTAGCCGGGCTCACTGGGCACTTCCCCCTCTTCTACTTACCTCTGTTTCCGGCTTCTTCCTCAATTTTAGTCGTCTTCTTCGAGCGTTTTAACGAGTTACGTTTAACGGCAAGCCTCTAATGAGCCCTCAGGTTTCTTTCGAATGAACATTAGCGATTCTGTGCGCGGTAAAGATTTACGACCTGTATCGTGTGCTAAATCCGTTTACTGTTCATATGGTATTAATTTCGGCTCGCTTCATCGGACACTTCGCGTTCTTTTCTAAACGGTACGAATTTTCCTCTTATCTCTCGACCAACGTGGCGAGAGCGTCGGGTTCGCGGCCATTACGCACGCGAAACCATTGTTCGATTCTACGATAATTTTATTTGTAAACCGACAGCTATTAAATACTCGTTATTTTTTATTAGTACGGAGTGAGAGAATAATTTTCGTTTTGTGATACGTTTATTACGTCGGAAGCTACGTCATCTAAGTGGGACCGTATGCGAGCACGTAAACAAGGACGAGACGAGTCGTTGACTCAGTACTTTCACGCGAAAATCCGTTTATGCACTGCGTTGAAATTGACATTTGAAGATGAGAAAAGTGAAGTGATTTCGGGATTGTGGTCGCGAGAGCTGTTGCGAATGCTACTGTCCGCGAGACATTATACGTACGACGATTTACTCCATGACATGTTAAATTTTGATCGGTGTTTGTCTAATCAGCGTACGGAGTCGGGGCGACAAGGACGTGAGTTTGTTCGTGATTCGGGTAAAACGCGACCGCTATTGACAAACAATAAACCGTCTTCGGGAGATACGCGGCGTGGTAGTGAAACGAAACGTGATTCGAAATCGTTGTAGGGAGCTGGATCAGTGAAAGAACGTAAGTGTTACCGTTACCGAAAGACGGAACACTTAGCTCGTGATTGTCCAGAAAAACAAAAGGACTTAAGATAGATCGGTGAATTTGAGCCATCCAAGATGAAGGACTGACAATTTTTATAGTTACACATAAATACGAGATGAATTGATATTTGCAACTTGAACGCTATTTACCATCTAGTTTGGTAGTAATTAATTCGTAAAAATCGACTGTTTCCAGACATTTATCCCTACGAGCATAGAAAAATTGTATGCACGTCAAGACTTATTGAATTTTTACATTTGGTACTTCCAAGATTTCGTAATAAAAAATTGATTACTGTATTCCGCGAATATTCCTGAATATAAAAGTGCTTGGGTTTTTGGACGTTACCGTTAAAAATGGACTGAAAAATAAAAAATTATTTGTTGTAAAATGATTGAGATTTCCACAGGAATGACACAGGAAAGAGTGCGAGAGCGCTTAGCAACTCTGTATTCAGCGTCTGCTAGAACATGCCTTCAGACGCGACAGTTTGCCAATTTGACTGTGTTTTTCTTTCTTGTTCTTGAATGTTTTTATCGTATTTGATAAATATCGATAGAATTAATGGTAATAGGTAAACTGGCAAAATCTCTGTCGTTGCGTAATTCCTTTGTGTAAATACTCTATATAGGTTATAAACAAAACTGATAGTTTCGGCAGATGACAGTAACAGCCATGCCACGTTTTACAATCCACTACGCTCGTAAAATTTCAATTAGTAAACATTTTTTGAACAATAAAATCATATAAAAATGTCCATTCTCCGCTGTTTATATTTCGAAAATAATAAAATTATAATTTGAAAGACAATTTTGCATTTGCAAACTTTGGTCTATAATGGGTACAGCAAAGATCACGTAGCCGTCACCAATCTACCTTAACATGCTACAAGTGCAACAAAAAGGGACATCTTAGTCGTCAGTGCCCTACGTTAAAAGCAAACGAGATTAGTGCGGTACAGGCGGTGAGTGTGACAAGTGATCCCACAGTGTTAAAGAACATCAAAGACGCGCAAATAGATGGGACCGCCGGATATTTTGGTAAGCAGCATGGGTGTCGTGTATGTCGACGTCTTAATAGACGGTGTCGAAGCAAAACAAGTGCCTTTCCAAATTTGTCCGAACGACCATCAATCGATCGATGTCTCGATCGATTGGCCGAACGTTCTCGGATTTGGACACGGTTGATTATTCTAAAAAGGGAAGCCGGTTTAACTTCCTCGTACTTGAGGAGTTAATAGAGGAATGTGAACCGTCATCGTTGAGCCTGCGAACGGTACAACTGCAGCCATTACCAGCGAATTCCATCTGTTTGGTGAGCGTTGAACACGACTCTCTACATTATTCCATTCCGTTGGCAAACTTGGGCAAAATAGAGCATACGTTGGTGCCGGGAAGAGCGGCGTTGCGAGGTGACATTTCAACGGTAGCGATGATCGAGCGAAGGGAACTGGATCCAAACGATGTCAACGTAGACGACCTACATATCGGGGATGATCAACCAGAGTACGTGCATCAAGAATTGTGCGCGATGTTGCGAGAATTTCGAGACTGTGTGGCGATGGGACTGCATGATTTAGGTTGCGCGAGGCATATAGAAATGGATATTCTACTAAAAGACGGGGCCGGGCCCGTAAGTTGTAAACCTTATCGCGCGACGGATCGGGAACGTGACGAATTTAGAGAGATTATTGGAGGTTGGAAAGAGGCGGGAATTGTGACCGAGACACAATCAGCGTTTGCGAGCCCTGTGCTGTTAGTACGCAAAAAGACGGGTGAATCGAGGCTGCGTGTAGATTTTCACAAGTTAAACGCGGTGACCGAGCGTGTACATTTTCCCCTCCCGAACATAGACGATCATTTAGCATAGATCAGAGACAGTAAATTATTTATTGTGTTAGATTTAGCTCATGGGGATTTGCAAATCCCTTTAACTGCGAGTGCAAGAGAGAAAACGGCGATCATTACGCCGGAGGAAATAGTTGATTTCACAAGAATGATATTCGGATTGATGAATGGGCCGGCTTACTTTTCAAAGGCGATGCAGCGTGCCTTAGGGCCGTTAAGGGACACAGTCGCTCTGTTTTATTTAGACGACGTCTTGATTCCGGGGAAAGACTGAGAGGATCTTAGACCGAAGTTGCGACTGGTGTTGGAGGCGTTTAGAGAGGCTGAACTTACAGTGAAATTGGCTAAGTGTCGTTTCCTGTTTTCGAAGGTCGCATACTTAGGCCACGAAATCTCTGCACGAGGAATTGAGCCGGGTGAGGAGAAGGTAAGGGCGATTCGAGATTTCCCAGCGCCTACAAACGCGCACGAGGTTCGTCGATTTCTTGGACTTACCAGATACTTCCGCAAATTCGTGCCTCGTTTTGCGCAATTGGCCGAGCCATTATTGAGATTATTAAAAACAAAAACGACGTTTGAATGGGGAGATGCACAAGTTATTGCGTTCGAGACGTTGAAGGCGAGGTTAACGGAACAACCAGTACTTCAAACATTCAACCCGAAAGCGGAGACGGAGTTACACGGACGCTAGTGCTACAGGTCTGGCAGGAATGCTACTGCAAAAAGATGGGTCTGGGACCCTACGACTCGTGTATGCCATTAGTAGGAGAACGAGCGAGCCAGAAAGCCATAGTAGTAAATTGGAATTATTGGCGGTAATGTGGGCTGTAACCAGATTACGTGCGATGTTGGCAAATATTCCTTTCACGGTAGCCACGGACTATCAAGCGTTGTGCTATTTGAATACGCAGAAGTCACTAAACCCACAAGTAATTCGGTGGCATGATCTCCTTAGTGAGTATGAGTATAATATCGTACATAGACCAGGTACTAAAATGGCACACGTGAACGCGATGAGTAGAGCGCCGGTAGAGTCATCCATATTTAGTGGCGAATTGGGAGTTTTCAACGTGAATAACGAAGAGGACATAGTGACAATGTACCAGTGTACGGACGAGAGGATAAAAGAGAAAAAGAGAATTCTTGCGAAACCTGTGAATACGCGTACGCGCTACGAACAAGGGTGTGTCGACGATTATGAGATTCGTAACGGAATTTTGTTTAAACATCGTGACGGTTAGCAGCTGTTTGTTGTGCCGAATAGTATGCGAAAGAGTTTAGCGGTGCGTTTTCATGATTTAAAGAGCCATCCGGGGCCAGAAAGAACCGCGTCTCGCATACTAGAGCATTATTACTTTCCGGGAGTGCGTCGGTACGTCAATCGTCACATCCGTGCATGTTTACAATATATTGTGAGAAAATCCGAGCCGGGTAGACAGGCTGGCGAATTACATCCAATTTCGCCGGGTAAGAGACCGTTCGCATTAATTCATATCGATCATCTTGGACCTTTTGTAACGAGCGCGAAGGGTAACAAGTATATTTTTGTTATAGTGGATAATTTAACGAAATTCGCGATAATTCGGGCTGTAAAAGATACGCGAACCGCGAGTATTCTTCGTGTGCTGAAAGAATTTGTAGCGGAAAGGGGAGCACCTGAGCGAATCGTATCGGATCGAGGGACTTGCTTTACGGCAAGGACGTTTGAGACATTTTGTCGAGAACACGGAATCAAATATACGGTCAACTCTCCCAGACATCCTCAGCCCAACGGTCAAATAGAAAGGTTAAATTCGACCGTAGTGTCGGCAGTTCGTGCGAGTTTAGAAGAGGACGAAGGTCGTACTTGGGACCGACAAATGTGTGAGATTCAGAGTGATCTTAACGAGCTTAAAAATGCGAGTACGGGCAAGAGCCCTTTTCAACTCGTTTACGGTTATGTTCCTCGTCGTAATGAAGGTGATGTTCGACGTTTAACCGTCGAATCCGAACCAGAATACAAACATCCGACAGAGCTTCAGCGAGAGGCGAGAGAGAACATCCTTCGAGCGCAAAGTGCCATGAAAAAGAGGTATGATGTCGGGCGTGCACGAAACGTTTATTTCGATAAAGGGTCTATCGTATTTATGAAAACTGGAGTATTTACTTCAACTGGAGAATCAACGAAACTCCATGCGAAATATCGTGGGCCTTTAGTGGTCGTAGAGAGACTTCCAGGCGATACTTATCGTGTAGCTGAGATAGGCAGCGATGGCCGAGGCAAGCGTTACGCTTCTACAGCGCATGCTTCCCAATTGAAAATTTGGGAGCCACATCTTACTGAAACTTCTTCTGAGGAAGAAAGCGATGACGAAGACCCACCAGTGCTAATCGCCAACGAAGACCAATGCTTAAGTGAGCAAGAAGAAGAGTGTCAAGTGCGTGGTACGGTAGATAGTGTCGATAATCGTGAAGAAGAGTGTCAAGTGCGTGGTACAGTAGATAGTGTCGATAATCGTGCTAAAACTTTCAAAGAAACTGAAAGGAGTGTCAGCATGAGTCTGAATGCTGGAAAAGAGAATGTAAATGATGAGAATGATGGGAAATGCAATGCTGCGAATGAGAGTTGTCTGCGTAAGTCAAAGCGCACAAAATGTCGCCCATTAAAGTTGCGAGATTACGTACAGTAATTAGATTATTTAAAAAAAAAACCCCCAAAGCATAGGTTACGAGCGTACATGATATAGTATGATAATATCTATATGTGTGGTGTGGAAAGAGTAGCAAAATAAAAAAAAAAAGAAATCAAAAATCACACTCAGTTGTAACGCTCGAGGACGAGCGATTCGTAGCATGGCCGAATGTTAAAGAGAGTGAGTGCTAGTATGAATGTGCGTGAGGGGAGTGCCTAACTTCCGCCTAGACAGCGTGCGAGAGCGAGGCAAAAGGGTTCTGCGCAGTTAGATCCGCCATATTGTATCTTGGGTCGACCGGCGATGAGGCTACAAAGAAACCGGACGCGGTGCTTCGTGAAACGTGCGCATAAGCCTTCTATAACGAAGTGCAACTGGGGACAATAGCATCGTATCCCGTAATTAAAGCTGTGTGCATTCCCTCTGTGTGCGAGTGAGTCGAGTGAGAGGGTGCCGTTATCTCGAGCTTATTAGTGCTCAATAATATATTCTTTGTTTTGCCCATATGGTCTTAACCTTTTTCATTTCGGTTATCATAACTGCGAAAATTAAAAGCAGTCCGTATTTTCATTATTAAATGTGTCTCAGCTTATTCCAAAACCCAACTACATCCCAATATATTATTAAAAAAGAAAAGAGAGAGAGGAAAGAAAGAACGGTTTTAACATTTGGTAAAAAAAGACAAAATTTAGAAATACGAAAACTATTACGTTAAAATAGAACATCCAAAGGAGTGAAAAGGTGCGTTGTTCCAGTCTCTAGATTGTTTATTCGGATTTCTTTTTTCATCGATTTCATTCGAACCCAAAAGGACATCAATTTCCATTATTAGCAAACTATGGATTTAATAACAAGAGGTCAGAGTACGAATAGTTTTATTTCTCCCAAAAGCTCTCAAAATTGAAATATCAAAGTTCTTTTCGTCGTAATATTTCAACTCAATCTCAAGTTCAAAATAAACATCGCCGAACAAAGAATAAATAGATAAAAAAATTTATTCGAGTCGTTTTAAATGAAGAAATAAAACTCTTTTATATTTTTCCATTTTCTGAGACTAAAATCGATGGAAGAAAAAATTCGAATTAAATATTTAGGGACTCGACCAATCACAGACGCAGCTTATCACTCCATAAAAGTTTCTTTCTCAACGTGATAGTTATGGTGTTACGCAGGAATTTCTATTTTTTTAATTTTTTATTTTTCTAATACAAGTTTGAGCTTCCCTTAAAAATCTCAACGAAAAGATATAAGGAAAAAAATTTCTCCTGAAAATGAGATCCATCTGTACGAGAGAAAAAATACGAAAAACAGTCATTGCCAAAATAACATCTCAGTCGTAAAAAAAATTGCAAAATTTTTTCCAAAAAAGCAGAATGAAGCAGGATTCCTCTCCATCAAAATGCCGTTTACTAAATTCTTTTATCTATACGGCCGGTAAAATAGCATAAAAAGAGAGCACATAATTATTTTATCGGTTGTATAGAACGTCCAGGGTTCTGTGGATTAATAAGAGGTTTTTTTTCGAGCAAAGTTCCACTAAATGGCACAAGATTCAATTTTTCCCATTTCATATAAAGAACATTTCATATTCAAATTCATATCTTACAAGGAGACGGCACGACCGTGGGGACGGGGATTTGGCCGATTTTTTTTGTGGTGAAAGAGCACCTCACGTGGTTAAAGACACACTACTCGGAAAATTCCGCGAAAAATCGATTCAAAGTTTCCTAGGCGCCTTATGAGTTTAAAATGTCAAATACTTGTCGAGCCGCCGTCTAGACTAGACGGTTAGGGCTGGGTCTTTTACGCCGGAGGTCTCGCGTTCGATTCCTCCTTCGAATCTTATGTTTTTTTCTTTTTTTTTTTGTTATCCCAACAATTATTAAAAGCGTTTCTCATCCCTACATTATTTTTAAAAATTTATTTACATTATTTTTTCAAAATTATTTTCATTTTTTTAAAAATTATTTTCTTTTTTTTCAATAAAACAATTCATAACGATGGGTTTTTTATTTTTCTTGTAAAGTATATGAGGAGGAACATTGGGTTTTTAATAAGAATAACAAAGTCGATTAGGAAAAATTCAATTTTTATTCATATAATAATTATATACAAAAACCGCAGTGGTAATTATCGTAGAAACAAACAAAGCAATAATTTTTGCGACATCTTGCGCAACATATAAAAGCGAATTTTTTACAATCGCAGGAAGTTTGCAATATATCCGTACAAAAACATGCCTCATTAACATTTATGAAAATGTTTCTAATAACTGACAATTTTGAGGCAAACCAGGCGTATAAAATCATGTCTCAGAATATTGGTGATGATAATTGATGGTGAATTATTGAATGGATTTTTATACAATCTTCCCGGGAATTAATTTCATGATTCTGCTCTAACAATTCGCTGTAATTTTGCAAGCGCTTTATGAAATTTTTAACTTGTCTGTAAAAGTAAACGTTACAAGGTTGCACCAAGGGAGTGCATTTTGGAGGAATTACTTTTACAGAGCAAGTTAGCATATTTTCGTCATCTTGAAAGATGTCATCATACATCTGTGGATTTGTCTGACCCCCCTCCCCCCCCCCCCCCAAGAGTCAATGAGAAGTAAATATTTACCGTGAGAAAATACTCTAAAAAGGTAAAAAAAGAACGCCAAGTATTAAAAAATCGTGACCTTAGTTATAAAATCACTGCTTTACATTCTTGTTATTGGGTTAAAATAAAAACTATATTTTGATTCACAACATTCATTTCTTTTTTATTATATACAAAAAGTTACTTTACTGCGAAAAAAAACTACTCAATAATTTTTGTCCCTCATTAAAAAAAAAATCAAATCATTTAAACATAGCCAAGAACAGTGAATGGATTCAGAAGCTCCTCAGGGAATCATGTACACTCTGAATGGTGTCTGCTAAAGGGTTGTGTCGCGTCAAGAGCTTTCGAAGAAAATCCTACAAATATCAAGAAATTACTATTACGATATTATGCTAGCTCAAGACAATGAACGTACAACACAACTCCACAGGAAATTATACAAACAGAAATGACATAAAAAAGCGAACGTACGCGTACAAGTGCACACGTACGTACCGCACAATTTCACTGCAAAGACTACACAAAAACTTGGCGTGCATGGTTTTCAAAAATACGCTCGGCGAAGGAACTCTTCATCCGTCTGTACCCGTAGAAAATTCAAATACCTACATATTTTATTTATTCATGCTAGCCTTCCATTTCATCGCTTATCTATTCACCCATCCATTCGTTCATTTGTCTATCCAACTTACCCTTTCACTTATCCCATCCATTCATCCGCCTGTACATTCGTTTATCCGTCCCAACCCTCCATCCCATCTAACCATTTTTTTGTTTGCCCCTCCATCCTGGTAATTAATTCACGCATCCGATCCCTGAATGCCATCCATTCTATTCGACTATGAATTCATGCCACCCATCCCATCCATCTAACCATTCATCTTATCATTCATCTCATTTATATATCCAAAATCCATCTCTCTTCTAATGCCATCCATTGATCCATTCATTCAATTTCACTATCAATTCATGCCATCCAGCCCACCCATCTATCCATATCTGTCATCATCTATTCTTGTTTACTCATCCAACTAGTCTCGCTATCCATCCCTTCCATCTGATTCATCCATCTGATCTATTGATCTCATTCCATTATCCTGTTCATGTCGTCCTTAACACAGACTTTCTTATTCAATCCGTGAATCAATCCCGAGGCTTCTTCTTTCATCATTTATGAAAGGACGATCATTGATGTGGGTAGTAGATCCTATCAACCTTGTCTTCCCGAGCTTATTTTTGAAAACCATGCACGCCAAGTTTTTGTGTAGTCTTTGCAGTGAAATTGTGCGGTACGTACGTGTGCACTTGTACGCGTACGTTCGCTTTTTTATGTCATTTCTGTTTGTATAATTTCCTGTGGAGTTGTGTTGTACGTTCATTGTCTTGAGCTAGCATAATATCGTAATAGTAATTTCTTGATATTTGTAGGATTTTCTTCGAAAGCTCTTGACGCGACACAATCCTTTAGCAGACACCATTCAGAGTGTACATGATTGCCTGAGGAGCTTCTGAATCCATTCACTGTTCTTGGCTATGTTTAAATGATTTGATTTTTTTTTTAATGAGGGACAAAAATTATTGAGTAGTTTTTTTTCGCAGTAAAGTAACTTTTTGTATATAATAAAAAAGAAATGAATGTTGTGAATCAAAATATAGTTTTTATTTTAACCCAATAACAAGAATGTAAAGCAGTAATTTTATAACTAAGGTCACGATTTTTTAATACTTGGCGTTCTTTTTTTACTTTATTAGAGTATTTTCTCACGGATTTCTCTTCTTTTTGAAAAGGGAAATATTTATCAACATTTCAATAATAGAGGAATTTTTTGTCCTAGTTGAAGGCAAGAACGTTTGAATGGGTTTTTTTTCGAAGTTCACTTCGAAGTTGATTCACTTTTTTAATAGTTGGCGTTCTTTTTTTACTTTTTTAGAGTTTTTTTTTCAAGGTAATAATATACTGTAATGAAAGAAAAAGATCAAATTATTTAAAAGAATCGATTATTATTATTATTTTCATTATTATAATGATCAAATATTATTTAAATACATAGTTAACTATTTAAAATAATTAATTCCCGTTAAATAATTGAAACAGAAAAAAGTTCCCAGAACGGCCGATTAAAATCTTAAATGTTTGATTTCTCGGGATTGGCTGGACGGATTTTCTCGAACCAAGAACCATTGGAAAGATAAAAAATCGTAGAAAAATCCATTCTAATATGAAATTTATTCCTCAACCCATTTTTCCGTAAAAAACGATTTAAAGTTTATGTGACGTCATAAAACGCCTATTTTACTGTATAGAAGAGTACGGCAGAGCTCGCGCTGCGCTTTCTTTTTAATACTTGGCGTCGAGCCATTGCCACGTCTCTTGATCATTCTAACATAATAAAAGTAGAATATATAGCAATTTGAAACTCAAAATGTTAAAATAAAATGAAATGAAACCTCGGAAATCCTCAAAGAAATTAGGGAGATCGTTCATCCCTTTCGACTTGAAAAAAAAATATTTAAATAATCATTTGCAAATCCTAATGTATTTTTTGGAAGAAAATCTGTATAAACGAACGAAATGAGAATGAAATAAAATTCGATGACGGGAAATAAATTCTGCTTACGTTTTTTCTTTTACTCATTCAACAACGATAATAATCGTCAAATTCGTAAAACCCCTCCCAAAAAATTGATCGAAATCCTATGGATCCACCCAGCTCTAAATAACTAATAAAAAAGAATCCTCTTTAAAACATCACTGTGGAGAACGGTACGGTAATGAATAAGGGTGCCATTGAATATCAGCAACCTTTAATTCATAAAACTTTTGGCCAATCCCTCAAGGGAATCTCTGCGAGACTCTTGGTCAATACCTTAAAAAAGTCTCGGTGAGACTCTTGGGCAATCCCTTGAAAATATCTCGGCGAGACTCTCAAACCTTGAGATCAAACTTTTAAAGAAAACTTTGAACGATGTCTCGACGAAACTCTGGGTCAATCTCTCAACGCAATCTCGGTAATACACTTAGTAAATCCCTCATAAAAATCTCACCGGGACTCCTAGTCAATCCCTTAAAAATGTCTCGCTGAGACTCTTGGTCAATCCCTTAAAAAAATTTCGACGAGACTCCAGGTCAATTCCTTCAAAAAGTCTAGAAGAGACTCTTGGTCAATCCCTTGAAAAGAACTCGACAAGACTCATGATCCCTTAACCCTATCGCAGTGATGGACCCCTATAGGGGCACAAAAAAGTCGTGCCACTTTTGTGTGGCACGACGATGGACCCCTATAGGGGCATCTAAAAAAAACATATCTCTATTGTATCGATTTGATTGATTTTTGGTACTCCAAGGTTTTTGAGGTCGCTAAATCCGAATCTGAAGTCAGATTTCCAAAATTCAAAATGGCGGATCCAATATGGTGGATTAAAAACACAAAATTTTATTTTTTTGAAATTAAAATTGACATCCAGGGGGTTTTGGGGTCTTTGAATCCGAATCTGGTCAGATTTTTTAAATTCAAAATGGCAGATCCAATATGGCTTATTGTAAAAACAAAATTTCATTTTTTTAAATGAAAGCTGACAATTAGGGGTTTTTGGGGTCGCTGAATCTGAATCTGATGTCAGATTATTTCAATTCAAAATGGCGGATCCAATATGGCGGATCAAAAAAAGAATATTTCATTTTTTTTAAATGAAATCTGACAATCAGGGGTTTTTAGGGCCGCCGAATCCAAATTTGAAATCTGATTATGCGAATTCAAAATGGCGGATCCAATGTGGTGGATCAAAAAAATCATTTGTTTGCAATGTACGATGATACTCGGGGGTTTTTGGGGTTGCTTAATCTCAATCTCATAACAGATTTTAGAATTTCAAAATGCCGGATCCAATATGGCGGATCAAAATTTTTTTTCCTTTTTTTTGTGGATATTGTAACGGTACGATTTATTCAACACGCCGTTATGCGTGAATTCGAGCTACTTAATAATAAAAGAGCAGTTTGCTACAATAGACCTGAAGTATCAAATCGTTAGGATATGGTGTCAAATCTTACCTCAAACACCAAAAGATGCAACATATATGCGTCATAATGAAAAAAATCGATGAAAACCGGTTGCTGATGAAGAGATTGTTATAAAATTTGAATTCCCCGAGTTTTTGGGATCGCTGAATTCAAATAACATATTAAAATTATTAAATAAGAAAAGGCGGAGGCACTATGGTTGCTAGAAATGTTTAGAATAATCCGATTAGAACGAAACGTGGGAATTCAAAATGGCAGACGCAAAACATATTGGATCCGCCATTTTGAATTTTGAAAATTTGACCAGATTTGGATTCAACGACCCCAAAAACCCCCGAGTGTCAGCTTTCATTTCGAAAAAATAATATTTGGATTTTTGGATTTGCCATATTGAATCGGCCAATTTGAATTTCCAAAATTTGACATCAGATTTGGATTCAGCGACCCCAAAATCCCTTGGGTGTCAGCTTTCGATTCGAAAAAATAATGTTTGGTTTCTTTGATCCGCCATATTGAATCGGCCATTCTGAATTTCCAAAATTTGACATCAGATTTGGATTCAACGACCCCAAAAACCTACTTACCAAAATTTTGGTGAATTTTTGAAAAAAAAATTTTCAACACAGTTTTGGCACGAAAAGTTTTTTTCGCCTCACTGCGAAAGGGTTTAAACCTTCCATCGAGATCCTTGATCAATCTTTTAAAAAACGCCCGTCGAGACTTGTGGTCCCTTAAAGAAGTCTCGGTGAGACTCTTATAGTCAATCCATTAAAAAAAAGTCTCGGCGGGACTCTGGATAAATCTCTTAAAAAAGTCGCGGTGAGATTCTTGTTTAATCCCTTAAAGACATATCCGTGAGACTAGTCTTAGTCAATCCCTTGAAAACCTCTCGTCAAGACTCTTGTTCAATCCCTTAAGGAAATCTCGACGAGACACGTGGTCAATCCCTTAAAGAAGTCTCGGGGAGACTCTTAGTCAATCAGAAAACTTCCGTCGTGACCCCTGGTCAACCCTTTAAAAAATCTCGTCCAGATTTTTGGCGAATCCCTTGAAAAAGTTTCAGCGAGCTTCTTGGTCGATCCATTAAAAAAAGTCTCGGCAAGAATCTGGATAAATCTCTTAGAAAAGTCGTGGCGAGACTCTTGATCAATCCCTTAAAGAAGTTTCGGTGAGACTCTTAATCAATCCCTTGAAAAACTCTCGTCGAGACTCCTATTCAATCCCTTAAGGAAATATCGACGAGACTCGTGGTCAATCCCTTAAAGAAGTGTCGGTGAGACTCTTAGTCAATCCCTAAAAAAAATCCCATCGTGACCCCTGGTAAACCCCTTAAAAAATCCCGTCCAGACTCTTGGTCAATCTCTTTAAAATATCTCGGCGAGAATCATGATCAATCCCTTGAAAAACTCTCGTCGAGAGTCTTGGTCAATCCCTTAAGGAAATCTCGACGAGACTCGTGTTGAATCTCTTAAAGAAGTCTTGGTGAGACCCTTGTCACCCTTGAAACTTCCGTCAAGACCCCTGGTCAACCGTTTTAAAAATCCCGTCCAGACTCTTAGCCAATCCCTTAAAAAGTTGCAGCGAGATTCTTGTTCAATCCCTTAAGGAAATCTCGACGAGACTCATGGTCAATCCCTTAAATAAGTCTCGGTGAGGCTCTTAGTCAATCCCTTAAAAAACAAACTTCCGTCGTGACCCCTTGTCAACCCCTTAAAATACTCCCAATGAGACTCTTGGTCAATCCCTTTAAAATATCTCGGCGAGAGTCATGATCAATCGCTTGAAAAACTCTCGTCGAGACACTTGGTCAATCTCTTAAGGAAATCTCGACGAGACTCGTGGTCAATCCCTTAAAGAAGTCACGATGAGACTCTTAGTCAATCCCTTAAAAAAACCTTCCGTCGAGACCCCTAGTCAGCCCCTTCAGAAATCCCGTCCAGACTCTTGGCCAATCCCTTAAAAAAGTCTCGGCGAGATTCTTGGTCAATTCGTTGAAAAAAAGTCTCGGCGAGACTCTGGATAAATCTCTTTAAAAAGTTGTGGCGAGATTCTTGATCAATCCCTTAAAGACATCTCGGTGAGACTCTTTGTCAATCTTGAAAAATTCGTCGAGACTCTTGGTCAACCCCTTAACGCAATCTCGACGAGACCCGTGGTCAATCCCTTAAAGAAGTCTCGGTGAAACTCTTAGTCACCCCCTTAAAAATTTTTGTCCAGACTCTTGGTCAATCTCTTAAAAAAGTCTCGGCGAGATCCTTGGTCGAACTGTTCAAAAAAGTCCCGGCGAGAATGTGGATGAATCACTTAAAAAAGTCGCGGGAAGATTCTTGATCAATCCCTTAAAGGAGTCTCGATGAGACTCTCACTCAATCCCTTAAAAATATATCGGCGAGAGTCATGATCAATCGCTTGAAAAACCCTCGTCGAAACTCTTGATCAATCCCTTAAGGAAATTTCGACGAAACTCGTGGTCAAACCCTTAAAGAAGTTTCGGTGAGACTCTTAGTCAATCCCTTAAAAACTTCCATCGAGATCCTTAGTCAACCCCTTAAAAAATCTCGTCCAATCTCTTGGCCAATCCCTTAAAGAAGTGTCGGCGAGATTCTTAGTCAATCCCTTAAAAAATTTCCGTCGAGACCCCTGGTCAAATCCGTAAAAAATCCCGTCCAGACTCTTGGCCAATCCCTTAAAAAAGTCTCGGTGAGATTCTTGGTCAATCTGTTAAAAAAAGTCTCGGCGAGACTGGATAAATATAATGATTTTTCATTAATTAAATCCAATTCTATTTTTTTATATTACACATATTACACATATATTTAGAATTTGGGAATTGCATTTTTCACAATTATTAACATGAAATTATAATGATGAAATCTTCAATAAATATGAATAAAATAGATAACAAATTAAATGGAAATTAAATGGAAAAATTAATTGCATTTTTCACAATTATATAACATGAAATTATCATGACGAAATCTTCAATAAATGTGAATAAAATAGATAACAAATTAAATGGAAATTAAATGGAAAAATTAATTGCATTTTTCACAATTATATAACATGAAATTATCATGATAAATTCTTCAATAAATATGAATAAAATAGATAACAAATGAAATCGAAATTAAATGGAAAATTAAATGGAAAAATTAAATAGAGTGAAAGCGGTAGAGGGAGAGGATAGCACGAGGCGCTGACGCGGTAGAGGGAGAGAGATAGCACGAGGCGCCGACGCGGTAGAGGGAGAGAGAGACGCACGATAGTCTGTCTCTCTCGCTCAGTGGCGCGCGGAGAGTGGGGGTACACCGCGTTCAGTGGAGCGAGTGACGTCACAGTCAGAAAATGTCCACCAGTCTCGCAAAGGACGTATGTCCAAACGTGAACAAGCGCGGCTAACGCTCTTCTGACTCCAAGAAACTCCGAGAAAGAGAGAAATCCCCAAAACGGCCGACCAAAATCTCAAATGTTAGATTTCTCTGGATTGGCTGAACGGATTTTCTTCAACCAAGGACCATTCGAAAGATAAAAAATCGTAGAAAATTCAAATCTAATATGAGATTTTTCCGTCAACCCGCTTCTCCGTTAGAACTATTTGAAGTTTCTGTGACGTCATAAAACGCCTATTTTACTGTATATAAGAGTGCGGCAGGGCTCGCGCTACGCTTTTTTTTAATACTTGGCGTCGAGCCGCTGCCGCGTCTCTTGATTCTCCCCGACGTAAGTTTTTAAACATTTCTGGAGAAAATCCGTGTATAAGGCTGTTGTTAGTTTTCCGGACTTCGATGATGTTGCAATGACGTTCGTATATGTATTGGCATAGCCATCTACTAATTTTTGAATACGAGGACCGAAATGACCAGTCGCCTCTTGCAAACATACGAAGTCATGTGGGAGCACTTTTCCGGATAATGTTATGGAATATTGTGCGGTGTACGAATGCGTCACTTTATTCAAATCCGACTTTTTGACGAAAACTGTTTTACTCCCTTTTTGAGTGAGTGTCATGTTGAAAACAGATTGATATTGACATCCTGAAAAAAAATAATACTTTTAATATTAAAAAATATTCGAATATATATGTAGAAAACTTTTTATATAATTAATTTTGCATTTATACATTTTGCATCGGTAAAAACATTTTGTACGCAGAAAACTTGTATTTACCTGTTTGGTCAGCATTTATACCATAATCCTCATGGTATTGAGGTATTAAGCGGTACGTCTGTCGATGAAAGGTCTCTGCAGACACCAAGATTTCCTCCATTGATGCCGCCTCTTTTTTCGAAACCAGTTTCGTGATTTTCCGTTCAGAAATTTTGTGTTTCTGTTTGAATACCGTGACCTATCGATCAGACGCCTTGAAATTGAAATCGATGAATTGTGCAGCAGCAGCCAACGCTCATTTTTGTAAATTTCTTGTCGTAACTTGCTGATATTGCTATCTTGCTTCCACAAAACGGTCGTAGGTCCACGAATCTATCGCCTCAAATTTGTCCAATCTCGTTCCACCACTTTTAATATCATTCTCCCATTGTGAAAGATATTCTTTTCTCTTCAAGCGGCTGCATCCTTTTTTTTTTGCAATGTCGCCAAAGACCACGTGGGATGCGCTTTAGCAATGTTCACGACTTTGACTGTGTAGGCGATGGGAATCATTTCACTTTTATTTTTTTTCGGTTCCGGTTCGTACTCGTCTGGAGAAGAATCAAGTTGGGGCACTTCAAACTGTAGTTCTTTGCAATCCTCATGAGCGTGAATTAATTCCTCTTCAATTACGAATTTTTTTTCACCCAAAAGATCCAATGTATTATTATAAAGTTCTCCGGCCAATAACATAGCATCGTGAGATATTTCTTTCGAAGGTGTCGATGCAATTAAATTATTTTCCGTCAACAGCTCTTCATAATAAACTACTGCGTCCTTCAATCGCGATTTTGATTTATCACTGTACATGGATTCTTCAGGAATTTTCTCTCCTATTCCAGAAGAGCCATCAACTTCTTCAGTCGACATTTTTAACTTCGAATTGTAAGAGAACTTTGAAATTTAAGAAATAGGCACGTCTGTTCACGACGAAATCGAAAAATGTACTGCTGTTCAATTCTCACAGACTCGCGCACAGTCCTATGCGCAGATGTCCGTTATAATCCTATAAGGGGACCCCAGGTTAAAATTCTTTAGACCCTTACAAGACCATAAAATCGAATAGAACAACGAGCACGAATATTTTTCAGTGAATGAAAAACTTTGTTCTTGAGCTAAAATAAATTTAAAAAAATAATGTAGGGATGAGAAACGCTTTTAATAATTGATGGGATAACAAAAAAAAAGAAAAAAAAATAAGGTCCGAAGGAGGAATCGAACGCGAGACCTCCGGCGCAAAAGACCGAGCCCTAACCGTCTAGACTAGACGGCGTCTCGACAAGTGCTTGATATTTTAAACCCATAAGGCGCCTAGGAAACTAAATCGATTTTTCTCGGAATTTTCCGAGTAGTGCGTCCTACTACTTTAACAATGTGAGGTGCTAGGGGTCCTCTTTCACCACAAAAAAATTCGGCCAAATCCCCGACCCCACGGTCGTGCCGTCTCCTTGTTAATGTTCAATTTAATAAATTTTATATCCTAATTTTTATATTCCAATTATTGTTTAAAACCAATTATTAAATCACGAGTAATGGTTTCATTCAATTACTGCTGAACGAAAAAAAAAATTGTTAACCAGTAGGATTCGATTGCTCGACGCAAGCCGCTCAGCTCAAGCGTCTTTTCGCTCCGCAACGTCTGAGAAAGAGATAATTGCTTCATCCCTCCGCCGCCATTACAGCTGTTCGCTCGTTGCGCTGCCACGCGGCCGTTTGGGTCGCAGAATACTTATCTTCAGGCCAGGGTTGCCAAACGTACGATAACTATGGTACATGTACGATATATTTACCGTCCGTACGATATACGATTATCGTACGAATTTTTACGATAATTGTACCATATCATGTGAGATTGTCCGATATTTGTTTTTTTGCTCCTTAGTCGATCAGTCAGAACGTCTCGCTAGTATTTTTGTGATAATTTTTCTTGCCGCTAGATGGCCGTCAAGGTTATTACAGAAATACAGACACAGTCGACACAGAAAACAATAACAATAAAGACATCCAATTATCCCTAAGCTGACTCTGATGGAAGAGCTAATTGCAAATAGAAGAAAAGCACCCAAGGAATGCGATAGATTTACCCTATACATTATATGGTCAAAAAAAAAAAAGAAAAAATCGAACTCATAAAAAGAAACGAATTAGTTCCTTGCTTCGAATTACCACTGATAGCTCAGATTTTTGCTCCTGAAATCAATATAGAAACAGGAAGAGAAATATTCAACAAAGATAAGTACCAAATTAATACTTCACTAATGGAAGAACTAAGAAACAAATACTATACAAACAACCGAAACAATTGGACTATAATTTATACAGATGGCTCAAAAAAAAGGAAGCGGAACATGTAGGATATGCTTTCGTTATACCAGAATTTAAAATCCAAGGCCTGTACAAATTCCCGAAATCGACTAGCATCTTCGAAGCAGAATCGGCAGCTATCTTGGAGACCTTAAAATACATGAAAAACAGATTTATTCATAAAAACATTATAAGCATTACGGATTCACTGAGTGTTCTTGCCACATTGGAGGAAGTGGAGATAAATGCAAGAACCCACCCATTAATATTAGAAATAAAGTCTCTCAATTACAGAATAACATTAATGAATAGAAAAATTGAATACGTCTGGTGCCCATCCCACAAAGGCATCAGTCATAGGCAATGAATTAGTTGATGGATTGGCAAAACAAGCCATAATATCCGGAGTTTACACAAACTTCAATCCATTAGCAAAAACAATAGCCAACGAAATAAAATCAGAAATAAATTTTGAACAACAAAAGAAATTAATGGAGTCATTTGCAATAAAAGAAAAAAAGTATGGTAGATTACGGCAGGACGACTTAAAAAACCTCTGGTAGCAAGACAAAGAGCTCGAAAGAAAAGGTATCACCATGATTAACAGATTAAGAACACTACATATAGGAGTGAACATTCACCTGTTCAAGATAGATCTAGCTGACTCCAAGGCATGCCCCTGCGGGACTTTGGAACAGGACGTCAACCATGTTTTCTGGGGGTGCGATCTTAATAAAGAAAACACTCATAAACTGGTGGAAACCCTAAAAAAGTTAAAAATTATGCCGCCGTACGAGATACAAAGCCTTTTCTTCTCTCAGTCAGCAAAAGTCCTCAAAGCTATACTAAAATTTGCACAAGATATAAAAGAAATCACCAATCTAATGTACTGAAGTCCTTCCTCTTTTTTCAACAGTCGCCTTAAAGAAAAAAAAATTATAAAAAAAAGCAAAACTAATTTAGGAAAAAAGAACACTTTTAAACAATAATATAAATAAATAAATAAATAAATAAATAAAATAAAATAACACTAAACTGTCAAAGACATAAATCCATAACAATATACACAAACGTAAAACATAACCTCGTACTTTTAATGACGACGGGTGCTTAGACCGAAAAGCACACAACAAAACCTTGGTCGAAGTGGTTCATATACCAGTGGCCAGGCTAGTCTCACGGACAGAAGTGAGCCTAGCCAAAAAGGAAGAAGATGAAGAAGAAGAACAGTAACAATAGAGAGCGATAGAGCGCTAGGCCGCCAGGCGGTTATTGGTCGATCTCGTCAATGTATTGTCTTCTCTGTCTTCTCCTTTCTACTTTTTACTGTTAGTAGTGTTAGTAAATAAGTGAATTCATGTTTCTCTTGTCTCCACTGTCTCCTGTATTCAGCAATGCCATTGGGTATTGGGTTCAATTTTCATTCTGTCTACTGTTCGGTATTCGGTATTCCCCGTTTTCTCTTCCGTGATACAAATCTGCATCGAATCGTTTTCGCTAAACGTGTTGTCGGCTCAACAAAAAATTCTGTGTAATATTTAGCTTACGACAGTGTTATAAGGACAAGTTAGGTTACGACAGTGTTATAAGGACAAAAATCGGTGAAAAACAATGGGTGGTGAAACTACCGATGACTCTGTGTCGGATTTTTCGGATGGTCAGCTCAATAAAAAAAAAGTGCTCAGAAGAAAAAAGTTTCGCGAATAACGATCGTAAAACGACGTGATCAAAAATACAGATGGCAATGGGAAAAGCTGCCTCAATTTCGACTGTGGCTTTTGCCCGAACAATTCGAATGTATTCAAAGCCACGTGTAGGTATTGCGATGCAACAATGAAGGCAGAGCTTAGTGTTTTAAAAAAAACATGCTGAAACTATGAAGCACGTAGCTCGCTGTACGGATGTACGTCCCGAACTTCAAAAAACCGTGGAAAAATTTACGTCTCCATCGATGGATACCAAAACGCAAAAAGCAGAAATCCTATTATGCGGCTTCTTGGCTTCACACAATATTCCATTCTCGGCAATGGATCACCTTTCCGAAGTATTAAAAAAATGTTTTGTCGACTCAAAAATAGCAGAATCGATTAAGCTCAAGAAAAGCAAAGCAGCTGCGATTGTCAAAAATGTAATCGGTGAGGCCCAGAAGGAACGCCTCATAAAAAAGTTGAAAACGAATAAGTTCTCAATTTTAACTGACGAATCCACTGATATTGCAGCAATAAAAACATCTTGCGTAGTAGTACGTTATTTTGACGAAAGTACCGGTAAAATTGCAAGCCAATTTTGGGACTTGGTTCAAGTATTTGGCAGTGACAATCCTTTATCATCAGATTCTGAGATCAGTGCGATGGCTGAACGCATATTTAACATTGTTGTCGAGTCATTTGATAAACACAACATTTCTCGAGGTAATATAATCGGGTTTGGTTCGGATGGCTGCAATACAATGATGGGAACAAAAAATTCGGTGGCTAGTCGCTTTCGTGCCATATGTCCCGGAATCACAATAATGAAGTGCTTGTGTCATTCTCTACATTTATGCGCGAGCGAAGCCTGCAAAATGTTACCGCACAATTGTGAAGATCTTGCTCGTAACATTTACAGTTTTTTCAAAAATAGCAGCAAGCGTCAGTGCAAACTCGTGCAATTTCAAATGTTTGCAAACTTGGAAGTTCATAAAATTCTTCACCCGTCCCAAACCCGTTGGCTGTCACCTGCAGCGGTCGTTGACCGTATATTAGAACAGTGGAATGCGTTACGTATTTTCTTCGATCACGAATGGCTAAACGAGAGACTGATGGCAGTTGAAGAAATCCACCGTCAGTTGAATAATCCTTTTATGAAGGGTTTTTACTTGTTCCTACAATGAGCTTTGCCGAAGTTCACTAATTTGAACAAGTATTTTCAATCAGAAAACGTGATTGTAACAAGCACGCATTCCCGCATGGTTGTCGCCTACAAAGATTTGCTGAACAGCTACATGAAAAGGGTGTACGTCGCGAAAACTCCTTTACATGAAATTGATCCAGCTGCAACTGAAGAATACGAGAAACTCGAAAATCTATACTTAGGTGTGGGAGTCATGAAACAATTGCAGGAAGCCGAGGTTTTGCGTTACCCAGAACTCATAACTGATTTTAAAAAACAATGTCGTGATTTCCTTAGCACAGGTTGTGTTCAAATAAGGAAACGCTACGATTTTGGTGACAATCTGTTAATCATGATAGCAGTGCTCAATCCAGAAAAAGCTCTATCAGTTGCGGAAAGGGATACAACACCATCATTAATACCATTGATTACGAAACTGCCACGAGTATGTCAGAATGATCCTTCACAACTGCAAAACTTGGATGATGAGTGGAGACAAATTCCATTCATTACATTTCCGGAAGAAATAACGAAGTGTACTGACGTCGATGTCTTTTGGGTAAAAGTAAGTTGATATAGATGAAATATAGTAATATATTTATCAAGTTATATAGATGAAATAGTAAATTGAAAAGATTTAATACTATTTTTTATGAAATTTATTTCAGATTTCAAACTATACCGATTCGGAAGACGAAACGTATTTAAAAGTTCTTCCTGCTTTCGCTCTAGGGGCATTATCGATCCCACATTCGAACGCCCAGTACGAGAGAGTTTTCAGCAAAGTGAATTTAATCAAATCGAAAACGAGGAATCGTTTAATTACGTCTGCAGTCACTGGCTGCTTACTGGCTAGTGAGTGTGTCAAAGGAACGCCGCAAAAAGACTGCTGTAAATCGTTCGAGCCGACGAAGGAAATGTTCGATCGTTTCAATGCCAACAATTTTTATCCTGCAGCGAAAATTGGCATGGAATCAGGAGAACCAGACGATGATGACTTTTTTTCTCATTCGCAAGTCAAACAGAATAACCAAAAATCGTTTGAACCCAAAATATAAAAAAGCTACGTTGTAATTATTGATTACATTAGTAATTTTGGCCAAATGAAACAAAAAAGTGATTTATATTATAAAAAAGAAGTAAAATTAAACGCAAACTAAAAGTAATTATATTTTATCAATTAAATTAATGAAATGAATATAATTAAATATAATAAATCTAATAATATGGGAAAAAGTCAATGGATCAAACAACAAAATAAAAAATATTATTCCCACATTATCAAACTAAGCTTGTGGAATATCACTAGTCGTTTTTTTACTTTAAAAGATCACTAGTCGTTTCAATTATCGTCAAAAAATGTAAAGGTGCTACGTGAACAAGAATATAAAAGGAACACATTCATTTCCCAAGTGTATTTTTTAACCCTATTTAATTAACAAGCAAGTACCATTATCCACCGTTATTCTAACAAGAATGTCTGTGGTTGAATTGATTTTTCACCCGATCTGGTTCGTTTCACCTTACGAGGCTCAAGCTCAAACATCGAGGAAAATTAATACAGCGTAGAAAAATTTTATTTGCGAGAATTCCGTCCGTCACGTTCTATTCTATAAGCTCTGCTATTATTCTGTCTTTTTACCGGCAGTCAGTGTTCCGCTTAACCTCCTCATCAGAAGTAAGAATCAATTGATCAACTCAAAACTCAATGCTTTTCTCCTAACAGAAAATTGTATACCGTAATTTAGTACGATAATTTATAATAATAGACGACAATTAGGACAATAATTTTTTTTACCATCGTACGATAAGTGTACGATAAATTTATGCAGCCTGGTATGATACTTTCGAAACGGCCATCTGGCAACCCTGATGTAAAGGTCTAGTTTTGAATAATAGCGTGAGCCACAAAACTTTATACCTACTGGACGTCTTTAAGCGAGTGCGGGGTTCCGTTTTGGAACCTGTACTTGATGGATATCTGGTTATGTAAAGGTCCAACTTTGAATAATAGCGTGAGCCACAAAACTTTATACATACTGGACGTCTTTTAGCGAGTGCGGCGTTCCGTTTTCGAATCTGTACTTGATGGATATCTGGTTATGTAAAGTCAAACTTTGAATAATAGCGTAAGCCACAAAACTTAATACATGCTAGACGTCTTTTAGTGAGTGCGGCGTTCCGTTCTGGAATCTGTACTTGATGGATATCTGGTTATGTAAAGGTCTAACTTTCAATAATAGCGTGAGCCACAAAACTTTATACATACTAGACGTCTTTTAGCGAGTGCGGGGTTCCGTTTTGGAACCTGTACTTGATGGATATCTGATTATGTAAAGGTCTAACTTTCAATTGTGGCGTAAGCCGTGTGCCTTTATACAAACTTGGGGTCGTTTTGCGAGTACAGTGTTGTGCGTACCCAGCTGCATATGCGATTAATAATTCGAGAGGACCGCTATGAATTACAGAATTAGCGGGGGTGGTGGAGGGCCTCTTAACATTATAATAACATTATTTCATATTCCAGAAACTATTACGCCATGAAAGGTCACAAGAAATCTATCATGCCGAAAGAAACGCTTCTGCATCCAATAGTGAGTTTTGAAGTCGCTGAAAATGAAATTGTAAATTAAGGTTTGAGGCTTCCGGATGGATGCCGTGTAATGTTTCAGCGTATTGCCATACGCTGAAACATTACACGGCATCCATCCGGAAGCCTCAAACCTTTGTAACAATAATGGCCGTGAAAGCCTCAAAATTAGAAATTGTAAAATGTCCGTGGAAAGTGTATATTATTCAATGTGCTTTTCTTGTTTTACATTTTCTGGGATACATCTTCCGGAGCAGTGAACCAATATCTATGGGCGACCGTCACTGCTTTTTATAATCGATTCGGGAGAAAACTGATCAAAGATCTTCGGTCTTCTCCATAATGACTACAGTAGCTTGTAAGTTGACAAATGAAAAGCAAACGAAAATATTTTTCATTATTGTCTACATTATAATTTTTATTCACAGTATGCTCTTTGTTTCCCGACGAAACAGTACAAGACTCACCGTGATATTCAAATTTTCAAATAACTGACAGCACTTCAGATATCCGAAGAAAGTGCTCGTCTATTCGGGACTCAGCCAGAATGATTACATCACTCTCCCTCTCCCTAATTCTTTCTCTGATAACGTTATATTTATATTATATTACAGCTCCAAGTACAGCAAACTGCTACAATACTTATAGTACTGAAAATACTAATACTTACTGCTCTGAATGTAAAATTATACTCGAAAATTGATAGTTTTTCCTTTTCCAAAATTAATTATTTGTAATTTTTTGAAACTACGAGATTGAAGATTGTGATACGCTTTTGTCATGTTTCCTTTTGATCCTTAGTTTTGAAACCGATGCATAAAAAAATACTCATTATCATCATCATAATCCCTGTGTATGTCTCTCTCTCTCTCTCTCTCTCTCTCTCTCTCTCTCTCTCTCTCTCTCCCCCTCTCTCTCTTTCTCAAATATGTAAAAAAAGTCTACTGTACAATTTTTCGAAAAAAAATTCTTCTTTCACGATATGCTACTAATACGTTATTGGTGATTCTTTATCGAATGGCATATACGTGTCAGGGCCAAAAAAATCCTTCCAAAAAATATATTGAAACGGAAAAAAATTGAGTTTTCGTACTCTGAAAATATTTGAATTTTCATTTTTAAAAAATCCTTTTCTACGATAGGCTACAAGTTCGTTTCCGCTGATTCTCTATCGAATGATATGTATGTGTAAGGGCCGAAAAAAAGTCGTTTCGACAGAAATCTCGACACCGAAATAAAACGAGTTTCCGCACTCTAAAAGTATTAAAATTTTTATTGAAAAAAATCCTTTTCTACGATGGGCGAGAAATCCATATCCGGTGATTCTCTATCGAATAACATTTACGTGTCTGGGCCGATAAAAAGTCCTTGCAAATAAAATCTCGACACGGATAAAAAAACCGGTTTTCGTACTCTAAAAATATTCGAATTTTCATTAAAAAAAGTTTTCTACGGTAGGCGAGAAATCCGCTTTGTTCGATTATCTATCGAATGCCATATACGTATCAAGGCCGAAAAAAAGAATCTTTATAAAAAATGACAACACTTACAATTAAAAAAAAAATCCAAGATCTTTGGACTTTGAAATTTTTCGAAAAAATAAAAAAAATCTTCTCCTATGATAGGGCAGAAACATGTTTCATTCGATTCTCTATCGAATAGTCTATACATATCGGGGCCGAAAAAAGTGCCTTTATAAAAAATCACATTTGGAAAAAAATCGAGGCCCTTTGGACTCTGAAATATTTTGAAAAAAAAAAAACTTCTACGATAGGTCAGAAATACGTTTCATTCGATTCTCTATCGAATAGTCTATACGTGTCGGGACCGAAAAAAAGTACCTTTATAAAAAATCACGACACAGATGTCACGTCCCGTTTTACAATAATTCTGTTTTTATTACATGAAGGAATCATAATCATTACTCATATTATTTTATGCTTCATATTTTATATCCAACGCCCTTGTCGCGAACATAGTCTCTGTGCACGTCCTGGCCGGCCGTGCAATCGCCGTCGCGGGCTGGAGGTATCGCGTCGAATTCCGCTGATCGCGCATCGTGCGATCCGAGGAATTCGACGGTGGAAAAACCCCGGGACTGTCCCAAAAATGCCGAGCAAGCAACAAACCCCACCGGGACGATAGCTCTTCAAGCTCTCGTCGTTCCTGTGGCGGGTGCGGCTCACTAGTCCTAACTTAGCCACGGTTCACTCCTGGGGTTGGAATAAAGGCTCCGTATTAAAGCCATCCGCGCGGCGGTGTAGTAAGACCCGGTTGATCACCAGGCGGACCCGCACAGAGACATAAGTCTTTAATTCGATAACACATTCGCGCTATGTTCGTTGTGTACCACTTCGCGACAAGGACGTTTCTTAATCTTTAATCTTTAATACTTTATTATAATTATAATTTGTCAAATTCTTTAATCGATATTGTTAACCGCGAAACCGTGCGAGGAACTCCCCTAAGCGATCGAACTGCGCACCGAGCCAAAATCGCTCGCTTATTGGGGTTCGAGAAAGAGAGTAGAGCGAAGGAGCGATTACGCGGGGGTGATTGTCCCCGCGTCGTATGTGAGTGTCGAATGCGATAACGTGAGTTAATAAATCTATACCAATATATATATATATATTTGTACGCGAATATATATACTTATCTGAGATTTCTGTATTTCTATATTTCCTTTGTGCTTAGAATAAATCAACAATTATAGACTCCCAATTTGTTTCTTTGTTTGAATAATTTATATCCGCCAGTCATCACCATTTTCAGAGAATACCGGGGCCCGTACGGAACCGCACGGACGCCCTCGCCTAAGGCCTAGCCCTTTCACGTTACCTATTTATTTCCTCTTAGATGCTTTTACAAGTTACTTTATTATCTGAATTACTCTTTTTTATTTGATTGTACCCTCCGTACAACCTGGTGGCAGCAACTACTATTTAATTATTATTTTATTTACCAATCTTATTTCTATTATTATTTCTCTACGTTACAAAACTCCCTTCAGGACGTAACACAGAAAAAAATCGAGGATCTTTGGACTCTGAAATATTTCGAAAAAAAAACTCCTCCTACGATAGGTCAGAAACACGTTTCATTCGATTCTCTATCAAATAGTCTATACGTGTCGGGACCGAAAAAAAGTAACTTTGTAAAAAATCACGACACTTAGAAAAAAATCGAGAATATTTGGACTGAAATTTTTCGAAAAATAAACTCCCACGATAGGTCAGAAACACGTTTCATTCGATTCTCTATCGAATAGTCTATACGTGTCGGGGCCGAAAAAAAGTGTCTTGAAAAAAAATCACGACACAGAAAAAAATCGAGGATCTTTGGACTCTGAAATATTTCGAAAAAAAAAACTCCTCCTACGATAGGTCAGAAACACGTTTCATTCGATTCTCTATCAAATCGTCTATACGTGTCGGGACCGAAAAAAAGTAACTTTATAAAAAATCACGACACAGAAAAAATCGAGGATCTTTGGACTCTGAAATATTTCGAAAAAAAAACTCCTCCTACGATAGGTCAGAAACACATTTCATTCGATTCTCTATCAAATAGTCTATACGTGTCGGGACCGAAAAAAAAGTAACTTTGTAAAAAATCACGACACTTAGAAAAAAATCGAGAATATTTGGACTGAAATTTTTCGAAAAAAAAACTCCCACGATAGGTCAGAAACACGTTTCATTCGATTCTCTATCGAATAGTCTATACGTGTCGGGGCCGAAAAAAAGTGTCTTGAAAAAATCACGACACAGAAAAAAATCGAGTATCTTTGGACTTTGAAATTTTTCGAAAAAAATAAATAAAAAAAAAACTCTCCACGATAGGTCAGAAACACGTTTCATTCGATTCTCTATCGAATAGTCTATACGTGTCGGGGCTGAAAAAAAGTGCCTTTAAAAAAATCACGACACTTAGAAAAAATCTGTTATGAGATACGATGGCGACGGGTCTGACATAGTTTTTAGAACTTCAATATGATATAGGGAAGCAATCAGCTGTTTATTCGCTATCTCTGTCGCACTCACTTGATATGGAGTAACAACGGTGAAAATCAATATTCTGCCATACCAACACTAACGTTTCAGTTTAGTTGAAAGATTTACCGTTAGGTGCGCTAATACCGATTCGCAACTAATTCAGGGTTTTATAACGAGAGGCGCTACCCTCGATTTTGAGGTGGTCACGTGAGCTCAATGACTCTTAAACGTGTTTTTCTCGAAACGACATTTTTTCAATTTGCGAGAATCATAACTCAAAAGCTAATTGATGGATTATCTTCAAATTTGGAACAAGTTTACATAATATAATTTATTAAAATATGAACCTAAAGTTGGAAAGATTAGATTGTTTAAAACATATTTATTATTGCAAAATGCCAGGAAAAAAATGCTAAAAATCGATCATTTTTTTCAAACACATTCCAACATTCAATTCTCGATTTTTTTCAAAATTTAGGTTCATGTTCTTAAAAAAATATCTCAAGAATGTATAAAAATTTGTTGGACTATTTCAGATGCGAATTGCGAGCTGCACAATTCCCGCAAATCGACAACGACGATGAGGACACGCCAAGGGACACAGCGGATTATACCTTAATTAATGCATGAAATAACTTGAACAAATTACCAGAGATGTATGAAAATATGAATAAATTATTGTCAGAGTAGCGGAAATTTCCGTTTTTTTTCACAGTAAAAAAAAATCCAAAAAATCAACTAATTTTCGGTCTCCTAAAGTGGTTACTCGCCTTAATTGCACACAATATTGGTTTCATCCCCTTCCATAACCCAGTGCGACGGTATTGGTTCTATCCCCGTTTATGAGCATTAAAAGACCCACAATTTTTTTAATTAATCACAGAAGATGAAACCAACTACCGTAAATGTAATTCCGGGAATCGATCATAAAACGTGATGTGAATAAATAGTCGCCCACATTTTGAGTTTATATTTTGAGTTTATTATAAAACATTTGTAGTTTTTCACTATAATGATTCCCCAAAAATCTGTTGAGCAGGAAACTCATATCATTGAACAAAAGTCTGCGGAAATTCCGGCCAAGTCGGATGAATATTTGATTTTACAGGTACGTATCAACAATTGGCAAAAATAGTAAATCTCGACTAGACATTGGAAAAGAGGGTCGGAACGTCGTATCGGAGAGTCCCGCTGAATTCATGACGAAATCTTAATTTTTTGTATGAACATGAATTCGTATGAATTTTCGTGCACGAATATGCATTTTCATCAAATTTAACAAATTAATGCGAAAGATGACGCGACATTTTGTCTGCGCGCAATGTGCAAGCAACGCGATTTCCTCAAGACACAATGTTTGTGGTACAATCGGCACGACCACTGAAAGATCTTTCAATACTTTTTGTCGTTTATTTTTCTGTGGAGTCATTCTTTTTATACTTTGTGTAGATTTCTTTTTATAAACAATACCTAAATAAGTCAAACGTTTCGTGAAAAGCGCATACTTGATTTCAAAACATCACAAAGTTCTTATTTTTTCCATCGAAAAATTTAGCTCGACAGATCAATAAATATCGTCTAATGGCATGTTTTATTGGATTTTTTCCATAGATATTGGAAAAAAATCCTTAAAAACATTAATTTTTTTAGGGGCTAGGCACATTAAACCCCTTGAAGAATTCCAAAAAACGGAAAATTCGGAGAATGAAAACGTTTTTTCTTTAAACAAGAATTTACTTGAGCGTCAAAAAATAAATGGCTATAATCGTTATTTAGATATTTTGAATTTAAAGGTGTATGATGATTTTCAATACAAATGTATTTTTGTTAAATAAATAAATGAAATGATGAATAGAAATTTCCAATTTTTTTTCATAAAATACAGCAGAACTAAAAAAGACAATGATGCATTTCCAGTATCGGAAAATTATATCTAATTTATATTTAACATGTCTTGAAAATACACGTCAAATATTAAATCAAATACAAATAGTTTCAATACAGATGTATCTTTTTTAAATAAAGGTGAATAGAAATTTCCATTTTTTTTCATAAAACTAAGCTAAACTAAAAAATACAATGATGTATTTTCAAAATCGAAAAATGATATCTAATTTATATTTAGCATGTCTTGAAAATAAATTTTTAATACGTGAAAAATATCAAATTAGATAATGTACGTAATCTCGGTGATTGTCATTGTCATTCGCTGACGGCTGAAATTGGCATCTTATGGCATTTTCGTCTGAGTAGTATGCGCCAAACATCCTATAATCAAACGAAAATGCTACTGACATTTCAATACATGTCATATCTCCGCGCGTTTCGACAAGTGAGGTCAATGTCACTCAGAACGAAGCAGTTTTTCGCGCGAATATAGGCTTCGCGCAATGTGGAATCTAGAACAAACAATGCTGTTGCGGTCCGTTCAATGCCTGCCGTTCAACCCTTTTGGCCAACAAATTCTACGACACTGAGGCGTTGTCCATCATTGGCGATAAGTGGCTGCCGGATTGGCTGGAAAGCCTAAATTCTATTACTTGCCATTTAAAAACTGTTACACCGAAAAAAGCCTTTACAGTTTTGTTTAAAATCGCATCCCGAACACGCCAGTCATGGGTTTATATGCTATTCTGAATTACCCTGAATATGATTTATTATACTGCTATCTTTACAGCGTAAAAAAAACGCCATTCGAGAGGCGCCACTGTAACTATGTACGAGATGATCTGAAGTAAAAAAAACCATAAAAATTATAAAAATTTATCTGTATGGCTATCGCGCTATCTCTGAAAAAGCAAAAAAAAATCATGATTTTTAACCCGTAATAACCACACATCTATCGAGCTTACATACCAACCACAGTAGTGTGATTTGGGATTTTGCATTATCAAACGCTTGCATGAGTTATCCAAAAGTATTTATTAACAAGAGTTTCTTGGAGTCAAAACCCCCAGGAATCCAATAGTAATATAGTCTCGAATGCGGAAAATAATATTTTTCATCACATCTCCACGGAAAGTTCGATTTTCCGCCTTGCGTAAGTCGAATTTTCTGCAAAGATGTGGTGAAAAATAGTATACGCACCCACAAGAGGGAAAGGGGCCATCCCAAACCGCGTGCTTGCCACCCCCGCCTTCCTCTCGGGTGACAATTCTGCACGCTGTTTGACATAGCCTACTTTCCCTCCCTAGTGGCGTAATACACTACTAGCCAAAAACAGCATAAATGCTATAAAAAAAGCTGAGACAAGTACATTTATGCCCCCCAAATAGTCGTTCCAGTTAATCCCCCCTACCACCCAGCGCCAAAATACCGATCCCCATCAAAATTTACAATAACCCGTCTAAGTCGTTCATGCAAAGATCTCCGCACAAAAATCCTTTCTAAAAACAACTCATCATACAAAGTTTTATGGGTAACCGCTCTCATTATCGTATCAAATTAAGTCAAATTGTACAGAGGTGATAATTTTATTCTCGTAAATGTTGTGAGTTCACAAAAAGTTGATAAATAAATAAAGATCTACTAAAGTATATATGGTCAAGTACGTGGGATTTAATTATGTTTATAAAATCTTCAATTATGTTCATATGCCATTTCTCTAATTAATGCTTTATTACAATGAATTATTATCCTATGACTTGGAACTACAAGGGCTTTAAAAAAAAAATACAGAAATGCATTAGCCTGCGTGAGCTTGAACGCTGCCACACTCTCATTTGTAATATTTGTAGTATAGTTTTATTGGTAACCAATTGATAAAAGTTTACTATCGTACGCAGAGCGGATACGCACAAAGTACTTGTCCGGCCCGAAAATTTTTCGACTAGTCAGCGAAAAATATGCTTTTTTGTTCACGGTAAATTTTTTAACCACTCCGAACATTCGGATCTCCTGACGCAGATTTGAATCTTACCTGCCTTGGAATGCAATCAATTGATGACCGCTCTTACATGGCAGGCTTATTCCGTTTTGTAAAACCTGTCGTAGTAAAAACCGGTGTAAAAGTGCGTGTAAATGGTACCGGATTACTTATTTCGGGTGTACAGCACCGTTTAGACGCTCTGTAACTTCAGTTTTCCCCCGGATGTGACAAAACCGGAATAAATGTGCCGTGTAATAACGTGAGATATGCTCCACACCAGCATCAATTCATCGATAACAATTGGTTAAAGGAAAGGAGGATAATTTGGGATACAAAACAATCCGCATATTGTGATTCCAAATTAGCTGTGTTTACTTGACTAGTTAATGCTAAAATGTATGGTAGATTAATGTTGACTTATGTGACAAATTTTATGAAAAATTTTCGGGCCGGACAAGTACTCTGTGCGTATCCGCTCTGCGTACGATAGTAAACTTTTATCAATTTATTACCAATAAAACTATACTACAAATATTATAAATGAGAGTGTGGCAGCGTTCAAGCTCACGCAGGCTAATGCATTTCTGTATTTTTTTTTAAAGCCCTTGTAGTTCCAAGTCATAGGATAATAATTCATTGTAATAAAGCATTAATTAGAGAAATGGCATATGAACATAATTGGAGATTTTATAAACATAATTAAATCCCACGTACTTGACCATATATACTTTAGTAGATCTTTATTTATTTATCAACTTTTTGTGAACTCACAACATTTAGGAGAATAAAATTATCACCTCTGTACAATTTGAGTTAATTTGATAACATAATGAGAGCGGTTACCCATAAAACTTTGTATGATGAGTTGTTTTTAGAAAGGATTTTTGTGCGGAGATCTTTGCATGAACGACTTAGACGGGTTTTTGTAAATTTTGATGGGGATCGGTATTTTGGCGCTGGGTGGTAGGGGGGATTAACTGGAACGACTGTTTGGGGGACATAAATGTACTTGTCTCAGCTTTTTTCACAGCATTTATGCTGTTTTTGGCTAGGATTTGTCGACTTTTTGTATGGAATTCTTAGCTTGTTAATTAAACATGTCAATATTGTGTACGTACTCGGGTATGAAATTCATAGCCTGCCAATTAAACATGTCTACATTATGTATGTATCTGAGTGATGCAAAAGAATTGATATTTTTTTCGGCATTGCAGCAAAATATGGTAACATTTTATCAAAAAGTGATTCTCTCAAGAATTGAATCCTGAATCAAAATTTTAGAGGTCGATTTTTTAATGATTTCGGCTTAAAATGGATACATGATCAAATTTCGAGCTGGTGTATATTCGGACTAAAAATGCAATGTGAAATATTGATCTAAGAAGTGTTCAAGTGAATTCAATCTTCGTAATTAACCGTCAATACTTATAAAATTATTAGATTACTTAACGGGGTCATCCCATGTGACAGCTATTTTTTTTTCGCTTTTTTGAGATTTTTTTTTGATGAACCATTAAAAAACAATATCTTTGAATTTTTACCACACATTTATTAACATTTTTACAGTCCCTCAGAATTTTATCAAACAAAAATAACGAGTTGAATCGACTTTACATCGTTCGGAAAACACTCATGTGTTGGTTGACGGCTGCCATGATTCCGGAGGTTTTGCTCATCTGAAATCAAAAAATCAAACAGCATTTTAATTTGTAGACCTGAGACTATCGCTGGAACTAGAGCAAAGTAAAAATATCGAAAATTGAATTTTTGGCATGGTTTTAAAAGTCGGAAAAAACGACGAAACTCGGAACTTAACATTTAAAACCGTGCCGAAAATTCAATTTTCGATATTTTTACTTTATTCTAGTTCCAGCGATAGCCTCAGGTCCACAAATTAAAATGCCGTTTGATTTTTTGATTTTAGATGAGCAAAACCTTCGGAATCATGGCAGCCGTCAACCAACACATGAGTGTCTTCCAAACGGTGTAAAGTTGATTCAGCTCGTTATTTTTGTTTGATAAAATTCTGAGGACTGTAAAAATGTTAATAAATGTGTGGTAAAAATTCAAAGATAGTGTGTTTTAATGGTTCGTCAAAAAAAAATTCCCAAAAAAAGCAAAAAAATAGCTGTCACATGGGATGACTACGTTAAAACGTACAGTAGTTCTGAGAAGATACGACGCATAAAAGAACAACGAACAAATAAAAACTTGACTTTTTTTTAATTTTGTAAAAAAAAATTCAAAAAATATTGCACCGAATCATCCGTGCTAACAGATCAACGGATCGGAAAATATTCCATAAAAAATGATGCCGAAGACATACTCCAATAGCATCAGAATGCACCGAAAGTTTTTAAATATAAGTAACCATAACGATACGAGATTTTGAAACAAAAAAATATACGTACAAAATTTCGAGAGCTAACGTTTGATTGGAAAAAATAATTTTGGCCGAAGTACTACGCGAGTTTTTTTTTAATAATATTTATTGATTACGAATTATATCTCATGAGCAATAGATTTAAAAAATTGGTGAAGTACTTATGACATTTTTTTTTTCTCAAATCAAATATCTTTTCGCTCAAAATTATTTCGTATCGCCTGATTCCGTTTTGTGTTGCAAGTGCAAAGTGCACTCTAGGGTGGTTTAAAACCACATATAATTCAAACGTAGGGTGGTATCATACACCATACTCTCAGTTATATAAAAAATGAAGAGAATGGTTTCCTAATAAACTTTATTATTGCATGCAAGAGACATTTTATGGTAAAAGAGAAGAGGCACTGTTTTCGACTCCGTTCTAGAATTTACGTTCGGAAAAATGAATTGTTGGGGCTAAAATTAATAAAAAAAAATATTTATTAAGGTACTATTCAAAAGTTTATTTATTAAATTACACTTTATTTTGCACTATCACTCTTCTATCTATATATATAAAAGTTACTTTAACCAAAACTGAAACTGACCGCGATCTTTATAACCTCACGACTGTTCAAAGATATCAAATATTTACCGAATACGAGTTTATCATACACCATTCTCTTAGTTATCAAAAAAAAAATAAAGAGAATGGTTTCTAAATAAACTTTATTATTGCATTCAAGGATCATTTTATGGTAAAAGAGAAGTGGCACCTTTTTCGACTCCGTTCTAGAGTTTACGTTCGGAAAAATGGACTGTTGGGGCTAGGGTTAATAAAAAAAATTATTTATTTAGACACTGTTCAAAAGTTTATTTATTGACCTAAACTTTATTTTTATACTATCACTCTTCTACCGATAATATAATAAAAGTGACTTTAATGAAAAGTTGAAACTGACAGCGATCTTCATAACCTTACAACAAAGATATTAAATGTTCACCGAATACGCGTTTAAAGTCCTGATCTCGAATATGTCTAACCAAAAATCAAATTATCTGCTTTCACACCCGCGATTTTTATAACCTTACTTTTTAACCCCACAACGATCACTAGTATAACCGCGATCTTTTTTCTAAACTCACAGCTGTCACTCTTAGGGCCGTTTTCTCCGATGCGGTTTAAACTCGGTTCAATTTTTTTTATATAGTTTTGACATAGGATGAACTGAGTTTAAACTCCGATTAACGTTGGAGAAAACGGGCGTTACTTATGCATCCTGAAGAAAAGTCTTTGATGGTTACATCAACGAACACAGTCTCGCATATCACCAGAAAATTTCTAGTTATAACTAGTGTCACTAGACAGCAACCGTCAAAAAATGTGTGCGAAAAATGCCACCTTTTTTGATGATTTGGAAGGATGAAATATTAATATTTCCAATATGCTTTAGGCCACAGAGTTCTAAATAGTCACGATCGAAAGAAAAAAAAAGAAAAAAATACGTGAACTAGCAACATCTTTTAAAGTGTTGTAATTAATTAAATATCGCTGAACCAATTTTCGAAAACCGTTCGAAACCGCTCTGCTTGCTGTAAAAAGACTCTAGTAGCGACTCGTCTTCGCCATCTTATTATAGTATACGTAAATGTACTTGTCTCGAGTCGCTACCGCGACTCTAGATCATGAATAAATTGTATATAGGTTATGTTCGTATAAATGCCTTCAACACACGTAAAATAACGTGTTGATACGCGGAACTAAGACCGATTCACACGCTGTCGCATAGCGTAGCATAATGTAGCATAAGAGATTTCGACCAAACGGGTAACTCCAAACGCATATATATAGTACACATGTACGCTACCCGATTGGTCGAAATCTCTGATGCTACGTTATGGGGACCGTATGGTCTAGAGCACGAAAATTTCACCTATTTTCACGATTTTTTTTTTGCCTTAAAAAATTTAAAAATCGTTGTTTTAACTTTTCGGGTTTATTACTACCTTTATTAAGTATACAAAAAAAATTTTTTTTTATTTTAAAAACAGTGTTTATTATCATATAATTGGCATTGAAGACGACCCTCTCGAAAAATCCGACCCGGACGGTGAAGATCGATCCGAGACTTCTACTCATCTGAAACACAAAATTCAAGAAGATTCTTAATCAGAAAGAGTGCAGTTATGGTCGGGACTAGAACAAATCGAAAAAATTAAAAATTGACAAAATGGCGCGCTTTTGAAAAAAAATTCGTAAAATCGGGTTTTTTTTTCACTAGTTTTTTAGTATAAACAATAAGAAATTATTTAAATAAAATTATGATTGTAGTTCCGACGATAGCCATACATGTTGTGAACAACATATCCAAATTTCAAGTGATTCGGTTGAATAGTTTTTTTGTTTTCACCTGCGCAGTGCCGAAAAAAGTCGTTTCGAGATAAATGAGTTTAAAGTTTGAGGTACAGATATTTTCAAAAATTGAGCAAATTTTGAATACTTACAGTTAATCCGCGATTCCGGCACCATATAGGATTCCTTCGGAACGTTCATAATTCAAGATTTCCTCACTCCTTTCATTTCTTCGAGCTGTCCGAGCCTCTTTGGAGTTGTCCGTGCTCCTACGGTTGGCGCTCGATACTCGCAGCTCGTCTCGGTTTTGCGCTAGTTGCTCCGCTTGTGGCCCGATTGTTATGCCCATGGTCTCCATTATTTTCAATAGGGATGCAAATCCTTCATTGAATATGCAAGCGGAAATGTGAGTGGCAATATCAATGATTTTTTTTCCGGCAAACAGATGTTTCGGCGCAAGGTGCCACACGCAAGCATTGAAACTTTCGTTATTGTTCTGCGTATTACTGCCAATACACCTTTCCAATAAAGTCTCTGCTGTCAATTCTTCATAAATTGGTTTTAATATCTCTTGTGCTTCATCGCACAGAGCAGGTGGGTGCTCGTAGGTGTCTAAAGTACCTGCAGCCTCACTTTGACGCCACTTGCACCACGATTCGGAACCTGGAGGACAGTACGAGTGTTGCGGATTTTCATCTGTTGAAATTTTGTGATAATATGCTGCCCATATTTCACTTCTCATCCCTTCAGTCGAATCTGAATTACGTCTAATTGCTAGACCGTAATAAGTTGACAGCTCTTGCAATAATTTATTCGTCAATTGTTGACGCTTCGCTGTTTTATTTATCGATTTCCGCTGTGTCTTTTTTCCCTCTTCTTTTTCTGTCAATTTCTTTGTTGCTTTCTTTATTTGTGCATGTTTTTTTTTCGCATCAACAGCACGTTTGTACAAACGTTTTTTAACATGCAAAACACATTCTTTTTTGCAAACTAAAAAATCATCCCCGTAAGGCTTTGTGTCCAATAAGGCTTTGAACGTTTTCGTGTCGCGGACCGCTCTCTACCTTCGTTATGGGCTGTAGAAGCTGTAATATTGAGAATTTCCGCATGAAAATTTCACAGTATATTCTTGAGATACTATACTTTCGACATATCGAAAAAAAAAAAAATCGATTTTTTCAAATTTCTAGACCATACGGTCCCCTTATGCTACGCTATGCGAATGAATGCGTGTGATCGGCCTAGTACATGCAACAGTGTTCCATCAGCGTCGCCAGCGCCACCTCACCGAGTCACGATTTCGGCTTCACCCTGTCCTATGCAATTTGCACGGAGTGAACCCTCCTGTACTCTAGACTCCATTCGTTTGACATTTCGAGAAAGCGAGAGTTACGCCTTATTCTCTGATGAAAAGAGAACGTGTAACGTTTGATTTTCTCAAAAATTAAACTATGTAGGAGAAAAGTATGTAGCAAAATATTTACCGACCACGAGACTGATAGATATAAAATATGATTCTATAGAGTTTACGTCCGGAAGAATGGATTGTCCGGGCTAAGGTTAATGAAAAAAATTATTTATTTAGACTGTTCAAAAGTTTATTTAATGAATTACACTTTATTTTTGCACTGTCTATAATAAAATTCACTTTAATCAAAAGTTAAAATTGACCGCGATCTTTATAACCTCACGACAAAGATATTAAATATTCACCGAATACGAGTTTATCATACACCATTCTCTTAGTTATAAAAAAAAAACGAAGAGAATGATTTCTAAATCTAAATAAACTTTATTATTACGTTCGAGGAACATTTTATGGTAAAAGACAAAAGGGATCGTTTTCGACTCCGTTGTAGAGTTTACGTTCGGAAAAAAAATTGTAGGAGCTAGGTTTAATAAATGAAATTATTTATTTATGCACTGTTCAATAGTTTATTATTACACTTTATTTTACCACTATCACTCTTCTATCTATAATAATAAAAGTCACTCTTTACTCGTCTATCTATCTATAAACGTCACTATAACCAAAAGTTCAGATTGACAGCGATCTTTATACTTCACGACTGTTTTATTTTAAAGGGTTACCCCCACTTGTAGCGCAAAAAAGGCTTTTTTCATGACTTTTTTTAAAGAAAACTACAAAACTTTTTTAATTGATCACTATATCATCTTAAAGAACACATCTTGAAGAACTTTCAGTAATTTTTTTATTGAAAAATATTACATTGTTAAGTGGCAAATGGCCGTCAATGAAATAATGTTTTTATTTGTACGGTTTGCGGTGACCAACATTGCGGCGAAGTGGATCATCTTAAACAAAAAATATGGATGGATTTAGTCAAATATAAGTATAAACTAGTCTTTAATCGAAGGATTAAAAATAATATTCATTTTTCACAAAATGGCGGACAGTCAAAGTTAATGGTTCAATTTTAACGAAAAAAACGGCCGTTTTTTGGCTATAAAACGGTCATTTTTTTCGAAACAAAAAATCGAACGATTAAAGACTACATTTTTATGTATTAAATAAGCCTGCAAAATTTCAAGAAGATCGGTTCATTAGTGTTCGAGTAATCTTGGTCACCGACTTCAGAAATGCCATTTCGAGAAAAACGCGTTTAAAGTTTCAATTTCAGTTTACACGAAGAAAATAATTTTTTTTGTAAACTTACATAGAGTCATCTATTCCGGGTCCATACAGAAGTTCTTCCGCTGACGATGCCGCTTGCAAAACAGAAATTTGGTGTTGCCTTCGTAACATTCTTCCTTCACGAGTGCTCTCGGCCGCACGTCTCTCTGCCAGTGCAATCCGTGCTTCGTCCATTTTATCAGCGTATTCGTGCGCGTTGTGTCCACAGCTCACTCCGATTGAGTTCAAATAAAATAATAATGATTTTGAACCTTCGTTGAATAGTCCAACGGCAATATAAGCTGCTAAATTTTCAAAGATAGCTCCACTCGAGACGATTTTTGGGCTGATTTTCCAAATAAGTTGATGGAACCTTTCGTTGTTATTTTGATTGAAGCCACCGACGCATCTTTCGAGTAAAGTTTCTTTACTCAGATCGTTGTATATAGGTCTGATGGCATCCAATACATTTGATGGAAGTGGTCTGTAATCGTGTTGGAAAGCCTCGTTTCTCGCCTGAGCTCGTTGATATGAACACCACGATTCTTCACCGGTTGGACATCTCTTATGGTGTGGATTTGCATCGGTTGAACTGTAATGATCGAAGGTCGCCCATATTGCCTCATGCATATCGTGAACAGAAGCAGAATGGCGTCGAATAGCAAGTCCATAGTACACAGTGAGCTTGTCAATAAATTTTCCTGTCGGCTTTCCTTTACCACCAAGCTTTTTGTTTTTTTTTTTACTAAATTACGAAGGCGGGATCCCATACGCTTTTGGACGTGTCCGATGCATTCTTTTTTTATAACTTCTACGTCGTCATAAGGATGAGAATTTACTAGCCCAGTGTATGTCTTCGAATCTCCGTCTCCAATATAGTAACGGTACAGGACATTATATTTTGCTATTGAACGCTTGAAGATTTCGATAATAGAGTCCACCTCCATTTTTCCCGAGGAGCCTTCGTGATTTGCACTGCAGTTATCTTCGTGTGTTTCGTACCATTCTTCGTATTCTGCATCATTTAGTTTATGTTTCCACGATTCACAGATTTTACAAAACGCACTTTTTACCACAAGATCAAGTACTTTTCCACTGTATTAGCCTATGACTGATGTAACTCCGAACAACGACGTATATCCTCGCTTCCTCCAGGATCCATCTCCGGAAACTGTTAATTTAGAAGTTGCATCGCCTGCTGCATTAGGTGTATTTTCAATTTCTTCTCGTACGGCTTATTTAAATATTATATCTGCACATGTTTTCACAGACTCATAAATACTTTTTAAAATTATTGAATATGTAGTCTCGGTAAGAAACCTTGGCATGTCCGTAAGTCCGCAAAATTTTTGTGCTCCAGCCATTCCTATGTCGAGAACTCGCATAGTGAATATAAATCGACGATTTATTTCATACGAATGTGCCACAAAAGGAGAAGATGGTATCAAATTATCTGCACATGAGTCACATTTCACAACGACTTTGAAGCCTAGTCCTCTTGCATTTGCAGTTTCAAATTTAATATTTCCATTACACGTTTTACACGTCACTAAACTTGAAATAGCAGCAAACACAACACAAAAGTTTAAAATGCGATATTCAATATTAGGATTTTGATTCACAGTCATATCAATATTATCTTTTAGTTTCTTCGCAGACGTGCTGAAACTTTCAGTTTCCGATTCGGCCAGGTTCGGGTTAAAAATACCCTTCCTTTTTTTTGGTCGAGATTTCCGTAAATTATCACTGCTTCTTGTTTCTCGCGAATCTTTTTTTTGATCCATTTTTAAATGTAAAATAAATAAAAACTGCGCTTATAATATTGTGAACGGCGGAAATAAATACGTCTCATATAGTTGAACTTTCGAGCTACACTGACGAATTTAAACCATAAAAGGCAATGACAATTCGTTTCTACAAATTCCAGTCTATTATATGAATGTTGTGAATGCCAGGTATACGACCTTTTTCATAGAACAATGGACTGAAACCGGAGAGAGTGTCGAGCGCGCCAGGCGGCAGACTAGCCGGTCGTTTACACAACGGATTCTTCTCTTTCAACGCTCATATCTCAGTCAATTTTGTTCGGATCGACTTGAAATTTTCAGGCCATATTCTCAGATACTTATACTTCAAAAAAATGCAATAAAAAAAATCTATTTTTTCAAAGTCGCAAGTGGGGGTAACCCGTTAAGAAAGACTGACCAAAAGTAAGGACAGTCACGCAAACCAAAAAATCAAGACTGACGAAAAAAATATTGGTCAGCTGTCACATCCGGGATCTTTATAACCTCATCACTACTGTCACTTCATAAAACCATAATAAACGGAAAGTCAATCAGAAATATATAGGTATATAGTCAGTGTATTATTCACAAATCACCAGATTTCGATACCAGTATTACTATTGTCACTAGACAGCGACTGCGAAAAAAAACAAATAAACATCAAAAATGTGTGCGAAAAAATGCACAATTTTTTGATGCAACGAAAAAATAAAATATTAATATCCTCAATACGCGTTAAGCTACAGAGTTCCAAATAGTCACGATCGAAAGAAAAAAATAAATAAAAAATACGTGAACCCGCAACATCCTCCAAAATATCGTAATTATTTAAATATTACGGAAACAATTTTTGAAAGTTTTCGAAAACAGTTGGAAACGCGGTCCTCGCTATAAAGAGTCTTGGAGCGAACTCTCTTTTATAAATGTACTTGTCTCGAGTCGCTACCGCGACTCTAGATATATAGTATAAATAGGCCATAATCAAAACGAAAATTTTCGAAAAATACTTTTTTGTGATACCTGCCTCGAAAGTTTAATTTTCGATTAATGCATAGCGTGCAGAAAGTGGCTTATTTCTGAACGATTTATCTGTTGTCTTACTTTACCGCACTAGTGCGGTAAAGTGAAACAAAAGATGCTCACTTTACCGTACAGATTCAGAAAAACTGGTGGGAGTAAGATTTTCGAATGATTAAAACTTCGAACGGCTAAAACTGCGAATTTTTTAATTGAATAATAGTAGTATGTAGACAGATTAATTCTACTATAGCTTTTATGCTGGAAATAAAAAAAAATGAGATATTAAAGAGTTCGAAGTACATTTACGTCAAAAACAAAATATAACAGTAGCCCAAATGACGAAAGCTGGAATAGCGATTTTACACAAGTTCGACTATTACGCATTCGAGTCGTCAATTACTGAAATCGGCAATATTATGAATATTCACAATTTCAAATATATTTTAACGAAAGACAAAATATTAATGTTGTCAAAATAGCGAAACATTAGAAAGTCGAACGGTCGAAATAGCGAGAGCCTCTGGGCTGTAAAGTATTGCTTGTCATTCTTCGTGCTTCACAACGTTCGCTATTCTGTACTTCTAATTTTTAGTCATTCGAAAAATTCACTTTCGAATTATTCATACTATATATTTTGGTCTCTCAATAAAAGAATTGCTCTCCATTTCGAACTTAGAAAATATAAACTTCTCACATTAGGACAACCTATATTATCTGCATTTGAAGTATAGACAGTCTGAATATATATTTTCGAATAAATGCGCGCTGAAAGAAAAAATATTACATCAAATACGCATTCAACTTAATATACTATCGAAAATATAAACTTCGGATTTCTTATTTTTCGTTAATCGAATTTTATGAATATTAAAATTTCGAAATATATTAACCGTTCTACAATTTGGTTATTCTACATATTAACCCCCACCCAGAAAAACCCCGGCTTGTGGCTTACTTTACCGCTTTGATTGACGAACTGAACATAACTACAATTACTTTTTGAATCTTAAATTAAACTTTCAAGGCAGATATCACAAAATAGTATATTACGCACCTACTTCGGTCAAATACTACTTCGGTGGTGTAAATCCGTACTAATTACTACGGGTTAATAATGGTTCGAAAATGAAGTCACCAAAAACAGGATTTTTTATGTTAATTTGATTATGAAAAAGATTAGATGGGGTTGATTGACAGCGATGGGTGCGCAGTCGATGTGTGGCTCCGGCGATCTCCGAAGTTAAGCAGCCTTGGGCGAAGCCAATACTTGGTTGGGTAACCGCTTAGCCATGCACTAGATTTTTCTGAGTTTCCAATGGTGCTTACCAACTTTAACTCATAAAAATATTACCGCCTGTATCGGCCGGGTTTTCCTCAGTTTCCCTTTGCCCTCATAAAAATGCGATACAGTAGCGCATTAGGAAAGAGTGGCTGTGGGTAACACTCTTGGGCGGCCTCATAGGAACAAGGAAATTAGTGAAGTGTAGAAAAAGTGCGGTTAAAGTGATGGGATGCGATCGTAAAAACCCGCAAAGATATACGAAGTGACAATAAAATAAGAAAATATTTATGGGCAGCGCGATAGCGAGACTAATGAAGACTAGAATGCCGAAAGAATTCTTAAAATCGGTCTAAAAATGAATTTTTTTGAGAAGTGCCCTGGCGAAAAAACCTGTCTCTAAAGACTTACCTGCCTCTAAATTTTATACTTTTCATATTTTTTCGAAAATTACATATGTGCGCAAATCTTGGTCACAAACGGCGTGACTGGCATACAACAAGATTTAAGGGTAGTTAATTGCAGTTGGTCTTAGCACTACGTAATACGCGAAAAAAAACTTTACATGGCATTGCTGGTTAATTTTATGAACGGGGCGGGGGGGGGGGGCACATGACTATTACTAGCAAGGACCACATTACCACCTTCTCCTCTAGTTAATCAATATAATGGTCAAGATATTACGTTTTTGACAGAGTACGTCACGTTTACGATCGCACTTGGCTTCGACGTAAACTGGTATTTCACACAAGTGCCTGTCCAATAGGAGACAATCTCCGAAAGATTGGCTCAAGTTCCTCTGCCACATCTCATTGTTTTTTATTTTTTCTCCCGAAGCCAGCCAACGCCATGTTCCCGGCTCAATTTTCCTTGTATATCCACCGACCCAAGCATTCTCGATTCCTTCTTTTTTATAAATACAAAATAATCTTAGTAAAATTGATATTTCTCATACTTATAATTTTTTTCAAAAATTTCGAAAGATTTATATTCTATATTTAGTTTTAATTTTTAAGATATTTTTTATGCCTTTTTAGAAAAAACTATAATCAGGAGACACGTTAATTATACTTGGATTTACAAATACAGAATAATCTATCTATTAACAAGATTAAGATTTTTCGTGAATTTTTTAAGTGAAACTTCTATAGCGACGATGTGAGTCCAAATTTTTTAGCGAAAATCAAAGTGAAACGCTTTGGGGAGGGGGAGAGTTAAAGACGAAAGGGAGTGGCGCATGCGTCCAAGATATTCTGGCTAGTAGCGTATGTGAGAGAGATAGTCGGAGCGCTGGCCGCACGATACCGTCCCGATCGAACATGCGAACGAATTTTGGATGATCGACAGCTTGTATAGTGGTCAAGAGGGTGTCAGGCATTACAAACCCTTTAACTGTGCAGATTTTTTGAAAAAGGGCCACTTCCGGTTTGATATTTCGGAGTAAACCCACCTGAAAGATCATGGGGATGAAACTAGTCCCAATCGATAGGGGATGTCGAGCACTTTAAGGGAAAACGGAGGTGCCACCCCTGGCCTGTGCAGTTAGTGCGGTAGCCACGCCTAAAGGTGACTCATATTTGTGACGGAACTCCCATGTCGAACACGCGATTTTTTTTTTTTAATCGCAGCTGGAACCTCCCTGAACATGAAAAAACCAGGGTGCCACCCGCTTGCCTGGTCTGGAAAAGCTGTCAGCCAACCAAAAGTCACCCGACTTTTAGGACCCTTGTTCAAACGCAACCGTACTTCCCTCACGGAACAGACGGTTGTTTTTTTTTTTTTAATGAAGCTCAACACTTAGTTTTCACGAAAAATACGAGTTGCCATCGCTAGCTTCGAATAAAAAATTTTCTGCCAGCAAATACACTAAAAAACCGACATTGCTGTGCCAAATAAATTCATTTTGTAATTCAACAATTTTGTTAATCCAACTAATGTTTAGCACTATTTAGTTAAATATTAATTAGATTAATAAAATTTTTAAATTATAAAATGAATTTAGTTGGCACAGCCAAGTCGGTTTTTTAGTGGGGGAGGTCCGGGCAAAGTTGAACACCCCCCCCCCCGTGGGTGGGGTGGGCGATCGAATTTTTCAATGGAAAACTGAAAAATTCGATCATTTGACTCAGGACATGCGTTAAAAAAGTAGTATTCATTGAAACGACTGATATTTCAAAAATGAAAATGAAAATATATTTATTAATAAAAAAATGAATATTGAACGAAAATTTGTATGAACAAAAATTTATTTTGCTGCAAAACTGAGATGTGAATATCTGACTAGCATAAGAACACCTACTAACTGTGCCGTAAGCATGTTTGGAAATTATTAATTGTTCATTAGACTGATGCAAAATGTTTTTGTTTTTTTAATTTTCTTGCTCCTATTCGTGTTGGGCATTGATGAAAAAAATCTCTGCTAAAAAGTGAACTCAATTGCTCAATATTCAGAGGCGTCTCTTTCGACTTTTATTGATGTTTTAATTGTTTAGAAATGTTTTCTATTTCAAAACACTTTTTTCAACTTCCTTACTTCCTCTCATGTTTGCTTTAAATATTGACGAAAGACAAATTCTGTTGAAAAATAATTATAAATATTTTTGTGTGTGACCTAACCTGTTTTCTTCCAGAATGGCTGAAATAATATCCCCGTTAATAAATGAACTTAATTCTTAAGATTTTGGAAATGCCTATTTTGACTTTTTTATTTATTTGCTCTTAATAATTTCATTTTTCGAAATAATCGATTTTGTTCTTCGATATTCTCCCTGTCGTTAGTTTCGCTATAGCACTGTCCCAAATAATTGATTTTTGGCAATCAATTTTTTTTATAAACAAACGAACGTAAAAAGTCCGGGTTATTTGCAATTCTATTTTTAAACCATTGTTAAAAATCATGGAAATTTTTTTTCGTTTTTGCTTTTTTTTGCGATAATCATCCTCAAATGGTACAATTTTTTTCATGGTATTTTTACTTCAGATCAGTCGAGTCAATATCAACAAAAGTCAAGAGAGTCCCTTCTAAATGTTGAGCAATATTGAGCTCAGTTTTAAACAGATTTTTTTTCATTAATATCCAAAGAAAACACGAGTAAGAGCAAGAAAAAAACATTTTGCATCAGTCTGATGAACAATTAATAATTTCCAAAGATGCTTATAGCACTGTTAGTAGTGTTCTTATGCTAGTCAGATATTCACATTTCAGTTTTGCAGCAAAATAAATTTTTGTTCATACAAATTTTCGTTGAATATTCATTTTTTCATTAATAAATATATTATAATTTTCATGTTAGAAATATCAATCGTTTCAATGAATACTCCTTTTTCAATGCACGTCCTAAGTCAAATGATCGAATTTTTCAGTTCTCTACTGAAAAAACAAATTCCCTTTTTTCGGGGAGAAGGTGTTCCGCTTTGCCCGGGTGTTCCACTTTGTCTGACTGTCCCCTGTATTTGCTGACAGGAAATTTTTTATTCGAAGCCAGCGATAGCAACTCGTATTTTTCGTGAAAACTAAATGTTGAGCTTCATTAAAAAAAAAAAAAAGCAACCGTCTGTTCCGTGAGGGAAGTACGGTTACGTTTGAACAAGGGTCCTAAAAGTCGGGTAACTTTGGGCTGGCTGACAGCTTTTCCAGACCAGGCAAGCAGTCGCACCCTGGTTTTTTATGTTCAGGGAGGTTCCAGCTGCGATAAAAAAAAAAAATCACGTGTTCGATGTAGAAGTTCCATCACGAACATGAGTCACCTTTAGGCGTGGCTACCGCCCTAACTGCACAGGTGAGGGGTGGCACCTCCGTTTTCATTCAAAATACTCGACCTCCCCTATCGATTGGGACTAGTTTCATCATCGTGATCTTTCAGGTGGGTTTACTCCGAAATATCAAACCGAATGTGGCCCTTTTTCCAAAAATCTGCATAGTTAAAGGGTTTCTAATGTTTGGCACCGTCTTGACCACTACATAAACTGTCAATCGTGCAAAATTCGTTCGCGTGTTCGATCGGGACGGTATCGTGCGGCCAGCTTTTGGACTAAGAGAAGAAAGATGCAGAGTGAAGGAGGGGGGGGGGGGAGTAAGAAAGATATGAGAGATGTAAAATAGCGGACGTCAACTTGAAGGCTAGAAACCACTCTCGAACCTTCTTTACCGACGATTCTCGGGAAAGACCCCGAACTTACAGTTCGGGGCCTTTCTGTAACAGAAGTTACAGAGGCTTACAGGTGAAGTGCCTCGAACATTCTTTACCAATGATTTTCGGGGAAGCCACGGAACATTCTAGTCCACCCTCAAAGCAATAAAAGATAGTTGATAGCGTCTACTATAGAAGTTTCACTTCAACCGTGCACTTATGTGAGTGAGAAACAACCTGCTTCTTTTGAAATTAATTTTGAAATATTTTTGAGCAATACGCTGACGCATCTCTAGATACATCATTTAGACTTGATTTTGCGTACTGATTTGTTTATGCGTTGTCTGAAAAATTCCAATTAAATATACCTGGTCTATTCCGGAGCATAGAAACTGCGAGTGTTTGAGCTTCTTCAACGCTTTTAACTTCAGCAATCTGAAGCCCTTCCTCTCTGCATTGGACCACAGCTTCCGCCCATGTAGCTCTACCAGAATACAAACGAAATTCTTCTTCCCCGATCCTCGATGCAGCCACCATTCTTATTTTGTTTTCCAGACTTCGATCGGTATCTGAGTGCAATTTATTTTCTAATTATCAACTACTTAATACAAAATTCATCGTTAAAGATGAATTACACATGTTTCTCAGCCAAAAAATCTATTGGATCAGAATTTGGATACTGCGCAATTTAGTACAAATTCGATGATAATAATTTTTAAAAGTTATTAACGTTTATTATTTTTATTAATTTTTTTTAAACTTTTTAAAATTTAATAAAAACCACAAATTTTCCAAATGTTTTTGTATTAAAATTCAACACCTATGTACGAAACTTCTAAGGCATTGAACGAACAGTGTCTCAAATATCGCATCCAGAAAAATTCTAAAAGAGGAATTTTATAAAAGAGAAAGTATTCTGAAAAAAAATTGTAAGTATTCTAGAGAATTAACAAATTGATTTCATATGAGGAAACAAATAATCGTCTGATGATTTGTCGAACAAATGAAAAATAATAATTTGTTAATAATTTCTAGATATTTTTATTATTCCATATCAAGATTCATTATGTCTTAAAGATGGCGGAATTTTTTCAGATGTTTTGCAAACCGCTAAGTACTGACCTTTTTATGGAATAATATTATTAGCAAAAATATAAATTCACAGCTGAAATAAAAATAATTGAATAGATAGATAAAATATTAAAATGTGTATCGATTAAAAAAATCTCTACCTCTTTGACATATAAATCCTCTTTGTTGGTTGCACGATCTTGGAACAAATACTGGAACGTCGTGACCTGTTCTATCGATCGTTAAACATCGTACGTCGTTGCTCTCCGTTCCAGGATAGAATATTGCAATATTATCAATAATATTCGTCGATGAACTTAGCCCTTTTTCGTTCGAATCCCAGGTCCAAAGGTCTTCATAATATTTTCTCGCACCTATCCAATAGTCCTCGGAAACTCGAATAAAAAAATGTTTATTGAAACAATAGCTTAAGGGTGTTTGAAAAATAAAATTATTCCATCAGAATTTCATTACTTAGCAATCTGACAAGAATCTGAAAAAATTTAGAAAATTTTGAGAAGTAACGAATATTGATGTTCAACAATGCTAAAAAGTTATTAACAATTTGATTAAATTAAAGAAATTGTTGAAATAAAAGCAAATAGTTTTTCGGTATAATTATATTAAAGTACAGAAATTCTGATCGAATAAATATTTCAGCTGTGAATTAAGATCGACATCCCTAAATTTTACGATCGATATTTCCATTTCAAATTCAAACAGTCTCATTTCATTAACACAAATAATTTAACAGTAAATACATAATCAATAATGAATTACTATACCATCAGCAATGCGTACGCGACTCTTAAGTTAAGCTGCTTCGAGCGAAGCCAGTACGTGAATAGGTGACCGTTTAACCATGCAACGGCTCGCGCATCGATCACTAAGAGGGGGATGATTTTTTTTTTTGAGTTTCTGATGGTACTAACCAATTGAAACTCAGTAAACATGTAGTCAATTGTAATAGCACACGTTTTTCACAGTTTCCCTGGGCCTTCGTGCAAATGTAATACAGTAATGAATTAGGAAAGAGTCACTGCTGGCAATCTTATTGGAGGGTCTCCAAGAACATGGACGTTAGTGAAGTGGAGAAGAAGCGGAGTTACAGTGATGAAATAGCCTCGTAAAAAACTCGAAAGAGTGCACAAACATTTCTTTTAAAATGAAGAATTAATATACATAAAACATATGTAGGATCAAATTAAAAAAATAAAACATGTAGGAAAAAAAGGTACACTGTAAAAAAATTTTTTTTGAACCAAACAAAATTTATTTGATCCAAGTAAATTATTTATTTGTATATTATTCAGTAATTCAATATTCAGATGAAGTAAACATATCTTTGAATGAAACATCATGGTTAGTAAAAGCAAATACAACATTATTTAGAGAAATCCACAGTTACAAGACGGAAATGAGCGGGTTACTGAAAACAAAAAATCGATTTACTTCAACCAAAAAATAACGATATGAATAGCCTCTCAAAATTATTAAGAAGAATATATACGGTTAATGAACGAGAATATACTGGTTACTGGAAACAATTAATTGATTTCATTCAGTCAAATAAATGATAGTTTGAACTATTCGATTATTTAATTCTCGAATTTATAAATAAAAATTCGGTTTTTTTCAATTATAAGTTCGTATTTATTCATTATTGAGCCTATTTCATTATCCATTACTCTTGACATTAATTTTTGCGGAAAAATTTTCTTATCTACACGGGGATTCGCTCCGACCTACCTACCTATCTATAACCTAACAAGCTCGGACGCTACCTATTACACCACTATCTACATGATAACTTGAAGTTAAGAAATGATACATATATGCATAGCAAGTCCGGTATGGAGTAAGAAAAGCCAACGCATGATCTATGAAACAACATTTATTGAAATTCGTTTTGACTATTTTGTTTCTGTTGCGTATTATTATAATGAGAAGAGGCATTAATATTCGTTTCAGTAAAGAAAAAAAATTGTGAGGTGATCGCTTAGAAACAAAATTTAAGCAAAATATACACATTTTAAAGGAGTGTACAATTCGTATTTGTAAGAAAAAACATCTTAACTCGATGCTTTACTCCAAGTATCGAAAGAAATTCGCTAATTTTTATTTGTTTCTATATCAGAGTCACTCTACCAGAACAATGGTTAAAAAAATTACGAACAGATACAGGAATTAGAGATTTTCGTGACAAAGACTTTTTAAAAAAATGTTAAATAATAATTGCGAAAATGATCCTAGTTGTATTGCTGGGAATATTGAGTAATTTTCATTAGGCTTGACCTAATAGAATATTGAAGACTTGAAGTGTTTATACCAAATCATTTTTTTTTAATTCAAGTTACCACGCCATTTTATCAAAGAAATTTTTCTTTTACTGAGAAAATAAACATTCAAGATTTTTTAACTTAAACTGCTCGTGACCAATAATTTTGGTGTATCCTATCAAGAATATTCCATATTTTCATCTAATAACTCGAATTGGGGTTAGCCAAATAAAATATTATGACGAGAAATATCAATTAATTGTGTGAAGTAATGTTGATTTTTTAAATGGAAAACATATTATAATATCAAATCAGTTTTACTTTGGTGGAAAAAATAGAATGTTCCGATTGAAGAAATAGTTATATCAAATTATTATCTTTTGTCATTCCGACGTACCATGTTATTGCATCTAAGAGTTTTTTGTTGCGCCAAAAAAAAACATCATCAGGATAAAAAAATTCGATTACTTGTTTCCAATGATTTTAGTTTATCCAATCAAAAATGTTACATATTGGCAGCCAATTATTTATTTACACAAAATAACTTTAATTTATACGAATGAATTAAGTTATGTGGACCAAATGAACGTCATCACAAAAACGGTTTATTGGACGCAATGCCTATTTTTATTTATGGCGAGTTGCGTTCAGTAAATACAACTCAAATAATGTGGATTATTTGGATCAGATCATTTTTTTACAGCGTACGAATCCTGATGTTCGAAAATCAATAAATAGGTCATGCTTTCTTTATATTGTTTAGTTATTTTTTTTATCCCCACATATGAATAAAAATGAAACAAATATTCTTCGTAATTTTTCGACAATGATTAAACACGATTATGTACAGTTTTATTTCGTGTAATTGCTGCGTTTTTAATAAGTTCGAACGCATAGAAAAAATAGTGTCGAGTTTAACGATCAAACCGAAGAAACATAAAGCATTCATCGAGTGCTCAACGGAAACATGATTTCTGATGCAACGAGTATTAATCTCGAATGCTAATAGCTTGAATCATTTCGATCCACTGTTAACTCACTCGGTCTTCAAATATTTATATGACTATTTCAATTACATTGAGAATAAATTGCTTGAAATTCATTGTGATGACTGAAAGTACTCGGATGTCAAAATACCTCAATTTTACAAGATGATTGAAAAACATTTGATAATACATATTCAATTCATTAAATAGCTGTATGCCTAAAACTACGAAGTCAAAATAACGATTATTGAAAATTCGATTCTGATATTCTCATCACATTTTTTTCGTAATAAATTATTCTTTTTTCTATTACTCACGTATGACTAATTTCCTTCACGTATTGCAATAACTACAATTGAATATTGAAATTGCAATCGATTTTTTGAGCCTGCCAGAGTCATTTTTGCTTTTTATCTACTCCATTAATTTTTATCGTAATAAAACATATTGTTTTTTTTTATTATTGCTTAAGTACGAATTTTCTCCACTTATTTAATGCAATAATAAAATCACAATAATGAATATTTAAATTTGATGACATAACCCATTTTTTCTTGCTCAACTACGTTGTTTTGTTGATTCGTAATTTTTTTGTCAACTCACGAGAATTACTCGCTGCAATGGCTTGGACGATGAACGACGTTTTTTCGTCGTTATCAAGAGTCGCGAGGTGAGCTTTATGAGTAGAACAAAAAACTTGAGCCTCGTCCCACGTGACATGGTAACGACAAAGCTTGTATTCAATATCATCGAGCACGAACGACTCTGTCATTGATCTTCCGGTTCTTTGATCTGCTGAAATATTGCACGAAAGAATAAACCTATTTTTTCGTTTATTATTATGTTTTTTTTTTTAATTAATATTTAAAAATTTAAGAAATTATTTTTCTACGTCAAACAAATGAATTGTTGAACTTTTTTACAAGTATTTAAATTTTCTAGAATTTCCGGAAAAAGGACCGTAAAAAATTTAAAAAATTGAAAAACCAATCAATTTCTAACGAAAAAAAACTTGTCACATTATTTGCAAAATAATTGTCTGTTTGTCAATAATTTTTTGGCTCTTCGTTGTTAAGAAATCACTATTCATACGATCTCAGAAATAGTTAATTTTTTTCAGATAATTGTCAAATCCATATAAGTATCGAATTCTAAATCCATAAAGTCTGAAAAGAAAATAAATTTATTACGACTTACTAGTTTCTCGAACTGTTCGAAGTCTGCACGATCCGTATCGAGAATCGGTATTTGAAAAATTATGAAAAATTGCATTTGTACTGTGCAATGAGACACTGTGAGCCATAAGGGAAAGAATATCAAAAATGATGAAATACCACATTCTCTTAGGATTCTATCTAATTAACAGTCACTAATTATATCGAGATTTTATTAAAAAATAAATACAAATTTTTCGTCGTTTTGTAGACCGACGAGAAAAAAAATCTCTTGCGTTTTCTCAATCCTGATTTTCTTCACTTAATGAGCCTAATGTACGGTCTTAATCATGGTAAATGTTTGATAAACTTGCGATAGTATTTTATGATTTCAACTGAGCAAAAAACTTCTACGACTGCCAATCGACGAATAACGAAAAAGAGAGAGAACGAACGTTTTTTTCTTTTTCATTAATTTAATCAAAATACGATACCCCTCTTATAAAAATTGTGTTTTGTGTTAATTATGGATAATTATTAATTAATAAATTAATCAAATAGACAATTTGTTGAAATCTATATAAATAAATGTTATATCGAATAATATACTCCGCAAAATAGGTTTGTAATCTTATTCAGTTAAATATCTGAGTTGGAAAAAGTTTATGTATCAATAAAAATAAATAATTGAATGACAAGTCAATCTTTTTCCGCCATCAGAATTTTATTAATAAGTGAGTTTACAAAAATCTGGAAGAAAATCAGTCAAAGTCAAGATATTACAAATATTGTTTTTCAATATCAATGTTGCCAAAAAGTTATTAACAAACTTTTTTTATGTAAAATTGTTCAATGAAGAATGAAACAAGAATGATCCATTACATAAAGTGAATTCATTGATTCAATACCTACGAATTTTTTCAAATATACTTTCTATTTTTTAATTTTTTAGTGAAAAATGTTGTACGTTTATTCAACATGAGGCTTAAAAAATTGTTAAACCATTGAACAGGCAATCTGAGAAGTACCATCTTTAGAAAAAAAAATCGAAAGGAGGAACTTCAAAAAGATCGAAAAATCTGAGAGAAATTAACTTTGGTTTCGAAAAATGACCGAATTGTTTCCTATAATTATTGTTGGAAATCAATGTTCATTACAATTGAAAACTAGCTGAATTTTTTCAAATTTTTGTAAGATCGCTAAATATAGAAATTTCGGTAAATTATAAGGATTCACTATCAAATCATATATAAAATATCCTTAAAATGAGCAGTATCACATTTTTCCCAGTTGTGTCATAATGCCTCAGAAATAAGAAGATAACGAGGACCCGTTAATAATGAAAATATCATAGCAAGAGCAAATTAACCAATGACGAAACTCGAACACACATTTTTCCATTGGTGCAATTAGAGATATTTCACGGTCACTCCGAACGTAACGGTCACATATAAATCCGAGAAGGCCTATCGAAACGAGTTGAGTTTCTTTCGCGCTATCACGGTTCGTGCTTGTAAAACAATTTAGAGAAATGATATAAAAATGTTGTTCCAATTTTCTCAATATCTTGTCTGCATTTCGATCTTTCATCTTATCGGTACTGGCGCCCAATGGAGAGACGATGGCGATCCAAGGTATATAAAAAGTGAATAATTAAGAAGGAAATTTCATCTGGACAGATTAAAAGAGAATAATTTTGAACAAAAATGTGTTTGAAAAGCTATTGAAGGAATTTGATTCAAATTTTTCGATTTCAAAAATATACATTTTGAAAAACTTTCACAATGTTTTCTATCGAAAATGTGGTACATGGCTATCATACAGAGTTGTGAAAATAAACTTCCTTTTTTTTACAAAAAAACCTAAATTTTATAAGGTATCGTTTTGCCAAAAATCAACGAGCAAAAAAAAATAAAGTGGAATCGTAAAATACGTACCAATACCTTTCTTTTGTTGTACCAAATATCAACATTCCCAATTATTCATAAAATGGTAATTTTTAAAAATAAAAAAGCGGTTTTCAAAAAATGTATTGGTTTTCTGCCAAAAAAAATTAAGCCGTTGAAAAAATCTTATGATAGGAAATAGATAATTGTACATAGAATGACCATGTCAAAATTTTCGGAAATTGTTTGAGAAATTGAAATGATATTTTTATCACCAGTTTCAGTTTTCTTTAAAGTGGTCCCTTTACAGTACCGTAGCACAGCCGTTACCACTTTTTTAAAATAAAACAGCATATTGAAAGCATCTCAAAATATATAATTCTAATGATAAAAAACTTTTATTCAATTACACTTATAGTTTTCCGAAAATAAACTCGTTTCTTTTACTCTGCAAGGTCGTTTTCTAGTCTAGGTCTCTCAAAAAATCGATTTTTCCCCCACTTTCATATAGTTTGGGATCTCAAAAATTCATCCTAAAATATTGAATGGAAATATACAAATCAAAATATTGGAGAGAAATACGCATATTATACTCAGAAAAAATATTTAGTTGATTCAACTAGGATCAAATATTTTTTTCCTTGCCTTACGGCCAAATAGAGATCTATTTAATTTTACGAAATTATTTTTTTCGATCACACTATTTTTATATTCTTGATTAATTAAAAATTTAATTAATGTTTTGAAATCAGACACATCTTTATCTTAAAAATAAAATGAATATGAAGTTGAAATAAAAATGGTATTTACATATATTATCATATTATAATATTTATAATATTATTTATATCATATTCAATTATAATATTATTTAATAATATTTTCATGGATCTGCGATCCAGGGAAGATACAAAAATTTACGTTCGACTTTTTAGATATAGTCAGTCAGAATAACCAAACTACTGTGGTTCCCCCAATTTTTGCACATCTAGAGCGCAATTCATATGTGAGAAATGCCTCGACACTCTGCGCCACGTGGTGGCCGCAGCAAAAAGCTTTAAGGACGTTCACGAATGAAAATCGGAGACAAAAGTTCGGCATACGCTCGGCTTAGTTCAACTGTCGCTGTGTAGCGCGCGTCGCGGCCCCTACTCCGAAACTCTTAGCACGGACTCTACGCACTAATACAAATAAGGCTCTGGCGCACCCTATACATATACACTAATACAAGTATCCTTAGAGCGATGCGGAGATCTGGCAGCGTTGCTTGCCTGCCTCGTGCTTTCAGCTCAGCTGTTGATAATTTTTCATATCTCAGTTTAATATTTATAATCTCGATTGCAAAGTTGAACCTTCATATGAACAACTTATTTATAGAAAAAGTGTCGTTATTCCTAAAAAGTCTCCAAAATTGAAAGATGCATGCATTTTCTTATGATACATTAAAATGTCTAGCCAGAAATGCTTAAATTGGCAATTCTTTGTGAGATAAATCGTTGAATATCATGAAAATTAATCCATAACAGTGTGCATACGCGTGTAGTCCTCCCCGTCCCCCTTGCTCTTACGTACCGTCGCCCGGCAGCATTGCCGCTGCGCCACAGCGTCGTCCCCTCCATGGCGTGGCACGCTCGAAAATACCGTCAAATTTATAGGTTTGAATCGCTATTGCGTATGAACGACACGGCTGAGCATCTCTATTTTTTTACATTTTGTTCCTCATATCAATATCTATCATTATGCAGTTTTTTATCAAAATCTATAGAAAATTGTGACTGCTATGAATTAAAATGTCTCTCAAGCTCATGCCTCGCCTATACCTTGCATGTTAAATTTCCCAACTTCAACAACGAATATCTCCACTTTGGTACGGGCATGGTCTTCAGAATTTTGCAAGTACATTAAAGAAGCTATAAATAATGTGTCATCCAAATTTTAAGAAAATCTATAGAAAATCGATTTACTCGTGAACGTCCTTAACGTGGGTACTCGAATAAAGGGACCCAAATAGCATTATCTATTTGATTTAAATACAGCTTTCTAGCTGAAGCGAATATAAATTTTGTTAATGCCATTTTTTAAAATTTTTTCAAACGATCCTAGTAGATCTAAATAGAACTTTTTTCTGGGTGTATACGAAAAATTCCCGGAGTAATATCGGTTTGAAGATCGTCACGGGGCAGTTCATGACGATTTATGGAATACTTTCAACGCGTTTTTCTCAGAACAACATTTTTCACATCAAGTGCACGGATTTCTCGGAAACTACTGGGCTGATTAACGTCAAATTTTAAATACACCATGAGTAAATATCTCGTTTTCCTGAGATCTAGAGTTATATCGATAGTTTGGGTTCTTGCCCTTCGCCCGCTTGTTTTGTCGTCGGTAAAATTTGGCAAAAAAATGAACTTCAGTTTTTGTATAGCTTGGATATTTGTAAGAATTTTCGGAATTGATTAATCCTAGATGGAAAGATAGCTACTTTTCTATAGATCACAAAAAGTTCTGAGATGTTTATTTAATGCAATTAGGACATGCGCAATCCCTGCACGCAATTGAACATAATTTTTAATACGAGACGACTTTTTTATCTGCATATAAACTGTATATTTGTCAATATAATTACTTACAATAACTTAAGTTGATAATTCAAATATGACTAGATATGTATTCGAAACCCCTGCCCTGTAAGTTTTCGAGAGATTTTTCAAAAAAAATTCCTAAAAAACACCTTCTAACGGGTTTCTTGACGGGAATAGTGTCTTAAGGTATACATTTCTCACCACGAGTGCTACTTAACCCTCAATGGTCACACTTCGGTAAAACATTATTACAGTCATATTGGGGTAACCCTCAGTGACCATTGAGGGTTAAATTTAGATGAAAAATAACAAAAATGATCTTTTTCTTAAGCAACAGCCATACACCCTGGGGTCAAAAGACACTCAATACGCCTTACGTTAGGGTTTATCAATCACCGATCGATGAAGATTCGCAACCCCAACAATCTCATGATTTCGGCAAATCGGAAGTTTTATCAAAAAAACGTTATCGGTTAGTAAAAGCAGATGATTTTATTAAAAATAAAAACTTAGCAAAAAATCGAGCAGGAAATAACGTAATTCGAAAAATTTACCCCGATCCAAGGATAAATTATGGTCCTGAAGGAATCTTTTCATCCGATCGTGACGATGTTTTTAAAGTACCACACTCAAGAATTTTCTTTGAAGAAGCTGAGCAAGAAATCGCTCAAAATTTAACAAAAACAAATGCAGAAAAAGCATCTAAAAAAAAACCTTTGGAAAAATCCATCGATGACAAAACGTCCACCGGAGCTTTGGGAGATAAGAAAAATGTGACGACAACCGTGCCACAAATACGTGAGTTAATTTAATATATTCAGTTAAGCGGTAATTCCATTGTAACCAACATCTGCACAGGCTAATTTCTGGAAATTGATTTAAAAAAAACAACAATGCAGTATTATTGATATTTTTATATGTATTTTTAAACACCTTACCCTTTCGAGACGTGCATTTTTCCTTATGTACTTTTTACTTGAAATTTTGCATGCATAAGTTTTCGAGGTTGCTGATTACGAATCTGAACTGAAAATTCGAAAATAAGCAAAAATGTTTAGTCGATAGTATTGTTAATTTGGAATTAGTACAGAAACGATACTATCTTTATTTTTTTTTACCAAAACCACACACCGGAAAATTTTGAAAAGTCCTGAACTTTTTTTTTAAGTGTATTGAGGTTGTCAAAAAATTTTCTTTCGTAGTATATTAGTAAAGCAGTATTTCATGAAAAAGTATGAATTTTGACTATTTGTATATATAATATTTATGCAATCAACAAATAATGACCGTACATATTTTTTGTATATTCATGAATGTCCTACGGACCATGTACAAATGAAAAATTCTGTATTTGTTGCGGCGAGAGTAGTTAAATAATCATAAACTGCAAAAAAAAAGGTGGAACAACGTCAGTCCCACCATGACTCAAACGGTTAAGGAGTATATATAGTAATTTTTAATGAAATTATTGACAATTTAATGAAATTTTTAATGAAATTATTGACAAGGACTAACCATCCTAGGTTTGAATAATATATGGTTTTAAACTATATGACCGAGTGTAAATAGTACTTAATAGTACTTAAGTGTAAGTAGTGTTGAGTATATCTCAACAGTAAATTACCGATGGCGGATATAGAGTCGGCAGATATTTTGTCTTACGTATTTTGTCCTATGGATATTTGGTTCTGTGAATATTTTGTCGTCGGATATTTTGTCGCGGATATTTTGTCGTCGGGTTAAAACGCGCATTACCAAAAATGTTGTTAGTTAGAAAATGTTGTCTCTGATGATTTTCTTTGTGTACTGTCGGTCGTTGTACACGATGATGCAAAAATTGTCTATTGAAGATGTAAAACAAATATACTCTTTAAGAGGGAAACACTATTTAGAAGGTCAAAAATTAGCTGTATTTTAATATATTTTTTTGAATGAAAAGGAATGTTTGGTTTGATTACAACTTTGTTCACTTTTTACTTCACATTTTGACTGTTCAAAAATAGTTTTTTTTTTTTAATTTTTTATTCAAATTGGCGAGTGTACATCTCAGTCTTCTCAGAAGGTCGTATCGGGAATTGGCAAACTGCTAGTACTCTAGCTTTGGCTGTAATCGTCTGAAACAAAAAACCAAGTATTTTTTTGAACTTAAGGCATCTTCTCACTTTAAACGCCTCAAAAATAGGCTGTTTTTGCGATTTTTTTTCGAGGATTTTTGCTTAAAATTATGGGATAAAACGGATCCTATGTAATAAACACATCTTTCAAGTACATGAAAAAATTTTTATTTTATTTTTTTAAACAATTATTATAATACATCAGTAGCATTGAAAAACCCGTGTAAAAATGTTATGGTCGTGGCTTGTTGATGGTATCTCCGAGACGGGTCGTCTGAAACAAAAAAATAAAACTGTTTTAGATTCAGTATGTCAGTGGCTATAGCGCATATCATCAGATTTTTGATATTCGCGAAAATAACAAAATGGCGCACGTTTTTCGAAAAAGTAAAAAAAAACCACGATTTTTTTGCAGTTTTTTGTAAAAAAAAAATTCTTAAAATCAAAATTTAAAAAATCTGATGATATGCGCTATAGCCATAACTATGAAGCATATGTCATTCAAATTTCATGACAATCGGCCGGATAGTTTCCGAAATTTCATCAACAAAGCACCGAAAAACCTTGTTTTGAGATAACTGCGTTTAAAGTTTTGGAGGGATCGCCGGGTACTCTCAGGTAGTCACCTAACGGTCGCCAAAAAATGTAGTTAGACTCGTCCGATCTTTATGAAATTTCGAGATGACATTTTTGAAGATATGTACTTTCAAAATTTAAAAAAAAAAAAAAATCGATTTTTTTAAATTTCCAAAGTGAGAAGACGCCTTAACATCCATACGCTGTCGGTGAACCTAAAAAAAAATAAAATGTATGAAGAATTCGTAAAAGGGTGACTTAAGAAAGTCAATTTTGTGATTTTTGATGAAATTTTTACTATATTTTGCAAAAAAAACACTAGCCGTTTCAGCGATTCCAAATTTTGAAGGAAAAATAGATATTCGCAAGATTTTAACTAACCATTTGCATGTTCATTCATTTTATAAGGTGATTTCTGCGATAAGACTTTCTGCTAACTTCCAATTGTCGGGCCGGACAAGTACTCTGTGCGTATCCGCTAAACATACGATGCTAAACTTCTATCAACTGAATGGTTTTACCAATCAAATTATATTATACTATACTTTAGAATCGTGGGATAATTTATTATGTTATTTAGATGATTGGAATATATTTTAACATTTTTTGAAGCTTTTATAACATATTCATAAGCTCCGTATACTTGGCCATGTATGCTTCAGTAGATCTCTATTTATTTAGTAAATTTTTGTAAAGTTGGAACTTAATTTTTTTCGAGGATTGAATTCTTGATATTTTGCTCGATTCGAATTCAGTTGATAATTTTGTTCAAGAGATTTTAAGATTTTTTGAGGGTTTGATCACTTTTTTGAGGAAAAAAAATTATTTCGGAACTTTTTGCAGGCTTGAACATTTTTGGGTGGATTAAATAAATAAATGAGGGCATTTTTTTCGAGGGCTACGAAAATGTACTTGTCTCAAGTTTTTTACAGCACGCATGCGTGCTGTTTTTTTAATTTATTTGTTTACTTTTTGTAAAGCATTGAAAGCTTCTCATTGAACCGTACCTAAATAAGAGTGGAAAATACAGCGATTTAATTAGCCGCAACCATTTGAAATATTTATAGGCTAAGTACTTTCTGCTTCTCCGCTCAACATATACGATGTCGAACTCTTATCCAATTGTTACTGATCAAATTATATTTCAGAATCGTGGACCAATTTATATTGGTATTAGACGTTAACATAGTGGTCGCCTAAGCATTCTCACATAGAATCATTATAAGTTCAGAGGGCACATTCAGGACAGCATTGTGTGAATACGTGCAAAGTTCTTAAAGGATTTACCGTTCCAGATTCGATATATGTCCTATCTAAGATATATATCATAGTTCGACATAAATTTTTGCGACATATTCAAAATGTCTTATTTCTCACAATAACTTAAGAACTTATCTACAGATTCTTTTTAGAAAATTCTCATTGATTGAGGAACAAATGATGACATTTGAAAAAAAAAAACTTATTGACCGTTTCATCCCGGAGTTATAGCGATAAAAAGTATGTTTTTTGTGTGTTTAAGTGGTCATTTCTGAAACTACAAACTTTATATTCGGCATTCTTTTTAATACTTTATATATTTTTACATTGAGTTAAAGTATAGCAGCAACCATTATTAGATTATGTCGCGAGTTATATTCCAGCTTTCATAGATCGACCGGAGAATCAACTTTTGAACGTGACTGTTGCGATATTCCTACGTTAATTAATTGAAAGATTGAAATGTATTTCAACATTTCTTAAAGATTTAATAAAACTTAAAATTCTCCATATACTTGACCATATGTATGTTTCAGTAGTTTTTAATTTGTTTAGTATCTTTTTGTCAACTACCAAATTGAGCTTTTGCAAAAATTAAATTTTCTCCTTTTTGTGGGATTTAAAATTATTCGGTAATTTTGGGATGGAGGAGGATCTCATAACTTTTTGTGAGGAGCGAAGTAAGTGATACAATTATTACGAGTTTGCTATACACTTTATAAAAATGGTTTCGTCTCAACAGGTTAATGCAGATTCATTGTTATTTTGGAGGATTGGTCTACTTTTCATAAAGTATTTAGATTATTTCGCTTAAGAGGGAGAAATACCTTTAATCAAGTTAAAATGAGTTCATTTTTATGACATTTTATAAAGCAAACGGTTCATTTAATGTTTTTCATATGTTGTGTATGCGAGTGATTGCGAGTCTTGCTTACTACTACATTTTTTCTTTTTTACAAATTTTTTCTGTTTTCCCGGAACGTCAATGTCGCGAGTTCAAAAATAACGTAGCTTCCAGCGTTTGTTGTGCTGATCTGACAGAAACCAACGTGTTTTTTTATTCTTGTTAACATTTGTACATTGTTAATAAACCTCAAAAAGTAAAAAAGAAGGATTAATATTTTCATCAATTGCATACTTTGAAAATGATGATGTTGTCTCTCTCTCCCCCTCCCTCCCCCCCCCTCTCTCTCTATTCAAAATAAGAAAAAAAATATAAAGAAAAGTCTGCCCACTATGAGGCTGGTCTCAAAAATAATATAATTGATCAAAGTTTTTTTGTGAATTTTTTGAAAAAAATAAAAATGGGCACACATCCTAAAACCAATAAAATTCTTTCGTATTTTTTTTCTAACAGTACGATGAAAAACCAACCGTTCTAATAAAAAAAAGTTCGATTTGGTCAATTTTTGAGAGAGTTACAGTGATTTGAAGAAAAAAACCTTGAATTTTGAAAAAAAATTATATCTCACAAGTGTATGGACAAAAAAATCCAGAGAGCTTCTTTCAATGGGTCATACAACATATAAAATTTTCAGCCAAATCAAAAAACGGAAGGGTCTGACGTAGGTTGATTTGGCGTGGAATGCCCTACACACACACACACGCGCGCGCGCACACGCGCACACACACACATGCACGCGCGCATGCATTCGCGCGCGCGCACGCACACGCACACGCGCACGCGCGCGCGCGCATACACACACACATGCACGCGCACACGCATACGCGCGCGCACACACACACGCACACGCTCGCGCGTGCGCCCACACATACACACACACATACACACACACACACATGCACACGCGCACACGCACGCGCGCACGCAAGCACGCACACACACATACACACTACCGCCGAAAAGTTTCCAGACAAAAGTTCAAAAAATCTCGGCGCTGTTTTTGATGCCATTTCGTCAGTATAATCTACATAAATGAATTTTATAAACGGCATCATCAAAGGGAAGAATTCAGCTTCATTTTGCATTTTTTAAAAAATTTCCACGATTTTTTTTTACGACCAGCACGTCATTTCGAATATGACCATTTTTCGTCTATTTTTTTTCCTTTTACAGTTGGACCGGGTTTTCAGAAAAAAATATTTTCTTTCATTTCCTTAACCGAATCCTTAAAGAGGAAAGCTTAAGCTTCAGTTTTGTTTTTTTTTAAAGTTCGGTGCGATTTTTTTTCGCAAAGTTATCCCGTTTTTGGCGAAAAAAGACAACATTTGGAAATTGCCGCGTAACACGAGAATTATTAGGTTTAAAAGGAAATCTCAAGAAGATAAAAAATTGCGCCTTTAATTGTTGAGTTCACCAGAATTTTTCCAGATTTTTTTCCGAAATTTTTTTTTCTTCGATTTTCAGTTGAACCTCAGGTATATTGATTGTCGTAACTGCAAAACGATGCGGTTTGTGATACAACGTCAAGAAAGAAAAAAGTTTTATTTCATAATTTTGAATCCATTAAAAAAATTTTCAGTTTTTTTTTTCAAATTTTTAATTTCAAACTATTTTTGGTTCAAACTCTGATGAATTGATTCTCGTATTTCAAAAATTATGGGGTTGTGATAAAATATCTAGAGGGAAAAACTTGTATTTTTCAGTATTGAGTGCATTGGAATTTTTGTACATTTTTTTCGAAATTTTTTTCTGAAAAATTGAAAATGGTCTCAACAACTGTTTAAAAGAATTCTCATGTATTTAAAATGAAACTACACGCCTTTAACATTTTAGTTAGACTTCAATATTCTAACGAATATCTAGTTTTATTGAAAATCTCTAAAAATTGAATAACCCTGTAAAATTTTAGCAATTTTGTCGAAAAAGCAATTTGCTATTTCGTTCCATGATATTCGAAGACTCCCAGAGGTGTTCTGTAGAAGTGAGATTCAATCTTCTTATTCAAGCCATCCAGTTAATTCTACATTAGTTCTGCCCGGTTAAGATTGGGAAATTAAGGAGACTATTTTATTACTTGTGGCTTTCCATTTTTCCTTTATTCTGTAAAATAGAAAAGCGTGTATTTTTAAAATATAAAAGGAATCTTCGGAATAGGAGTCTAGTTCGAAAAAAAATTGGAAAAAAATCTGAAATTTTTTTTAATGAATTCGAAATTAAGAAATAAAACTTTTCTCTTTCTTAACGTTTTATCATAAACCCCATCGTTTTCAAGTTACGGCAATCAATATACCTGAGGTTCGACAGAAAACCGATAAAAAAGAATTTCGGAAAAAAATCTAAAAAAATTTTAGTGAGCTTAGCAATTACAGGCGCAACTTTTTACCCCCTTGAGATTTCCTTTCAAACCTAATAGTTCTTGTGTTACGCAGGAATTTCCAAATTTTGTCTTTTTTCGTCAAAAACGGGATAACTTGGCGGAAGAAAATTGCACCGAACTTTAAAAAAAACGGAATTGAAGCTTAAGCTTCGCTGTTTAAGGATCCGATCGAGGAAATAGAAGAAAATTTTTTTTTCTGAAAACCCGGTCCAACTGTAAAAGAAAAAAAAAGACGAAAAATGGTCGTTTTTGAAATGACGTGCTGATCGTAAAAAAAATCGTGGAAATTAAAACAAAAAAAAGCAAAATGAAACTGAATTCCTCCCCTTCAAAATGCCGTTTATTAAATTTATTTATGTATATTACTGTCGAAATGGCATCAAAAACAGTGCCGAGACTTTTTTGAACTTTTGCCCGGAAACTTTTCGGCGGTAGTGTATATATATTGTAACGGTAGTTACACTTAAATTTATATTGGTGAGACGACAGGGAGTAAATTAGTTGAGTCAGAATGCGGGAAGATTTTGTCGTATTATTTTTCACTTTTTATTCATTAATTTATGGCATGTTTCACAATAAACAATCAGTTTGAAGAATAATCAAATGTTGTCGTCTTTTATTTTTATTAAATTATTTTATTCGATGTGAGCGCCCTCTGTTGCCCCCAGAACATGGCAGAGTCGGTGTTTAGCGCTTTCCGATTTAGCTGTGACCACGGTCTTACATACAGGTCTTGCAACGAATGTGGTGAGGGTGGTTCGCTTAAGGGGGATCGGCTATTTCTCTGAAGTCAAAAAAGAGCTTAAATTAAAGTTATTCACAGTTATCCTGATTTATGTTGAATATTCATATTATCAATTATGATTGCTTATAATGTCCCACATTCTTGATAAATAATTAATTTAGTCGAGATAAATTGAATAATTAGATTTTCAACGACTTGGGAGTCACAGCGGAGCCCTTCCCTACGATCAAAACTTAGCAATACTTGGCAACGTTGTATTTTACGACGCTCTTGTTGACACTCGTATCTCGTGAGAAGTGAATTGAGCACGGTTCGATAGAGTTATAGACTGAAAAATGGTTCCGAAAATGCTTTCTAAATCATTTATTTATGTACTGTTTGCACATTCATTTCTTTTTTTCCGAGTTCGATTCGAGTCGTTTATATAGTGAAGTGAGATTATGTTTTTCAAACGCATCAGCTGTTAGATTGGTTTTAGTGAGCCGCGCAAGCCTGCGCATGCACATAAGGCTGTATAAAGCTGTTCTTGTCTAGCCTATGGCCCATGCGGGGCTTACTGAACCCTCAGTCATATGAGCGGCGTTGCCAAACCTATCAATACTATTTTTCCCTCCGACAATCATTGGGCGAAGTGAAACTTTGTTGTTATGTTGTAATTAATGGAGACGGTGAATCGGCATCTCTCGATTTTTTACAGTATCTGTTATATCTCATCTTCCGAAATTCGATTTTTGGATTACCTAACTTTACTGTGAGAGCATCAAAATTGTGATTACTGAACTTCCGTCGATTGCCTCCATAAGGGGACGTGCTTCATCAAGTAAAATGCACAACTTTGAAAATTTATTACGAACGAACGAAGCGGTCAATATTGCTCAAATTTTGGGAACAGCTGCGTATAGTCTTCGTTTATAACTCATAAAAATTTCAAGTCCAAATTTTTATTTTTGCGTGATAGCCGATCCCCCTTAATGTCGGCACCAAGTTTTGGCTTGCAGCTACAAGAGCGGCGCTACGAACTTGTCATAGCGACTAGAGCGCATGCGTCGAAATTATAACCCGTTTTATGATAGAAATGTACATCCTGGCCAAAAATCCCCTCCCTGGGGAAAAAACCTTGGACAAGTACATTTGTTGACCCCTGTTTCCATTTGTTTTCACAGAAAAAAACTATCCAAAAAAGTACAAAATTTTTAAAAAATTGGCAAGATCGAGACAGGAAAAAGAAGATTGTTTCTATAAAATAACTATACTCCAAATGACAAATAGAAATGAAAAACTTCACATATTTTATCGAGATCCCAAGAAAAAAAGCAACAATGCCCATCGTGAGTGTCTGGCAAAAAACAGAGTCTACAAGTAATTGATCAATTTGCGCATAAAAAAAATAATTACTTTACAAAAACAGAAATGGAAAAGCCAATGATTTACGTTCAGCACTAAAATTTATAATATCAATAATAGGACAAGTATTTTATTGTCGCTTGAGGATGGAGTATTTAAAAAAAAGCAAAAATTAGTTGGTTATTGAAAAAAGTCACCAATGTACAAAAATAAAAATCGGTCCAAAGAACAGAGTCCAGAAAAAAAAATCGGGATGAAAAAAAACTTGAAGAAAAAAATTTCGAACGAAAAAAACTAGATTGAAAAAAAAATTTCGGCCGAAATACTTGGCGAGTTTATAACACATACAACATTACGTGAAATACATTACGTGATACAAGCTAAGCAAAAAAACTCGCCAAGTACTTCGGCCGAAATTTTTTTTTCAATCTAATTTTTTTCGTTTGAAATTTTTGTTTCGCATTTTAATATTACTCGTTAGAGTTATTCGCGGATTTCAAGGGCACTAATTGTTCACAAATATTTGTATAGATTTTATTTTCTTATTCATTTCTTTCAAGCGTCGCCCGAGTTTTTCCCAGATTCAATTTACGAGTTCTTTACTTTTTATAAAGCGGTTTTACGACTGGGCTTTTCCAAGTGGTACCGCATGGGCCACGGGTCCGTCGAGCGGGGAAAGGAAAAAAACCAGAAATAGGTTAAAAGGAGGAACATGTGTTTGCCATTATTTGGCGCGGACAATGAGAGAAACGAGCGCGAAGGGATGAACGTAGTGGGAGAGAGGGACGAATGTGGAGTGCGTGAGTGCGGGTATGCAAGCGTGGGAGAGCGAGAGAGAAAGAAGTCGCTAACAACCCAAAGGGTAGGAGGCTTGGAGATGGACTTTGGGGGCGACGCTCTGGAAGCGCGTCGCGTCTACGATTAGAACATTGCCGGCACTTGAGCAAACAAGTCGATGAATAATCATTTTTGGCACTTAGAAAAATAAGCACTTTGATCTCTCGCGATATAATTTCACGAATACTGTTTCCAAATTTGTAAATTAGTATTAGAATATTAATCGAGTATTAATAATATAGTTGACGAGGAGTTTATTCAGTTTAATTGTTGTGTTTCATTTTATTAATTAATATATCCTAATTCACATTTGAAGTTATTTACGCGAGGTGGACTTTAGTCCTTTACGATTCGGGCCCACCTCCTTGGAAGTCGAGGACATCGTTGAAAATTTAGGAACTAGCGGCTCGCGTGGCGCTGGGCACTCTCGTTTCGAGATCTCGATCGATTTTAACAGTTTCGTGGTGATAGTCAAGTGATCGCGTATTTACAATAAAGTGATCGCGTGAAAGTTTTGTAAAAAGTGTTGTTTTTATCTTATTTCTTTCTTTTAATTTGGTGTTTTATATTTTTCTTTGTTTTCAGTGAGCCGCGAATGTGAATATCTGGAGTATGGCATCAGTGTAATTTGACCAAGTAAGTCGCTCTTCTTTCTAACCTTACTTTTTGCTTCTCGTTATTTTCATTTCTATTTTCCCTTCTTCTTTTCCGTTTAATTTAATAAAGCTCGAGTCGTTTATCTATCCTTGGGATGATCATTGAGATGAGACAAAGTCTTGATTCAATCTCACTCGCTCTTATTGTTGAGTATTTTTGATAAACAAACAATAAAAAAAATATCAGGGTACTATTCTATATTGTTTTAATTCTTTTATGCCTTTTCAGGTTTCTGGCAGTATTACGATATCTGTGGCCCCAAGTTTTGACCATGCAGCCTTTATATTTGGGCCAAAATAAGACTTTTTTTTAAGAGTGATAAAAATCGAAATTCGGCCTTTAAGGGGGTGAAACGGGCGTTTGAAAATTTAAGCATAAAGTTGTGAAACGGTTGTTCTGAGGACATCACCCCAATTGATCCGTATATCATACTATAAAAACAGTATAATAACCACGTGGAAATAGTAGGGTCGGTTCGGGTCATCTTTGGGTTGTTGTTTGAATAGTTAGACATGTGGAAATAGTGTGGTGAGTTCGGGTCATCTTTGGGTTGTTGTTTGAATAGTTAGACATATGGAAATAATAGAGTGGGTTCGGGTCATCTTTGAGTTGATGTTTGAATAGTTGAACATGTGGAAATCGTAGGGTGGGTTCGGGTCATCTTTGGTTTGTTGTATGAATAGTTGGATATGTGGAAATAGTAGGGTGGGTTCGGGTCATCTTTGGGTTGTTGATTGAATAGTTGGACATGTGGAAATAGTAGGGTGGGTTCGGGTTATCTTTGGGTTGTTGTTTGAATAGTTGGACATGTGGAAATAGTAGGGTGGGTTCGGGTCATCTTTGAGTTGTTGTTTGAATAGTTGGATATGTGGAAATAGTAGGGTGGGTTCGGGTCATTTTTGGATTGTTGCTTGAATAGTTGGACATGTGGAAATAGTAGGGTGGGTTAAGGTCATCTTTGGGTTGTTGTTCGAATAGTTAGACATGTGCAAATAGTATAAAGAGTGCAGGGGGGGGGGAATTTGCAACCCCCGTTTCACCCCCTTAACGATGGAATTTCGATTTTTATCACTCTTTAAAAAAGTCTTATTTTGGGTCAAATATGAAGACTGTGTGGTCAAAACTAGGGACCATGGATACTGTAACATCCCCAAAATATTACAGCTTTTAAAAACGTTTAAAGCTCCGGTTTATCCCCTTAAAGATGAAATTTCAAAAAATTGCCTAATACTTTTCGAAATATTTGTATTGTAGAATATTTACGCCAAATTGCAAGCAAATCTGACAAAGAATACTTCGTCTCATAAAAAATTTCAAACATCTGTTTCACCCCCTTAAAGGCCGAATTTCGATTTTTATCACTCTTGAAAAAAGTCTTACTTTGGGCCAAATATAAAAGCTGCATGGTCAAAACTTGGAGCCACAGATGTCGTAATATCCCCAGGTTTCTCATTCCATTTTTTTCTTTTATTAATTTTTCTTTTAGCCCAAGCAAATAAAGGTTTTTACTTGACAAAAATAATAACAGGATACCACCGGTGCCATTACAATCGGACGAGCTCCCCGATGCTACTTGCACAAAATTCGACTCGAGAGTCGCGTTTCCTTTTTTTTTATTAACAATTTAGTGCAAAAAAACGCATTTTTTTTGGTTTTTTGCTTATAAAAGAAAAACTAATGGATCAATGTGATCGGTCTCAATGGACGAATTGTAGAAAATTGAAATACGAAGAAAATGAGAGCTGAAAACATCCGATCGGTTCATTATTAAGGGAGAAAACCCAAAAAACCGAAAAAAATAACGTTTTCTTCAAAAATTCATAACGTCGCCATTTTTCGAGCTGTAGTGCAGGCTCTTCACGAGATAGTAGATATCGATACGTACTTCCTGTGTGCGAAACCCAGACGCTGTCGAATAATTAGTTTCCGCGTAATTGCAATCACAAGTTGTACATACCATATTTTGCAGTAAGGCTCAATGCTCTGGAGGTCGTCCGATTCCAATTTACCAAACGGATTTGGAAAGTAGAAGTGTTCAGCTAGAAAACATCAATCTTCGTTTTTCATTTAAATGCTGAGAAATAGGTAAAAATTACTCGCAAACATGAGCAAAAACGGCCGAGCGCCCGAGAGTCGTCGTGGAGTGGGGGTAGAGCAGCAGAAGCGGAGAAGGCGCATATATAGTAATACAAGCGCGCTGCAGGCTAGTTATGAATCTTCGAATTTGATTATCTCGGCAACCAGTAGGGCTATCTTTACATATTTTTTTTTAATTCTGGGGTAACTGGACCACCGGAAACTGATTCTGCACTCAGATTCCATGAAAAATCAGCGGAAAACTTTTTTTTCTGATTTTGATGATTGCTGATGATTTAGTGAAAGTGCAGTAATTTTTTAGCACATATTACCCATTTCCCGAAACGGATAAGATTATAGGAATTTATTCCGGAATGGTTGGTGACTTAGCTAACGTAAATTGTCACAAGGCCTTCGAAATCGGGAAAGTTTTGATGGATGATGCATCAAATAAAAGGTTCACAGACGTTAAATTCAAAAGAAACAGCAAACTCGTGCATTTGGGGGCCGCGAACTCCACAATGGAAAATGTCGTTCGTGGAGAAGTGTATATATCGCCGTTACTCATATTTCAAAAGATTTCATTAAATATCCAAAATCAAGATGATATGAAAGAATACTGCAGCTCTTACGAACTTTCTCCGATACCGTTATCTTTATTTGATGAAAATGGCATGCGCAAAACAACTAAATCTGCGTTTTACTCGAATTTTAATTCTTCCCACGAAATTTCAATGAAAAAATGTATTACACACGTTGTTGACGGTGGATTTTTTTGCACAAAGTGGTGTGGCAAAATAATAAAAAAGTAGAGGACGTACTAAGCGATTACGTTTCGTATGCGACAAGGCATTACGCCCCAAACAGTTTCATCATTTTCGATGGTTACCCCGATGATGAGACATTGTCGACGAAATCTGTTGAGCGTTCGCGTAGGCAATCAAAAAACATTGGGCGTGAAATTGCTTTTAACAAGAATACTCTCATTGCTGTAAGCCAAAAACAGTTCCTCAGTAACGAAAAAAAACAAATCAAGACTGATAGATATGATTTGTGCTTCGTTACATGCAGCTGGTTTTCGAACGAAGATTGCTCCCGAAGACGCCAATCGGCTCACAGTTGTTACTGCGATTGAGAATGCTCGCTTAGATTCCGAGGCAACAGTTATTCTTGTAGGCCAAGATGTCGACTTGCTCGTTATCTTTTCGCAGCTGGCACAAAATATGAAAAATATTTATTTCTGCAAAGAAAACAAAGGCTCAAAACCAAATGAATTTTATAGTAGTGACAGTTTTAAATATCCACATTTACAAGCAATAGCTGCATTCTTACACGCATTCTGCGGATGCGATACAACATCTTGCTTTTACAAAATTGGTAAAAATAAGTTAATAGATTCATTTCCTCATGAAAAATTGGTAGAGTTAGCTTCAGTTTTCTATAACAAGCATGCCACTTGCGATATGATAGCTTGCAGTGCATCTAAGTTGATCCGATGAATGTACACGAGCAAAAATCAAAGGAAGTTGATAGAAAACTCAAGCTCCTTTTCGTTAAATGATTTGCGATACTTAAATTTCAGTAAGGTCAAAGTAAAAAATAAATTCGATATTGAGACTCTTCCACCGACAGAAGGAGCTGCTAAACAACATGCGCTTCGAGTTTTCTATCAGCTGCAGCTGTGGTTAGGGAATACGGATATTAATATCGATAGTATTAAGGACGATTTCTGTACAAAAACTGTTTAATAAAAATGATTGTTATGTTCTCCAATAAATAAGCTCCTTGGCTGGTAGCATCATACCTATTTCACAATATTTTATCCATACCATATTGATATAAGGGCATGCAGCAAAAAAAAATCAGAAAAAAAAGTTTTCCGCTGATGTTTCATGGAATCTGAGTGCAGAATCAGTTTCCGGTGGTCCAGTTACCCCAGAATTAAAAAAAATATATGTTAAGATAGCCCTACTGGTTGCCGAGATAATCAAATTCGAAGATTCATAACTAGCCTGCAGCGCGCTTGTATTACTATATATGTGCCTTCTCCGCTTCTGCTGCCCTACCCCCACTCCACGACGACTCTCGGGCGCTCGACCGTTTTTGCTCATGTTTGCGAGTAATTTTTACCTATTTCTCAGCATTTAAATGAAAAACGAAGATTGACGTTTTGTAGCTGAACACTTCTACTTTCCAAATCCGTTTGGTAAATTGGAATCGGACGACCTCCAGAGAATTGAGCCTTGCTGCAAAATATGGTATGTACAACTTGTGATTGCAATTACGCGGAAACTAATTATTCGACAGCGTCTGGGTTTCGCACACAGGAAGTACGTATCGATATCTACTATCTCGCGAAGAGCCTGTACTACAGCTCGAAAAATGGCGACGTTATGAATTTTTGAAAAAACGTTATTTTTTTCGGTTTTTGGGTTTTCTCCCTTAATAATGAATCGATCGGATTTTTTCAGCTCTCATTTTCTTCGTATTTCAATTCTCTACAATTTGTCCATTGGGACCGATCACATTGATCCATTAGTTTTTCTTTTATAAGCAAAAAACCAAAAAAAATGCGTTTTTTTTTGCACTAAATTGTTAATAAAAAAAAAAGGAAACGCGACTCTCGAGTCGAATTTTGTGCAATTAGCATCGGGGAGCTCGCCCGATTGTAATGGCACCGGTGGTATCCTGTTATTATTTTTGTCAAAATCTGATGATTTTAGAGCTCTGTTGCTTGGCCTATTTATGTTTTTCAGGGATATTGGAGGACGGGGCTTGGTTCGCCGTTGGAAGTTGCGGTTACTCTGTTTCGCCGTTGGACGCTTGCTGTAGTGTCCTTGCCTTCTCTGTTCTAGGATTTTGATTTACCGGATCCAGGTCTCCGATTGATCTTTTCGTCGCAACGGATCTTTGTTGATATAGGACTTTGGGTACGTTTTCCTAATTTATTTATTTTTTTTATCTTTTCTTCCTCAATTTTCCTTTTATTCTTTTTGCTGTTCTTTCAAATATTCTTATTTTAAATATCTCTTTTTCTTTCCTTTTCAAATATTTACCTTTATATAAAAATTATGTCGCATAATTCGTTATCTTATCTCCCGCTATCCCCTATTTCTCCTCTTTACCTTGGTTCCCCTCGTCTAAAGGTTTCTGGTTGTTACCAGCCGTTTTTAGTCTTGGCCACCCCAAGGTAGAGAGCGTCAAAAAAGTAGGCCTTACTCTGGCAAATCCTCCCATATTTATACTCCCGATTCCTCCCTGGCCTTTCACTTTTCCTCCAATCGCAGACTGATCGTCTGCGTTGAAGATTATTTTATTATTATTATTATTAATTTAATGTTTTATTTTTCAGATACAGCTATAGAGGTCACCACTAACGCATCGCGGGAGTTACGGATTCCACTACGCGTGCGCGCGACTCAACTTGAGACCCACACGTCTCATATATATATATTGAAACGTTTCATTTTATTTTGTGTGAAATAAAGAACGTGAAAATTTTAAGAATTTCAAGGTTCGGGTGCTGGACTCTACTTCGGATATTTTTATTATTATATTTTTTTTTTAAAAGCCTCAGATGTCCACTTGAAGGTTATAAAAATCGGGACTGCTTCATCACAGGCTTGTGAAAACTGAATTTTATGAATTTAAGAAATTTAATTGGTAAATTGTAAATTTGCAAAAATGGAAACTTTTTGAAATGAATTTGATGATGTAATTCGGACTTCGACGGTCCGTAACGGCCAAATGTACGGTGCAGAGGGCACTTCGTACGATAAAAAAAAGTAAACGTTTTTATTTGATAATTTTCCGGATTTCGCCGATCCGTGGCGGCCAAGTGTTCTTTTTTCGAAAAATGGTCTTCAGTGCGTGAGTTAGTGGCTAAACCGAGGTCTCATCACTGCCGAGGTGCTTAGGCTCGTCAGGTCAGATCCTCAAGGCAATCTTATAACTATATTATGTTGAATAATTCTTCAAATGCGCTGGACGCTGTGCCAGTACAAGATTGGAAATATTACAACGAGGTGAGCCGGGCTTGCGCAGGAGACATAACTGACAGTTTGGGTCCTTAAAAGTTTCGAAATAACAGAGTCCTTCCAGGTGGAAAACGTCAGTGTTCGTAGTTAAATAACACGACTACGCTACTCTGTCTCGCAGGATACTTCCATAGGCACTAGACGCAATGCTAGTACTTAGGGAAATTGAACCAGCGAGACAGAACGGTGTTTCGCAGTCGTGGTATACGGCCGCGCTACACTTTCTTGAGGACACCGGATATGCGTTAGATGCAATACTGGTACAATACCCAGTGATACTAATAGGACACCCTGTATGCACCAATCACAATGCTGGCACTATACACAGGGAGGACAATGTTCAGCGATCGTGCAATACGGTCACTCCACACTCGTAAATTTGGGACTCCTTTATGCTCGGCGTCAGATGCAATGCTGATACTTTCGCAGGAGATATGGGGAACTGGATAGTTCGGAATTGGAAATGAGAATGGACTCGTTCGCCATTTCGCCCGCCTTATATACCCCGCTCGAGCGTCACGCGGACGTAAGTTAGCGCAATTATAGAGGGGAGATCCAGATAGATCCAGATTTTCGGATCGTCTATCTCTCTCAGTGCTCACGCACGTGACGACGCCGAGCGTCGATTATGTGTGCGTCGACCGTGTGGTTATGAGAACGTGTCTGTGAGGATGAGTTAGTGTCTGTGCGTGTCTGTGAGGAGCTCTGTTCCGTTACAATATATATATATATATATATATACAGTGGCGTGCAAAAGGTTCGGGCCACCCTATATTTTCCAGTTAATTGATAAAATATTTTATTTCTCCACTCGTTCATTGTTCAAAATAGTCAAGAGAGTTAAAATGAAGGAATGAATGAATTGACATTTTTTTCCTCATTAGTTTCAAAACATGTCCTACAATGGAAAATCAGTCTCCTTTCTGCTACAATGCCGAAACACACGAATATTCAGCTTCGTGAAATCGTGTTAAAACTTTCGTCAGAAGGAAAAAGTTCTCGTGATGTTGCGGAGACTTTATCTACTGGCAAAAGTACCGTTAATCGTATTATTACTAAATATAAATTAACAAACTCACTGTGTGACAAAAATCGGAGCGGTAGACCGCGAAAAACATTAAATTGCGTCGACAAAATTATAAAAAGGAAGTGCATTGTAGATCCACGAAAAAGTGCTACAGATGTTTCCCGGGAATTGCGAAGTGAAAATCTAGCTGATTTTAGTCGGAGTACGGTATCTCGACGTCTCAAAGCTGCGGGGCTGATTGGACGTGTTGGTGTAAAAAAACCATTGATTAGCAAAAAGAATAAAAAGGCTAGATTAGACTTTGCGAAAAAATATCAACGCTGGACGGTATCAGATTGGCGGAAAGTACTTTTTTCCGATGAATCGAAATTTCAATTATTCGGAAGTGATGGTCGGAAGTACATAAGACGTCCAGCAGGTACCAGATATAATGTACCAAATTCTTATCGTAAAATACGGTGGCGGAAACATTAAAGTTTGGGGAGCATTTTCTGATGATGACTTTGGTCCGCTGGTGGAAATTCATGGCAATATGGATGCTGCAATATATAGGGACATACTACAAGATCGTATGCTCCCACTTGCAACGAAAAATTTGCCGCATGGGTGGGTTTTTCAACACGATAATGATCCGAAACACGCTTCGCGTCTTTTTAAAAATTTTCTTCAAAGCTGGAATGTCCGCCTTCTTGACTAGCCATCGCAGTCACCGGATTTAAATCCAATTGAACACCTGTGGCAAGACCTCAAACATCGTGTTGGAATGAAAAATTACTCCAACAAAACGGAATTGTGGAACCATTTGCGAAGTGAATGGGAAAAATTGCCACAAGAATGAATCAAACAACTAATTGGGTCTATGCCTCGTCGGTGCACTGCAGTCATCGCTGCTAAGGGCATGGCAACAAAGTATTGAGTCGAGTGGAGAAGACCAAGACATGCTTCCTTATTTTTTAAGTTTTTTGTTATTTTTTTCATACTCGAAAGTACGCGGCCCAATACTTTTGCACATCCAGTCATAAAAAATTGTTGAACAATTAATGATTTAAGATCGATATCAATGTATACAACCTATTGTTTCTAAATATAAGTGATTATACGTGTTATCATTACTCGTTTATTTTTCTCCCACCACCACATTTCTGTTCAATGTGCATAAAAAATAGGGTGACCCGAAACTTTTACACGCCACTGTATATATTAGGGTGTCCAAAAAAAATCAATTTTTTTTTCGTTTACCGTCCCCTGAACGTTGATGTATGGTGAAAGAAAAAAATCTCATCAAAGGAAGACCCTGTAACTCAAAATCAAAAGGTGGCGCAAGCCATTTTTGTTTTTTTCGCAATTATATGAAAAAAATAGGGTTTCCGTAGAAAATTACTATCAAGTATGCATAATTATTAAAAAATATCTTGTATTGCATGTGCACGAGAGTAAAGGGAAATTGTGGACAAAGTCAACGAAATGTTATTTAAGAGCTTGAGATAGATATAAAAGCCAATACCGTACCTTGATACAGAATTATACATTCAGTCAATCATGAACAGACCAAATTTTAAAGAACACATCCTACGTAAAAAAAACAAAAGTTTTTATTGTTGACCCATTGAAGACTAAACGATATACGAAAATATAATATACGAAATGCGCTACAAATATATGAAAACATTTCAAAATGAAAACAGATTACAAAAATATAATCTAGTGACAATACGTTAGCACGAATACGACCCTCCTCCGTGATATCTCGCAATATCTCGAGCAATGTACGCTCACACAGAAGGAGCCACCTGAGTCGCCAATGAAGAAGGCAGTATACCAATGCATTAGGCGGTGACCCTCGTCGTCGAGCGTCACCGCTGGATCGCGTTGTTCTCGTAGATAATCGTTATCACCCTCGAGGTCACTGTAGCATTACCGAGGTGACCCTCGTCATCGAGCGTCACCGCTGGATCGCGTTGTTCTCGTAGATAATCGTCTCGACACTCGTAACCGCGCGCCATCCTCGTAGCGTCATCGATGTGACCCTCATCGTCGAGTGTCACTGCTGGATCGCATTGTTTCCATAGATAATCGTCCCGACACTCGTAATTGCGCGCCATCCTCATAGCGTCATCGACGTAACCTTCGTCGTCGAGCGTCACCGTTGGATCGCGTTGTTCCCGTAGATAATCATCCCAACACTCGTAATCGCGTGCCATCCTCGTAGCTTCATTGACGTGACCCTCGTTGTAGAGCGTCACCGCTGAATCTCATTGTACCTGTAGATAATCATCCCGACATTCGTAATCGCGCGCCATTCTTGTACTGTCACCGACGTGATCCTCGTCATCAAGCGTCACCGCTGGATCGCGTTGTTCCCGAAGATAATAGTCTCGATACTCGTAATCGCGCGCCGTCCTCGTAGCATCATCGACGTGACCCTCGTCGTCGAACGTCACCGCTGGATCGCGTTCTTCTCGTAGATAAGCGTTATCACCCTTGAGGTCATCGTAGCATCATCGGCGTGACCCTCATCATCGAGCGTCACCGCTGGATTGCGTTGTTCTCGTAGATAACCGTTATCACCCTCGAGGTCATCGTAGCGTCATCGGCGTGACCCTCGTCGTCGAGCGTCACCGCTGGATCATGTTGTTCCCGTAGATAATCGTCCCGACACTCGTAATCGCGCCCCATCCTCGTAGCGCCATCGACGTGACTCTCGTCGTCGAGCGTTACCGCTGGATCGCGTTGTTCTCGTAGATAATCGCTATCATTCTCGAGGTCATCGTAGCATCATGGGCATGACCCTCGTCGTCGAGCGTCACCGCTGGATCGCGTTGTTCCTATAGATAATAGTACCGATGCTCGTAATCGCGCGCCATCCTCGCAGAGTCATCGACGTGACGCTCGTCGTTGAGCGTCACCGCTGGATCGCGTTGTTCTCAGAGATAATCGTCCCGGCACTCATAATCGCGCGCCATCCTCGTAGCGTCTTCGACGTGACCCTCGCTGTCGAACAACACTGCTGAATTGCGTTGTTGTCGTACTCAATCGTTCTGATCCTCGTTATCGTCGTAGCATCGTTGTAATTGCGCGCCATCCTTCGACGTGACCTTCGTCGTTGTGGGTCATCGTCGTTGCATAGCGTCGTTATTGTACATAACCGCCGTCCTCGTTGTGGCATAAGTACCTTCATACGCAATCCGCATGTCGTTGTTCGCACGAAGTGAAGGTCACCTTCGCTTCGTGCATCATCGCCGTAATCGTCGTAACGTCGAAGCGTCATTGTCACGCACTATCTTTGTAGAATCTTCTTCTCCGTGCATTATCATCACCGTCATCAACGTTAAATTTCAATATATAAAAATTAATAATAATAATAATAATAACAACAACGATAATAATAATCATTACAATTATTTAATATAATTAAAAATTATAATAATTATTAAGTTCGTTGCTTGTTTCATTAATAGTATATTACGCAACTAGGGAGGAAAGTAGGCCATTTCAAACCGCGTGCGAAATTGCCACCCTCGCCTTCGGCTCGGGTGGCAAGCACGCAGTTTGAGATGGCCTTTTTTTCTCCCATGTTGCGTATACGATTTTTTACCACACCTGTAACGGAAAGTTCGATATAAAACGTTGAAATTTGTAAAATGTATATTGAAAGGCAAGGTTAGAAGCCATGGCACGCGTTCTGCATTTGTTTTTTTAATTCTCCGCTTCGGCACATAGTTTCTGACCGGATTGTATATGTATATTCACGAATATAGGGTTCGCACATAGAGGTGTGTACAGCATTCGGGCGGGAGGGAACACAAAGAGGCGATTTACCATTGCTATTTTAAATGAAATTTAAAAATGAGTAAGAAAAAAAATCCGAGGGTAATGACTTTTCAAAAGTTAAGAAACGACCCAAAGTCGAGCACAAAGTAGAGATGTTTATTTTAAATTTCCAAACAAATATTGAAATTTTTATTTTAACTTCAATATTTTTGTCTTGAGATTTTTTACGGACAGAGATAATATTGACTACACCGTATAATCGTTTGTACCATAACGTTTTTTAATTGATGATGCTAACTGAACAAGAAATTTTACTTCATTCTCATCACTATTTTAATTTTTTGCATTTTCCGATATCTCATTCTTCGCATCTCTTAAAATTATGTCCCCGGACGAATGATACACTTGAAAAAAATGACTGAGTGCAGCTACAGTTTTTTTATGGAATGAAATCTACGGACGAACATTTTTTATTTCGGTACAATTACAAGAAATAGTTCATATTTTTACAGAATAAAAAAAGTCAAATTTCAATTACTGCTTTTTTATTCATAACAAATATTATTCATTTTCTTTTCTTTCTGATTTGCACTGACAGTAATTTACTGTAAGCTGTCTAATTTGACAGTTTTTAATTTTTAAAACTGAATGATCGAAAGAGAGTGATTCAATTTCATCTGTGTCATTGCCGCCAGTTGATTTTTTCTTTCGATTGTTTGCTTTTTTCGATTTTTTGGCGGAAGTTTCAGCGGATTGAACGTTTTCAATTGATTGGAGTGGTAGGTTTGTAGTAGAGATCAGTGGCTTTTGAGTTTTGGGAGTACGAAGAGGTGAGTGAGGTTCTTGGATCAAAGCTGCTGGCTGTTGTGGGCTTTTGGTCGATGATGACGAAATTGCTGTATGGTGTGGAATTGCCGCTGACGTGGAAGGTTCGGAATTGACAATTTGGTTAAAAATTTTTCTTTTATTTCCCAAACAGTTTTCTATATAGTCTTTGGCGACTGCATTTGATCTCCATCCTCCATGTTGTTTGACTGTCGTGAGGTTTGCACCCGAGTTCACTAGTAAGGTCGCAGATGTCCGGCATAAGCAATGTCCCTTGTAGTTCTCGGGATTTGGCAAATTCAAATATAGTGCTATCGTCTTTGGGATTTCGCTGATCTTGTTTTTGCCGATGACCTGTCGTGTGCACTTTCCTTTTTAGTAGTTGAGAAAGATTCTATTGATGTCAGTGTCCTTTGGTCTTTGAGTTATGTATTGTTCGATTTTATTGTAGAAGTTCGATCCGATGACAAAAGATCGTGGATAGTAATTTTTCGTATCGCGAATCGTTACGATAAATTGCGTTTCAGTATCCTCAACATCGGAAACGTTAATAGTGCAAAACTCTGAGCTTCTTACGGCTCCACAAATACCGAATATAACTGCAATATAAAAGTGGAGACAAACAAATTTGAATAGTTTTTTAAATACATATGATTTATTTTTAGCATACACAGTTTTGCTCTACTTCACAAAAAAAAATATTATCATTAAAAATACTACTTGCACGCGGGGCCGCCCAGGCGGAGTGGGTGGTGTCCCCCGTGTGAATACCATTACTATTTTAAATGAAATTTAAAAATGAGTTTAAAAAAAATCCGAGGGTAATAATTTTTCAAAACTTTAAAAACGGCCCAAAGTAGCGATGTTTGGTTTAATATGAGATTTTTTTATGGACAGAGATAATATTGATTGCAATGTACAATCTTTTGTATCATAACGTTTTTTAATTGATGATTCTGAATGAACAAGAAATTTTACTTCATTCTCATCACTATATACTTACATTTTTTTTGCATTTTCCGATATCAAGAGACGCGGTAGCGGCTCGATGCCAAGTATTAAAAGAAAAGCTTGCACGAGCTCTGCCGCATTCTCTTATACTCGAATATGACGGTTTTCAGTCTTTTTTTATTTTTCAAACCGTTTTCACGGAGGAACGGGTTGGGTAATCTCATATACCCCAGAGCACATCAGTCATCTCTTGATTCTAAATGAATTCGAATGTATATTTCATACTTACCTTCGTTGACAGATAAATGTTATCCGGAGCTTCATCCACGAAATTCATTATCTCGTGCCATAGCAGAACTTTAGCTTTCTTCGCATTGAAGCCTTTCGATTTGTTCTTCATGAATGTTTTCAATCGCTTATACTCGTTTATGTTGATCCCGTGGTTGATTAGCATTATGCTTTTCAACATCGACCAGCAGCTCCACATAGTGGACGGCTTTATTTTTTTTCGACACCTCGTTAAAATAAACGAGGAAAACATCCTCCGAAAACGAATTCGTTTTATTTGCCAATCTCCACGCCATGAATTCTTGGTAGCATATATTGTACCGAAGATTTGATTTTTCCGGCAACAAATTGTCAGCACTGTCATTAAATTTGGGAAATAAAATGTCATCAACAAGTCTCGTTGCTAGGTTGCAGTATTGTGTGAAGTAAGTTTGCATTCGTTGTGCGCATGTTTCAACAAATTCAGAGGGCCAAAAAGAGCCACTTTCCTCCCGCAAAACAGGGCAGAAAGTCGAACTTTCCGCGGAGGTGTGGTAAAAAATGCATTTTCTGTGTTTCATTACACTTGTCCTGAATGCCACAGATCTATTTATTGTCGCTCACACTCGACTCACACATACACACGTACATACATGCGCATCGTGTTATGACGGTGTCAGCTGCTTCCTTGTCTAACTCACTGCAAATTCAGACTCTTTCGGCTTCAGTGTCCATATAAAAAATATATATATAAATATATTAAATTCGCGTACAGCATTACCAACTTTATAGGTCAAATGTGACCCTTTCGTAAAAAAGCTAAGCTAAAGGATTGCGAAAATTCGGTATTCCAACCAACAAACTGATACAGCCGCGAACGTCATTTAAGGCAGTCACCCCTTGTGATATGTTAAAAAAATCGATTTTTTTTGCATAAATTGATTTCTATATATGTATAGAATATGCTGGTAAAGTGATTTTCCAATATTTGAAGTCGTTGGAAAATTACAACAGTTAGAAGACCAGGTGTTCGGAGCGCTTGGTCGAGAAGTCGGTGGGACGTGGCACCGGGCCTTTTGTGACGCTTCGGTTTATTACCTGAGACATTTCAATACACATGTACACTGATATATGGGGCATTCCACGCTGATTCGACCTGGGTCTGACCCTTCACCTCTCCGATTTTGTCCGCGATTTTTTGTCGTTTAGTAGTACTTCTGAAAAGTACTCACGAATTTTTTCAGATTTTTTCGGTACGATTTCACCAACTTATGATTTTATAAAAAATGTACATTTAGCCGAAATTTAAAAATCTGAAATAATTCACAAAAAACACATTTTATATATAAAAAATTTTGGACGTTGAGTCAAAGTGGGCGCGAGTTTCCTTTTGCCTGTAACAAGCATTTTTGAAAAAAAAAAAATTCGAAAAAATAGAAGTGCGAGGTCTGGAGTGGGTGCGCTTACGCCCAAACATTTTCGTATGAATTCAAAGTGTTGACAATAAAAATACCGACTTTCTTGACCGGATGGAATGAGTAATTAACACAGTATTCCGAGGTTTTTTTTTCTAAAAATATGACTACGTATAAGTTTTGAAAAAAATTCGTACCATCCAGTCAGGAAAGTCGGTATTTTTATTTTCTATACTTTGAATTCATCCGAAAATGTTTGGGCGTGAGGGCACCCACTCCAGACCTCGCCTTTCCATTTTTTTGGAATTTTTTTTTTTTTCAAAAATGCTTGTTACGGGCAGAAGGAAACTCGCGCCCACTTTGACTCAACGCCCAAAATTTTTTACATAAAAAATGTATTTTTTGTGAATTATTTCAGATTTTTAAATTTGGGCTAAATGTACATTTTTTATAAAATCATAAGTTGGTAAAATCGTTCCAAAAAAATCTGAAAAAATTCCTGAGCGCTTTTCAGAAGTACTACTAAACGACAAAGAATCGCGAACAAAATTAGAGAGGTGAAGGGTCAGACCCAGGTCGAATCGGCGTGGAATACCCCATATACATGTATAGAGAGAGATGTAGGGTCGCTTCTTTCCCCAAATTTACTGTCAAATATAACGGTTAGTTTAGTCTTGGCTTCGCACCGAAGAGCATAACAGCTAGTACGAATCAATTCGAAGTCAGTGATCAGTTTATAAGTTGTTCGTTTTTATAATGAGTGGTAGAAAAGGAAGCACGTCCGGTAATATTCATTCTGGTCGGTCTAAGAAACGAAAGTTTTGTGGCAATCGTTATACAGTGCAAAATGATACGGAATTTACATCAGCTTCAGCTAAGAAACTCAAAGACAGTATGGACATGGAGGCGCCCGTTACTTCAAGTTTTGCGTATTGCATTCTGGAATTTGTCTCTGTATTTTCTGCCATCTCTGCAAATGTCATATGTAAAGAATGTAAAAGTGATGTGTCTTTCACGCAATCAAGTTTACGAGGCTTGGGTTTCAAAATTATTCAATCTTCCAAGTGTGAGAGACAGCAGTTCGTGAACTTATGCCCTATGATTCAGAATGCATATGAAATTAATCGTCGTTTTGTTTTTGTGATGCGCTTGTTAGGAATTGGTCACGAAGGAGTGAATCTTTTTTGTAGTCTTATGGACATATGTGGAGGTATTGGCAATTATACATATTATGCGCTCTTAGAAAATATTCATATAGCCACATCTGCAGTTTTTGATTCTGTGTTGACATTTACTGCCACGCAAGAGAAAAACATGAATGAAGAAGCCGAAAAACCACGGGATGAATTGACAGTTTCAGGCGATGGAACTTGGAAGAAACGAGGCTTCTCATCTCTGTTTGGTGTCTTTACGTTGATTGGAAAATACATCGGAAAAGTTTTGGATGCAATGGTTATGAGCAGTTTTTGCGGTGGATGTAATTTGTGGAAAAGTAAAAAAAAATACTGATCCAGCAGCGTACGAAACATGGTATGAAGCTCACGAAAATGAATGCGACGTAAATCATTCTGGAAGCTCCGGTAAGATGGAAATAAATGCCATCACGCAAATGTTTTTAAGATCGATAGATAAACATGGCGTAAAGTATCTAACGTACGTAGGTGATGGAGATAGTAAAACATTTAACGGAATTTTAAATGCCAAACCATACGGAGCCACCTTAGTATCAAAAAAATAATGCGTGGGCCATGTAGAGAAAAGAATGGGGACGCGACTCCGTAATGCAAAAAAAAGTAATAAAGGAATCGGTGGAAAAGGCGCAGCCAAACTGACTGACAAGATCATCAACAAAATGACAAAGTTCTACGGATTAGCAATTCATTGACATTCAGATTCTATTGAAGAAATGAAGAAAGAATTTTGGGCCACTTTCTTTTATAAAAGTTCCTCAGATGAAAATCCTCAGCATCAAAACTGTCCAGAGGGCGAAGACAGCTGGTGCAAATGGCGGCAGGCTGAAGCTAAGGGTGAGCTCAGTCAATTCCATCACGGCAAGCCACCTTTAACACCAGCAGTCCAAGCAGCTATCAAGCCTGTGTATGAAGACTTGTCAAGAGATGAACTGTTGACCCGAAGCTTAGGAGCAGAGATGCAGAACAATAATGAATCTCTGAATTCATTGATCTGGACTTTCACTCCAAAACATCTTCACTCCGGCGCCAAAATCGTTGAGATTGCAACATTTTTGGCTGCAATTATCTTCAACGAAGGATTTCAAGGAGTCATAAAAACATTGGCGACAATGGGATGTCCAATTGGCCACGAAGTGCATGCTTACGTGCACCGCCGTGATGAAGCACGTATCGCTCGCTCCGAGCAGCGCGTGAGCGATGTCGTGAAACAAGCCATGATTAAAGCAAGAGCGCAGCAAACAGCTTTAAGGGACTTCCAAGAGGAAGAAGAAGGAATTCTCTATGGACCAGGCATAGCAAATTAATGGTGAGTAAAGATTTCATAATTTAAATCGCATTTCAACTTTTAAACGCGTTTTTCTTAAAACTGCGTTTTTATAACTGGCCTCCACGATATCTCAAAAACGGTTTGATCGATTGCTTTGAAATTTTAATGGTAGTTTCAGTACATGTATAGTCATCGATTAAACTAAAATAATGTAAAAATTCCGAGCCGTTTTTTTTATAACAAAATAATCGAAAAAAATCATGAAATTTGAAAATCATTTTTCAAAAACATGTCAATTATTCAATTTTTAATATTTTCGAATGATTCTAGTTCATTCGATAGCCACAGCTTCACAGATTAAAATGCCGTTTGGTTTTTTGATTTTAGATAAGCCAATCAGCCGGAATCATGGAGAAAGTCGACAACCTTTTTTGCGACATGGGTGACTTTGGAGTGGTGCAACACACATTGTGATGAAGATTTTGGTCTGAAAATATTCTGACTTACTGTTGAAATATCAATAAATATATAGCAAAAAGTTCAAATGTTTATATTTTTATTGTTCGTCAAAAAAAAATCCCAAAAAAGCTAAAAAAAACCGACCGTCACACGGGGTGACGGCTTTAAATAAATGATATCTCCGAACTGCATGTATGTAAGTACGGCATTGATTTTTTTTCTTTTAAAGAGAAAAAAAAAAATAAAAAATAACTGCCAGCAGGGCCGAATTTAACATGTAAGGGGCCAGGGACTACATACATTTTTCGGGGCTCAGCGTGGAGGAGTCAATGTTTTTGCAAGTATGCAAAACTTTAATAATACATTTACCAAATATGAGGAACATGGTACTATACGCATTGAACGATTAGAGAGCATTTGTAAGATAGTACTATTTATATATTTTTATTCAAAACATATTTTTTATATTTTATAACAGTATTAAAGCGATCAGAATATTAGAGATCGAAGATCAAAAGAATAATGATAAAAATATTCACCACTATTAGGAAGAATTAAAAGTCGTTGCCTGCACAGTTTTCCTTCGGATTTTGACGTTGACGAAATCTTCAAATCAATGATTTTAGTGTGATCGATACTATTTAGGACAGTGCTTTCAATGCAGCAAATAGACAGTCTTGATAGCCTGTCGTTCGCATACAAGTTCTGTATTTATTTTTTATAAAAGCGAGTTTCGAAAAGGATCGTTCCGATTCACAATTTGCAATGGGAATCGGCAGATATGTTCTCAAAATGATAAACATATTTGGAAAAAGCGATATTAAATCTTTATCAATTATATCATTTTAAATAGATTTTCGGGATAAAGATCGGTGTTCCGCAATGCTTCCGCTTTCACGAACGATTGGAAAAAGTCAAGCTCATTTATGAAGGACTCATCTACATCCTCGGTATACGTATCGACAATTTTTTGAGCGTATACCTTCAAATCTGCCTTATCTATCTGCGGAAAATCTGTGGTCAAAAATCCGAAAAGATTCGAAACGTGCGAATAGGCTGCAGATCGTCGATCCAACTCGCAAGACACTTTATCTATTATAAACAAATAAGTTTCAATTCGGAATTTGTCGGCAGCTTTCGAGAATCGTGTAGGCTCGCATGTTTGGCTGTCAGGCTATTTCGCCTTTGCGGTAGAACGTTTGAACATGTATTCGGGATTAACAAACGTACTCAATTTTTTCGCCTTTTCTTCAATATACGTAATTTTATTACGCTTTTCTAAAACACTGTCCCTCAAACCATGCAACAATGTTACGCCTGTTTTCAGGTTCAAACCAGGTTTTTGCAATACCTGACTTACTGCATGAAACTTTTTTAAAAGTTCATTCTATAAAATCGTGAGAATGGCCGTTTCTAATTTTGTGAGCGTTTTTGCTAAGGAACCGCTTTCGAGCTTCATATATGGGATTGTAATTTTCGTAGAGCGATTTTGTCGCATCTCCTCGTGAAGACCACCTTGTCTGCGATAGTGGTTTTAATGTTAAATGCTTTGTATTCTGGTTAATTTTGATGGTTAATACCGTCCAACGATGGGTTGAAGCCGAAAAAAGCATACAATTTTTGCAAAAACATAAAAAACTTTGTAGACTCTTCGCATGATTCAGGATTACTCTGGCCAATTAAGTTCAACGTGTTGGTTGACTTTACAAGTTTCTGCTTGCCCTCCGTTATATTTTCCTGACATATTAGCTGCATTATCGTACAGATTGCAATGTTCACGGCAATTTTTTACATCGATTCCGAGTTCCTGAAGGAATAACAATACACGGTTCTCAAGGGATGTCCCGGTGTGACTAAATATCGGAAGAAAAGATATAAAGCTTTCGTGAACGGCACCGACATGGCAATTTTGAATTACTACCGAAAGTTGATCAACATGACTCAAGTCAGTGGTCGAATCAACTATAAGACCGAAGTATTTCGCTTCTGTAATCCGCTTGACAATTCTTCAAGGGTACGTTTTCCGAGAATCTCAATAAATTCTTCGCATATCGTACTTAGTATATAAAGAAGTACAGCAATAAATTGCCGTACTTTTCTAAGTGAGCTTTCAGCAATGAATCAAACTCAGAGATGATTTCAAGCATTCCTAAGAAATTACCATTGTGTCTTGAATCGAATTTTTCCTCATCGCTACGAAATGGCAAGCCTCTACTGGCAAGATATTTCACAACATTGACGACGCGTTTTAAAACATTTATCTAATATTCGCGTTCAGTGCATAAAGCCTGAGACATGGTCGAATTTATATGACGATGTGGACCTCTACGATTTAACCACATCAATAAATTATTTCGAGGTTCGGGACTGTTCTCGTGGGATGCCATCTTTTCTTCGGCAGATTTCCAATCACAAAATTCTGAGGCAGCGAAAGAATTGGTTTTAGCACCAAACAATTTGCAAACGAAACAATAAACATTTTCAGATGTTGGTGAATACTGTAACGGAACGCTTTTGCCGTACGCTAAACGTCGCTACGCGTCGGTCCAAGATTCCTAATAATTTTTGGAGCAGGTATGAAAGAAACGTGAGAAACGCGGATTTTATGTTCGAAATAATAACAAAATTAATTTATTCAATAAAACAATGTAAACTTTCCGATTTTTGTTACAATAAATGAATATTTGTTTTATTTTGCGTTCGTGTGATTTATTTAGCATTTATTTATCTGATAATCCGGATCAGACGGAAAGAACCAGTAATAATTTTAAAAAACAACTCTGTTTGTTTGTAACTATTCAAGCGACGATATTTGTCTCAAATCGCTTTTCGCATCAGAATGATCATTTAAATAGGAAAAACAACAGTAATAATTCGATAATAAGTTCGATAATAAAAACGATGTCTTCGAGGCTAATTAACAATAATAATCGAAATAATCGATGAATCTTTGTCTACGGAATAATAATAATAATAATTCAAATAATATTTGAATTATTTGATAATAATTAATAGGGCTTTATGTTGCCGTAAAATTCACTCTTATTGTGTAGTAAATAAACAAAATAATTCGAAATTTTAATAATCCAAAAGTGGATTGACTCGATATAATAATAATGATAATTTTAATTTTGTATCTGATTCTATACGATGGATAATCTTACCGCGGCCTTTTGGATTATAGAATTCAGGATTATTGATGATTTTAATAATAGACGAGGATTGCTGATTATAATAAGTGACGCAGACTGATTATTTTTATCAAAAACAATTTTGAATTAAAAAAATTCAAAACATAAATTTAATTAGCGAATTTTAAAAAAGAGAGCAAGCAGGATTCCCGTTTCCAGCAAGCATAAATTAGAAAAAATGAAAATCATTAAAGGAAGTGTAGTGTGTAAGTCACGGGCTCCGAACGTCACCGAACGACGCTAATACCCACACACCATAGGTAAGGATGCGGACCCCGAGCTATGGGATGTGAACGTCGCCGAACACCTCCGATACCCCGAGCACCCACAGGAAAAAGGAAAAATGAAAAAATAAAGAATGACCTTGGACTATGGGAGTTGAACGTCGCCTAACCGCTCCGATACTCCAAGCGTCAAATAATGATAAGGAGGATAGGTTATACACTGCTGGAACTGGGAAGGATCTCTGCTGCTGAGAGCTTGTCGTGACGACGGGCTCTGTTTCCAGAATGAGCAAAATGTGTTCTCACTGCTGCTGTGCACGGCTTTTTATACCCAGCAGGTCCTTTGTTCTCGCGCTCGAGTTCCTATTCGCTCGCCGTGTAGTCTCGAATCCGTTCTGCGCACACTTATTTACAATAAATTTGTGATTCGCTCTTCATTGCCCGCACTCTTGCATTTTCATACTTTGATTCGCTCGACGCTACTACTCCCACTTTGCGCGTCGCCTGCACGAGAATTAACAATTTTCGTAATTTACAATTTTTTATAATAATTTTGTCGTATTTAATTATTTTCTATTTTTATTTGAACATTACCCGAAGATTTTTCCGTAATTACAGTGTTTTTAATTAATTTCGAAATAATGAAAAATATTCACTCTCATTCGTTCTTTCCCCTGTCGCATGCGCCATGCGCATGCGCAGAAACATTCATTCTTTTCACTCTTAATTTACCGGTTATTTTTTCGTAATTTTACCACGCCCACGTTTCCTTTCGATTTGTCGGATTTTTCTTCAAATTTTACGCGTTATTTTAATTATAATAAAGTCTTTTAAATAATTAATTATTGCGACGTGCTAAAAGACACGTACGTATTTTTTAGTTCCTGTTTTTCACGACAGGCGGTGGCTAGTATCCCCGATAACCAAAGCTGACGTTCAAAAGGATCTAGCGTTAGACTAACGCTAGAATCGGGTCATACTCCAGCATTATGTGACGTATTAAACGTAGGTTTCTACTGCCGCATTTTGGTCTTTCTTTTGCGTTAGTAAATAACGTTACTGACTGACGTTCTACTAACGCAGACGTGACGTTATTCAGTGCTGTTGTTTTAACGGCACTCTAGCGTTAGGTTGTAACCGCATTCTAGCGTTAGGTTATAACAGCATCCTAGTATTAGGTTTTAACTGCAGTCTAACGTCAGCTTGTGAGGGTATTCTAACGTTAGATTATCGCAGCATTCTAGCGTCATGTTTCAACAGCATTCTAGCGTTCCATTTTGAAAGCATATCATACGTTTGAAATCTAACCGAATGATGCTATCACATTATGCCATTTCAGGTAAACACAAGTATTCACTAATTAAATATTTCCAAATTATTCAATTAGCTAACTTTGGATTGTAACGAAAAATAATTGAACTAAGATAAGAAAATACTAATTTTATATATTAAAATAGTATGGCAGTTGACTTATCATTTGAATGTAGAAAATGTGTAATTTAGTAAAATGTTCCTCATTTAATTAAATTTTTCATTACAATTCGAAGTTAACTATTTAAATTAACCTCATTTGGAGAAAGATAGAGAATTTTTTAAATTTCTGGGACATGTATTTTGTCCGAGACACATTTTAGTATCCCCATTCAGTAGCTTGCAAATCGAAAGGTACGAAAAGTAGTACCTCTCACTTGCTTGAGAAACTGTATTCGCAACCCGGGATATAACCCGCGGTATTTTAAAATTTGGTACATGACCGTCTTTTCAGGCGACCGCGGTGTCTTTCGACTCTGGCAATATATGCTCGTCCGGGGGATTATGCGTACGCGGGTTGAGTCTCGACGCTCTGCGCCACGCTGTGGCCGAAGCGAGAAGCTTCAATGCCCGTACTCACTGAAATAAAATTGTACCATCATGTTGTTACGTGGCGTTTGGTTGATGCGTATCTAGCGTTCACGGTAACGTCACAGTGATGCAATATTTATGGCATTGTAATAACTATTCATAACACAAATGGGGTGTAGAGTATTTACTCCGCGTGATGTTACGTCAGAAGATCCCTAACTTATACTGTTCTACCGCTCCCTTTCCGGAAAAGAAATAGCTCACCAACTCATTGCAAATCTGGATCCTTTGAAACTTCGTTTTTTCAGCAAAGAAATAGAAATATCTATTAGCTGTTAAACGGCAACCATAGGTATTATTCACTGAAGCGTTCTTTAAGACGCTCTACCAATCGTTCAGTTGGTAAAAATTCTGCTGCACAATTTTCTTTAAAAGAAAATTAAAAGAAAAAAAAAGAGTTAAGTTTTTCGAGAAAAATTAAAGTTACCCTTTGTTATCTATTCATTACGGAATAAGGTACAACTTGTAACAATTTATTGTTTTTCTTGATGTTATGTATGGATTGGAATGAGATACTTGAAATATTAATGAAACATAAATTTATAGACATATATATGTGGGGCATTCCATGCCAAACCGGCCAGTCCGTGACCTCGACCATTTTTGATTTTGTCGAAATTTTTTCATTTTCGAGTAACTACTGAATGGAGTTTTTAGGAATTTTTTTAGATTTTTATCTCAGCCCGTTTAAAAATAATGAATTTTTCAAAATTCCGCACGAAATTTTTTTAAATGCTCATAACTTTTTCAGCAACAGTGATATCAAAATAAAATAGAAGGCAATTTTTTTCGTCTTGAATAGTAGTTTCGTAAAAAAAATACAAAAAAATTATCAAAAGGCAATTTCATATATTTTTTTTTAGTTTCAATCCAAAAATATTTTTTTTTTCAAAACTTGGACCGATTTGATTTTTTTTTTTAAAATTCACCTTTTTTGTAGACATATTTTTACATGTCTCGAAAAATTCACAACTTGTGATATCCATCCCTTTTATTTTTTTCTCATTTTTTACCACGTGTAAACCAATAATTATTAGTTGTCAATCCTGAATTATATTTTTTAATTGTTTTTTTCCATGCATAATTCTATTCCTCAAGAAATTATGGATGAAAAAAATTAATAAATAAATATTGAAACTGATTTCCATGTGTTTTTCAGTTTTCAACTAAACATTCACTTTCACATCTTGGACCATTTTGATTTTTCTAAAAAAATTCACCATCTTTCATAACACATTTTTACACGTCCCACAAAATCCGCAGCGTATGATATTCATGAATAAGGATTAATAATTGATAATCATTCGTTTACACATGGCAGAGAATTGAAAAAAAAATAGAATTTATGGATATCACACGCTGCGGATTTTTTGGGACGTGTAAAAATGTATCGTGAAAAATGTTGAATTTTTTTAGAAAAAATCAAAATGGCCTAAATTGTAAAAAAAAATGTTCGGTGGAAAACTGAAAAAAACATGGAAATCAGTTCCAATATTTATTTATTAACTTTTTTCATTCATAATTTCTTGAGGAATGGAATTATGAGTGGAAAAAAAACAATAAAAAAATATAATCCAGGTTTGACAACTCTTTATTACTGATTTATACGTGATAAAAAATGAAAAAAAAAATAGAAGGTATGGATATCACAAGCTGTAAATTTTTCGAGACATGTGAAAATATGTCTAGAAAAATGGTGAATTTTTTCAAAGAAATCAAAAGGGTCCAAGTTTTGAAAAAAAAAATATTTATGGATTAAAACTAGAAGAAACATATGAAACTGACTTTTGATAATTTTTTTGTATTTTTTTTTATGAAACTACCATTCAAGGTGAAAAAAATCATCTTCTATTTTATTTTCATATCTCTGATGTTGAAAAAGTTATGAGCATTTCAAAAAATTTCTTGCGAAATTTTGAAAAATTCATTACTTTTAAATGGGTTGAGATAAAAATCTAAAAAAATTCCTAAAAACTCCTTTCAGTAGTTACTTGAAAATGAAAAATTTTTGATTAAAGGTCGCGATCTCCCCAAACCGTATTTGTATGCATCTGTTTCATTTTCGTTCAATTATTATGTCGTATTTTTCGGAATTCGCTACTATTTTTGCAGAAAAAAAGTTGATTCAATAGCATTGATGTTATTGTGCAAAGATATTTCGTTGATTCAACCGCAGTATTCTCGGTCAGAAGAAATATGCAGTATGATCTAAATGATCTAATCATCATATTTTTATTGGAAACCTATAGTGAGACATCCTGTTCATTCAACAATATTTTTTCTTAGCGAAGGTCGTTACAATCTTTGCAGTCGGGAGTATTTCTGTTTTTCAAAAAAAATTTTTTAAACTATTTCAGAAAATTGTTTATTTCAAACTATTTCCAGTTCACCACCGTTTTTTTACAATCAGCTTTCTCATTTTTTATTTTTAGTATTCTCGTGTATACATTTTTCAAGTGTCAGGTTTATATTTGAGTTAGGCAATTTTTCTATTTTGTATTTTTTTTTTCTCATCGTTGATAACCTCCTTCGTAGCAAAACAGCAGTCGAACAAGATTTACATTGTAATTTAATGCAGTGATCATATTTACTTGGAATGAAATCAATTTGAAAATTAAAATAATTAAAAAATACATAAAAGTCGATATAGCCACCTCTATAGATATTAGATAATTGAGCTCAGATGTTTACAGAAATTTTGTTTCATGAATGTCTAACAGTAGCATGTGAATCGCAAGAAAAAAAATTAAATTTTTTTTTGGCATCAGTCTATTGTGTATATCTGACGATCGTTCAGTCGATGATATACGTACTGGACACTTTTTTCGGACACAAGTAAATTTTCGAGAAAAATGAAATTAATACGTTGTTCTCTCTTCACCAGAGAATAAGGTGTAACTTCTTTTTCCCAAAATATCCAGCATCTCAGGGAGAATCTGATTTTTCGCTATTATTTCTCCCATACTCACGAATAACGTGAAGAAGTGATAGATCGCCTTAAAGGCAGTTCTTGACTGTTGAACGTATCCTTTTTAACTGCCTTTAGCTACTCATTCGAATTAAAAAATGTGAGTCAAAGTTGTTCAAAATTTTTTTTTTAAAGCCTTGATTCAATTTTTTGTATAATTTCGTAGCACTCCATGAAAAAATAGGAAACCATTTGAGTACTTGTATTTTTTTGACTTCAAAGTATCGATAAAAAAAGTGCAAAACCTCGAGGCTTTTAGATGTTTTTCACTATAAGCCCATAATGGTCATGTATGATACCTCTGTTAAAATTACAAAAAAATAACCTATTCTGCGTCTGCACAATTTTTTTTTATCAAGTTTCAATCAATAAAGAAAACCGATTTTATCATTATCATTGATTTTTTTTTGAATTTTCTAATCGTTTCTGTTGTTCAACAAAATACAAAATAAAAAAATTCCAAGAATGAGAAAAAGGTTTAAGACGCAAAACAGGTGAGTTTCAATGATTTTAACAGAGGTGCCGTATTTAACCGTTGAAGACCTATAATTTTGCGGTTTCGTACATTTTATATCTGTACTTTGAGTTTGAAAAAAACGTCGAAAAATGAATTTTGTTTCTGCGCATTACCATAAGGTTTTATAGATGATTACAAATAGGCAATTTTTTTTCTTTGACGGATTGAAAATGTTCAAATCTTTTTTATCAAAGCAGGTGGAGACCACTAATAAGGAAATGATTAGCTCTGAAAACTGCCCTTGTGCACCCTGCATGCTCATCGTTTGCCGAGTTACAGACCATCGAACTAGAAAGTACGTTTTCTTTCGCTTTGAATACGGAAAATGAGGATATGGTCTTCAAACAATATGGAACAAAATCATTGAAAAAAAAATTTGTGCTTGCCATGCACACTTCCAAAGTTAACCTTTAGAGGTCGGGACTGGTCCCTTTAGGGACCACCTGTTTGGTCGGAGACTCGTCCTGAGTTATACATTCGATTTATATATGAATTGCACGATTTGAAAGAGATCGATTTGCACTGAAAATTTTCCGTCTTCTAAAGATTAATGAAAAAAAAATCCTTATTATTTGACACTCATCGTAGTTTTAATAAAGTTATGAAACAAAAATTAAATTCCCAACGGGGATTTATAAACTTGACGATTTACGATTTCAAAAAAGACCTACTTTAAACGAAAATTTTAGTGATCCTTGAATTTTGTACTTTGACAGTCGTGGCTGTTTACCCGAGACATGCAAGATACGACACGCTCAGTAAGAACGCAGATATCGATATTCTTCACGTACAAAAATTACTCGGGATAGGTGCGTTACATCCATTGCGTCGCAAGAGCGTAGATACTTTGAGCCTCATTTACAGCATGAGTGAATATCAAAGTGCCGTCAATATTGCATTAGTGTGAATGCTAGATACGCATCAACCAAGCGCCACGTAACAACATGATGGTACAATTTTATTTCAGTGAGTATGGGCATTGAAGCTTCTCGCTCCGGCCACAACGTGGCGCAGAGCGTCGAGACTCAACCCGCGTACGCATAGTCCCCCGGACGAGCATATATTGCCGGAGTCGAAACACATTGCCGCCGTCTGAAAAGACGATCATGTACAATTTTTGAGGTTCTATGGGTAACAACCTGTATTGCATACTGTCACCAGTATAGGTGCAAGGTTCGCTTCCCTTGAAGCTTGCCAGTTACCCAATTGGAAGTTTTCATGTATCTCGGAGAAAATTATTTGAAAGATCGATGCTCTATTTTTTTAAAATGAGATTACTCATTTAGCTCATTTTGAATTGTAAAAAAAATTTAATTAAGAAAATTTTGATATAAAAAAACCATTTTGCTACCTTGAAGTGAAATAATCGTCATTCTGCGGTCCTCGTATTTTAAATTTGAAAAAAATAACAATATTAATGTCGGATAAACATTTGATTGGTCGATAACTAAATCGTTACTAATCTGCGAAGGCACAGTGTTGCCACCATCAGGTTAGGTTCTAATCGTATAAAGGTGTTAGAACAGAACGTTAGATTTCGTTAAAATCTAACGCTAGAATGCTGTTAGAACGTAATGCTAGAATGCTGTTCAAACTTAACGTTAGAATGCTATTCAAACTTGACGCTAGAATCCCGTTCCAATCTAACACTAGAGTACAGTTCAAATCTAACGCTAGAATGATGCCACAACCTAACGCTAGGATACCGTTGGACACACACCACTGAATAACGCCACGTTTGCGTCAATAGTACGTCATTCAGTAGCGTTATTTACTAACTCAAACTAAAGATGAAAATGCGGCAGTAGAAATCTACGTTATTTGCGTTACAGCGTGAACGACACACGGCGATGCTAGCGCATTTCTGGCGTTGTTCTAGCGTCATTTGGTTATCGGGGTAAGTAGCTTTCGTAAGTGTAGCTTCGTTGTTAGCAAGGAGACTAGAGAGAAGGAGTGAACACACCGTACTTAAGAAGTGTTCCCAAAAATTGGTAGAAAATGAGAGGCGCTGCGATTGCAAAGTACAAGGTCAGTTTCACGTCGCTGAGGATTATTATTACTATATGTATTAGTACTTTCGGTCACGAACGCTGCAGTGGCAAAACCAGAAACTATAGCATCAACGTGTTTTGGGCACACTGGAACTACAAATTGGCCTATGCTGTGTTCACTCCTTCTCTCTAGTCTCCCTGGTTGTTAGCACTGAACTCTACTAATACTGGAACGCTGACTCCCATAAGATCCTAATGGGCCCGACCGTTCCGAGAGAGAGGGTGGATCTGTGGCAACGTATCCTTTTCTATCTGATTTGTGCGCACGCGCATTTTTTTTTGTACAATCTGAACAGAAAATCGGTTTAGTGCACTGAACTTTACTAATACTGGAACGCTGACTCCCATAAGATCCTAACGGGCCCGACCGTTCCGAGAGAGAGGGTGGATCTGTGACAACGTGTCCTTTTCTATCTGATTTGTGCGCACGCGCACTTTTTTTTGTACAATCTGAACAGAAAATCGGTTTAGTGTGTCAATACTTTCATATTGAGGTTAGTTTTCTCGCTGTTAACTAATTTTCATGGTGGACTGTACCGACAAAGACAACTGCACCAATTGCGACTGTCTCTCTCGGAACGCCCAGTTAGCGTTCCAGTATAAGTAGAGTTCAATGGTTTAGTGTGTCAATACTTTCATATTGAGGTTAGTTTTCTCACTGTTAACTAATTTTCATGGTGGACTGTACCGACAAAGACAACTGCACCAATTGCGACTGTCTCTCTCGGAACGCCCAGTCAGCGTTCCAGTATAAGTAGAGTTCAATGGTTGTTAGCATAGTGTTCAAGATGGCCGCCGATGAAAACAATAAACACCACGCACGCGAAACGTTTTCGCGTCGTTTCGTCCAAGGAGACTAGAGAGAAGGAGTGAACACACCGTACTTAAGAAGTGTTCCCAAAAATTGGTAGAAAATGAGGCACTGCGATCGCAAAGTACAAGGTCAGTTACACGTCGCTGAGGATTATTATTACTATATGCATTAGTACTTTCGGTCACGAGCGCTGCAGTGGCAAAACCAGAAACTATAGCATCAACGTGTTTTGGGCACGCTGGAACTACAAATTGGCCTATGCTGCGTTTATTCCTCTCTAGTCTCCCTGGTTTCGTCAATCTTTCGATAAAAATGTCGGATATCAGACGAAATGGAATGTTATATTGGAATAAAAAGTCTATAAAGACATCGCGTAAGTGTTTTCGTCACAATACATTAACTACGTTCGAAGAATTTTTTCACCATTATTCATCGTTTTCGAAAACAATTTTCCAGATAATTTTCTTTTCTGTTTTTTTCCCCACTCGAACCGATGCCTCATAGCCTACGTTCTTATCTATATTTTGAAAGAAAGTAGGCGATTTTTCAATACACATCGTACGATAATCATCATTTATCTCATGCGGCCATGAGCTGCACCGCTATATCTTGAGACACCCGTTTCATAGGAATCAGAGAACTTTGTGGTTTGCAGATTAGGATTAGGAGTGACATCTGTTTCTGTGGTTCCGCTGATATTCTCAACTTCTTCAAAAACATTGGGTAAAGGATTTACAGAAACTGGGTCATCCTCATTTTCAGCATCATTTTGCGGTGAACCTGACTTGAAAAATGATGAGAGCTTTGGTATTTTTGCCAAACTTTTTTCTTTATCTTTGCGTGTCTATAGAAAAATATGCGCATATGTGAATTGAGGTTAGGAATATATGTGCACAATGCAGCTAATACTTAGTATTTTGGTATACAGGAATCTGGAAACATTTTTTTAAAAGAAAAAATAAAAAAACATCCTGTTCTAAAAAACTAACCTTATTTTGCCGCTCCACTTAAATATCTCTTGCGCATTTCGTAGAAATTTAGATATTATTCCGCTCTAAGCATTACAAAAATCGACAACACGATCATTTATTCACCCATAATACGGTTATTATATATTAAGGGGACCGTATGGTCTAGAGCACGAAAATTTCACCTATTTTCACGATTTTTTTTTTGCCATAAAAAATTTAAAAATCGATGTTTTAACTTTTCGGGTTTATTACTACCTTTATTAAGTATACAAAAAATTTTTTTTTTAATTTTAAAAACAGTGTTTATTATCATATAATTGGCATTGAAGACGACCCTCTCGAAAAATCCGACCCGGACGGTGAAGATCGATCCGAGACTTCTACTCATCTGAAACACAAAATTCAAGAAGATTCTTAATCAGAAAGAGTGCAGTTATGGTCGGGACTAGAACAAATCGAAAAAATTAAAAATTGACAAAATGGCGCGCTTTTGAAAAAAAATTCATAAAATCGGGTTTTTTTTCACTAGTTTTTTAGTATAAACAATAAGAAATTATTTAAATAAAATTATGATTGTAGTTCCGACGATAGCCATACATGTTGTGAACAACATATCCAAATTTCAAGTGATTCGGTTGAATAGTTTTTTTGTTTTCACCTGCGCAGTGCCGAAAAAAGTCGTTTCGAGATAAATGAGTTTAAAGTTTGAGGTACAGATATTTTCAAAAATTGAGCAAATTTTGAATACTTACAGTTAATCCGCGATTCCGGCACCATATAGGATTCCTTCGGAACGTTCATAATTCAAGATTTCCTCACTCCTTTCATTTCTTCGAGCTGTCCGAGCCTCTTTGAAGTTGTCCGTGCTCCTACGGTTGGCGCTCGATACTCGCAGCTCGTCTCGGTTTTGCGCTAGTTGCTCCGCTTGTGGCCCGATTGTTATGCCCATGGTCTCCATTATTTTCAATAGGGATGCAAATCCTTCATTGAATATGCAAGCGGAAATGTGAGTGGCAATATCAATGATTTTTTTTCCGGCAAACAGATGTTTCGGCGCAAGGTGCCACACGCAAGCATTGAAACTTTCGTTATTGTTCTGCGTATTACTGCCAATACACCTTTCCAATAAAGTCTCTGCTGTCAATTCTTCATAAATTGGTTTTAATATCTCTTGTGCTTCATCGCACAGAGCAGGTGGGTGCTCGTAGGTGTCTAAAGTACCTGCAGCCTCACTTTGACGCCACTTGCACCACGATTCGGAACCTGGAGGACAGTACGAGTGTTGCGGATTTTCATCTGTTGAAATTTTGTGATAATATGCTGCCCATATTTCACTTCTCATCCCTTCAGTCGAATCTGAATTACGTCTAATTGCTAGACCGTAATAAGTTGACAGCTCTTGCAATAATTTATTCGTCAATTGTTGACGCTTCGGTGTTTTATTTATCGATTTCCGCTGTGTCTTTTTTCCCTCTTCTTTTTCTGTCAATTTCTTTGTTGCTTTCTTTATTTGTGCATGTTTTTTTTTCGCATCAACAGCACGTTTGTACAAACGTTTTTTAACATGCAAAACACATTCTTTTTTGCAAACTAAAAAATCATCCCCGTAAGGCTTTGTGTCCAATAAGGCTTTGAACGTTTTCGTGTCGCCGTCTCCGATATAGTTCGCGTATTTTACGTTGTACAACTCTTCCGATCTCTTGAACATTTCCACGATGCCGTCTACCTCCATTTTGCCAGCACTTCCGGTATGATTTGCGTCACAGTGATCTTCATGCTCTCGATACCACGCTTCATATTCAATCGTATCCTCTTGGCCTTTCCATTGAGAGCAGGCTTGACATATACTGCATTTGACGACAACATCTAAAATTTTATTACTGTATTTCCCTATTAACGAGGCAATACCGAGAAGCGATGAGAATCCACGTTTCGCCCACGATCCATCACCAGACACAGAAAGTTCATCCGCGGGACGCCCAGCTTTTACATTCAACTCGACTTCTTCTTTCAATGCTCTTTGGAAAACGATTTTCGCGACGGCTTCAGCTGCAATTTTTATATTGTCCACGATGCCGTAATATGTACTCTTACAAATTCCTTGTCCAAGATCCATGAGACCGCAGAAATTTTTCAAGCCTTCAAATTCTACTCCAAGCATTCTCAGGGCGAGAACAAGTCGACGGTTGATTTCAAATGCCTTATCAATTAACGGCGAAGACAAAATAAAAGTTTCTTTACACTCACACTTCACAGAGAGTTTGAATCCTAGACCACGTTGTCCGTTTTTGCTAAAAGTGACCGCACCGTTACAATCTTTACACTTCAACAACTGTTGCAACGTTAAAAATATCATGCTGAATTCGATGATGCAATAATTGAAAGTAGGATTAACGTTTACTTCCAATTCCTCATTGCCTTTTAATTTTTTCGCAGACGTGCTCGTAAAATCAGTAGTATTTTCGATAGTGAATCGATTGCCCTTGAAATATCTTTTGCGACCTACAGAAGATGGTCGTCTAGAAGAGTCACGGCCTTGCTTTCTATCCATATTTTCTGATATTTTATTTCAAAATTTTCGATGTTGGTTCGTCAAAACGTAACGTTGTACTGATCAAGTCAGGGGAAAGCGAAATGACCGTTTCCCTCACAAATGTTCGACAATAGGTATATTTCGGGGAAGGGAAAAGTATATATAGGTATATAGTATGTACTATATACAGGTATATATTTTCGGAGAAGGATTGGGACAGCTGCTGCGCTCCGATTAGGTTACCGGTTAGCGCTAGACCCGTTAGGAGCGCGCGGACCGCTCTCTACCTGCGTTATGGGCTGTAGAAGCTGTAATATTGAGAATTTCCGCATGAAAATTTCACAGTATATTCTTGAGATACTATACTTTCGACATATCGAAAAAAAAAAAATCGATTTTTTCAAATTTCTAGACCATACGGTCCCCTTAAATGTGAATTACGAAAGGGTTTTCCTCAATACTCATCAAATAATTTGATTCAAATCGTTCGACGACGAGTCTGGAAAAATCCACCATGTTTGAGAATAATGTCGAAGACCAGTGACGCGTAATGAACGAGTGAATCGTGAGATTAGGGGAAACCCCTGCTTTGGTACTCCGCAAAGAGAGGACAATTCGAGCTTCTGGTATTAGCCGCGAAGCGGCGGTTTAGTTCGCAGAGAACTGCTCCGATGATCAACTATCAGCTCTGAGGAAAAGAACTTAAACTTTGAGCAAAAACACGGAACTTTAGCGCCGTCCGCAAATTAATATTAATAAACATCTAGAAACTAGAAATATTTAAATTGTTTCCTGCATACGCAAAATGCAAAAAGAAATAATTCTTAAAAAAATATAACTTGACCTTTATTCAATAATTTGTTTCATAAAAACCTTTAATTTTTTTTTTTAATTATTAAATTAAATAAATTAAATTAAATTAAATTAAATTAAATTAAATTAAATTAAATTAAATTGAATTATAAAAAAATAAAATGCATTCAAATTTTTTTTAAAAAGTGTGAACGGCACTTGGGGGCCAGTGTTGCCTTGCCAGATGGTCTACGCGGTCAACCGGCCCTGATAAGCATGTACCATTTTTCACCGACACTCTATCGGGTACGTTCGTGGCAGATTGGGACATTTTTCAACTCCCGCCTCGAAGGTTCAGTGTTCGATTCGTCATGAGTCGCTATTTTTTTTCTAATATGGCGAATATAAATTAATAATATTATACGAACAATTGATTTTCTTCAATTATTGAAGAAATTAAGTATTATAAATTATTATTAACGGGATCATCCCATGTGACAGCTATTTTTTTTCCTTTTTTTTCGGGATTTTTTTTTTTGATGAACTGTAATGGTCGAGAGTAGTAGAGCTGTGGGGATTCTAACCCAAGCCGAGAGGGGAAATTTCCCCCACCATGTCGCCAAAGGAGGGGAAATTGGGACGGGGGAGGGGGGAGGGGGGATCGTGGCTGTCTCGAGCTGACCCCCCCCCCTCCCACACATCGTCGCGGAGTTGGTCACCGCGAAACGGATGACGTCACGCGCGTAGATCTGTGGCGAGTTAGCCGGCCGCGGCAGGCACTCACATATACACGCGTGCACATGTATACGTGTGCATACGGTGGATCCACTCACATACACATATGTAAAGAAAGAGAGAGAGAGAGAGAGAGAGGGCCATACGAGAGTCACCTCTCTTTCTCTCCCATGGTATAACTCTATACAGCGCCAGCGATGTGGTATCGCGTGGACCTACGAAGATCCGCACAAAGAGGAGGCCGTGATAGTCTTACGAAGATCCGCACAAAAAGGAGAGCTCGATAATATATACCTGTAAAGAGGGAGAGAGAGAGCGATATAGATACTTAGTTACCCTTTTAGTTCATGCATTTTTCAATATATATATATATATATATATATATATATATATATATATAATTATCCTATCTGTCTAGATTTCAAATAAATTAGGATTTTTATGGGATTTTTGAAGCGACTACATTTTATATTTTTAAGCGAATAATAAGACGATTATTTTATCGAAATATTGCGAACATCGTTCGCACAGCTCATAGCTGTAGAACGTGACATGTAAGGTGATACTATGTATATAAAACGGAGCAATCACCGGTGTCTTTGGTACAAAATTGCAATAACACAAAAATGAAGATGATTTTATTATAATATGTCTGTGGCGAGTTAACCCTCAGCGATAGGCACTCACATACACACGCGCGCACATGCATACGTGTGCATACGGTGCATCTGTGATACCATATATTTCTTCTCAATCCACGCGTGGCAAAGAAAGAGAGGAGCCATATGTACAGAGCGAGAGAGCGATATAGTTAGCTTACAGTCTCATGAAGATACGAGAGAGAGAGCAATATAGATACTTAGTTACCCTATTGGTTCACGCATTTTCCAATATATATATATATATATATATATATATATATATATATATATATATGATTATCCTATCTATCAAGATTTCAAATAAACTAGGATTTTTAAAGGGTTTCTGAAGCGACCACATTTTATATTTTTAAGCAAATAATAAGAAGATTATTTTATCGAAATATTACGAACATCGTTGGCGGAGCTCATAGCTGCAGAACGTGACATGTAAGGTGATACTATGTTTATAAAACGGAGCAATCACCGGTGTCTCTGGTATAAAATTGCAATAACACAAAAATTAAGATGATTTTATTATAATATGTGCACATACGTACACACCCACCCACACACACACAGACACACACACACACACACACATGCATATTTACACAGAGATTGAAGAATTAGTCATAGAAGTAAAGATGGAATATAAATCATTCTTTGAGAGATGCTCTCTCCCAGTATACTTTTCACGGTTTCAAGGAGCGTTGCTGGTAGTTAAAAGAAAAAATGACGGGCAGTAACGTCGAACATGACTTGTATGAAAAAGCCGGACAAATAACTTCGGTGGAAGAGTATGTCATATGGGAGCAACGATGTGATGAGTTTATCGAGTCCTTGAAAGAACAAAGTCGAATCAAACGTCCGCGTTTATCGATTGGAAATCAACAATCGTTAATAGCTCAAATTATACGACTGGAAGGTTTGAGAAATTCAACACGATGTCGTTTTCTTCGTGTGGGTGCAGGATGTGAAAATCGTGAGACTGGATTCATTTGGCGAGAAATCGATACAGCCTTCCAGAGTCGTATATTGACAGGTGCAGTGATAAATTATAATCACATCGAACCTCGGCAATTTCTCGAAAATGCTTGTGATATTGTGCTTTCACATATAAAAGACGCTATTGAAAAACACAACAGTGTAAAAGTTAATACAGTATTCAATGGCGAGTTTGTGACAGGTAATAAGCAGGCGAATAAAAGTATTAATACAAGTAATTTTGATCTTTTTCTCACGTCTAATTTACATGAGTGGTACGAGCAACGCATTGTTGGATCCACTTTAGCAATGCTTGAAGAATTCCAAGAACGTGACAGTGGATGGGCTTTATCACGAATATTGAATTTGACAGTAAATATAAATAAATACAACCCTATGCGCGCTGGATGTCATTTTACACTACCACGGAAAATAATGATGACGCGAGCAGTAATTAATATTAAATCAAGAGATAATGCTTGTTTTGCGTGGGCAGTTGTCGCTGCTTTATGTCCAGCTGAGACGCACACTGACAGAACAACTTCATACTCCCACTACACAACGGTACTGAATCTCCAAGACATTGAATTTCCTGTGGCACTGAATCAAATTAAAAAATTTGAAGTTCAGAACGAATTATCAATTAATGTATATATTTTCGAGAAAGATACTATTCTCCCGATACGCATTAGTGAATGCAAGAAGGATAAACACATCAATTTACTGTACTCTCAAGATCCGCTGGACAACAACGTCGGACATTTCGCATGGATTAAAAACCTATCTCGTCTCGTCAGCTCACAGTTGAATAAACACAAAGCGAAAAAATATATCTGCGACCGGTATGTAAATTCCGCGTAAAAATATATATAATTTTAATTATACCAAAACTACAACATACTTTTCAAGAATTTGTTTTATTTGTTACAGATGTTTACAATACTTTCATTCAGAGCAGAAATTACTGCTACATACTGTGGATTGTGGAAACATCAACACCTGCGCCATCCGACTTCCAAACGACACGAACAAGTTCTTGACGTTTAAAAACTTTAATCATAAAGAGCGTCTACCATTTGTGGTGTATGCCGACCTTGAGTGCGTTTTGGCGAAAACTGACAACAAAAACATGGGGACAAAAATGTATCAACACCATGAGGTATTCAGTATCGCGTACTATGTACATTGCTCGTATGATCCATCCTTATCCACATACCATACACGTCGCAATACTGATTGTGTATCATGGTTTGTTGAAAATCTAAAAAATCTGGCACTGAGTGTAAAAGAAATTATATCTGGCAATGTTTCCATGGCAATTTTAACACCAGATGAAGAGCTCAAATTTATAAATGCTACTAATTGTCATATGTGTGAGGAACCATTTGCAGAAAACGATATACGCGTTCGAGACCATTGCCATCTAACGGGACGATACAGAGGCCCCGCCCATAGCAATTGCAATTTAAATTATAAAGAATCTTTTTTCATTCCCGTAGTTTTCCATAATTTATCTGGTTACGATGCGCATTTTATTATCAAGGAAGTCGCCACTGCATTCGAAGGGAAAACTGACGTGCTTCCAATAACAAAGGAAAAATACATTTCATTTACAAAAACCGTTCAGACCTCAGAAGATTCAAAAAATCAAATTAAATTGCGATTCATCGATTCCTACAAATTTTTAAATACAGGTCTTGATAAATTAGCATCATTTCTAAGAACGGATAAACTAAAAATTTTAAAATCTCAATTTCCTGGTATATCATTGGATAATTTTCAATTATTGACGCGAAAAGGGGTATTTCCCTATGAGTACATTGACAATGCTATCAGATTGGAAGATAAAAGCTTACCACCGCGAGAGTTGTTCTACAGTTCTTTGACCAACGATACAGTTAGCGAGAGCGAGTACGCACACGCTGAAAATGTGTGGGAGCGGTTTTCCATTGAAACATTAGGCGAATATAGCGATTTATATTTAAAAACAGATGTCTTGTTGTTAGCAGACATTTTTGAAAATTTTCGTGATACCTGTATTGAGAGTTATGGCCTCGATCCGGCATATTACTATACGCTCCCGGGATACACCTGGGATGCTATGTTGAAGCATACAAAAATTACGTTCGAATTGCTTACGGATATTGATATGGTTTTATTCGTTGAGCGAGGTATTCGCGGGGGTCTTAGTCAATGCTCAAACAGGTATGCACACGCTAACAACAAGTACATGCAATCATATGACCCATCGAAACCTTCATCTTACTTAACGTATTTTGATGTGAATAATTTGTATGGATGGGCAATGTGTCAACCTTTACCCTACGCAGATTTCGAATGGGTCGATGATGTATCCAATTTTGATGTAACATCCGTCTCGTTAGATTCGCCGAAAGGCTATATACTTGAAGTCGATCTTGAATATCCGCAACGTCTACACGATTCGCATGCCGACTTACCGTTTTGCCCAGCTGGCGACAAACCACCTGGAAAGCCGCAAAAGAAGCTACTCGCAACATTATATGACAAGAAACGTTACGTGATACATTACCGCAATTTGCAGCAATGTATGCGTCACGGTCTTCGAGTTACCAAAATACATAGAATATTACAATTTACACAGTCTTCATGGCTGCGTACATACATCGAATTGAATACTCAATTTCGAACGCTTGCGAAAACAGATTTTGAAAAAAACCTATACAAATTAATGAATAACGCAGTGTTTGGCAAAACGATGGAAAATGTTCGTAATCGAGTAGATGTAAAACTTTTGACAAAATGGGATGGGCGATATGGTGCAGAGGCAATGATTGCGAAACCAAATTTTCATAGTCGAAGTGTCTTTTCAGAAAATCTTATTGCGGTAGAATTGCGCAATCTCGAGGTGAAATTCAACAAACCAATCTATGTTGGTATGTCTATACTTGACATATCGAAAACGTGTTTGTATGAGTTTCATCATGAATTAATGGTACCTTTGTATAGAGAGAAATGTAAAGTTATGTACACCGATACAGACAGTCTTATATATCACATTGAGTGTGATGATATATACATGGACATGAAGAGTAACATCATGCATTTCGATACTAGCGACTACCCGACGGATAATATATATAGTATACCGCTTGTTAATAAAAAAATACCCGGTCTCATGAAGGATGAAAATAACGGTGCAATAATGACAGAATTTGTGGGACTTCGAGCAAAAATGTATGCACTACGAGTTGAAGGTAAAACAGATACAAAAAAGGTGAAGGGTGTCAAGAGTAATGTTGTCGCAAAAACAATAACGTTTGATGATTATACTCATTGCTTGAAGGAAGAAATTGAAATGACTCGTCAACAATCGTGTATAAGATCGAAGCTGCATGAAGTATATACAATTAGCGAGACCAAAGTTGCTCTGAGTCCATATGATGACAAGCGATATATCGTACCCGACACGACAAATACTTTACCATGGGGTCATTACAAAATCCCATTGTAAATATTAAATTGTATTTGTAAACATAGCTAAATTGATAAATTTTAAAATTTCATGTATATTGAGGAAATTATTGTATAATGAGGAAATCGGGTTTGAATCAAACAAACGATGTATTTTTTGTATACAACAACGTATATTTATTGTAAAAAACAAATAGATTTTACTGCGATGGCTACATGTGTTTACAATATATTATTTTTATGTATCCATGAGTTATGTGATTTATTCATTCCCAACCATTTCACGAAAACCATATCACCCTTCCTGCGTATCAACTTTTCCACAAGGTATACATCAGGATTTGTAACGCGTTGGAGCTCGAATTCATAAAATCCTCCTGCGATTGGATTCCCACATGAATCTTGGAGTATGTAAGTCACCGGATTGGTATTCTGCACTTTAACGATTCTAAACACCTCGGTGGTCCAATTTGGTGTGTAGCCTTTTTCGAAAATGGTTTTAAATTTACTCACACGTACAGACTCACCTACGTTAAATCGTGATGGAGCTGCAATCTTCACATTGCTATAAACCGTTTTTAAAAGTTTATTAGCGATTCTTGGAGTAACATCAATGGGTCTCATACCAATAGTTCGATGCTTTCGCCCATTGTAGTTATCAACAAGCTCAGACAGCATATCGATCCACTTATAATTTCCATTCAACGTAAACATTTTCCACATGTTATTTTTCAGAGTACGGTTAAAGCGTTCTACTACAGATGCTTTCATTATAGAATAGGTTGAATAATAGTTGATGCTGTGTTTCTTCATTAGATGTTGTACATTTGCGTTGTAGAATTCCCTTCCCTGGTCAGTTTGCAAATTTTTGGGACATCGATTATAGTCCCGAATTATTTTTGCGATCATTGCACACATTTCATCCCCTTTTTTACTCTTTAGTGGTACGGCCCAAGCATACTTGCTCAATACATCGATAACAGTGAGAATGTAATTATATCCCTTATTGAATCGTGCGTAAGGACGCATTTCGACTACGTCAGCTTGCCATAAGTCATCATACCCACGTACGATGACACGTCTTCGCGGGAAATTTTTTCTCGCCGGAGCATGCAATTCCTCTACGAGTTGCTTCTTTTCAGAGATGTTCTCCTTCGTACGGATTCGATGCATAATTTGTAATGATAATTCGTCGTTCTATTGATGTACTAAGTCAGACACAGCGCTTGGTCCATACTGAACCTTATCATGCATATCATCCATGGTTATTCGAAGAGTCTCCTCAAGCGCCATTATTTTCGTCTCAAATTCGTCCAACCGTTCTTTTAAAATCTTGACACTCATTTCCACATACAGTTTATTAGCAGCATCATTATCGACTTCTGGTAACGCTACACGACGTATTTTACGCGATCTTGCATCAAAGCCGGTGGAAGTTTGACAAAGAGCGTTATTATGAACATAACTCCTTATTAATCCATTCCATCGATAGTGAGAATTATCCTGCGTCGCGAGCGATGATCCAAATTTATTAATCGACATCTCGATAGCAACTGTTCTGATCGACTGATTCTTTTTATTGCCATGTAGTTTAATTTATAATGAGCCCAGCTTCGCGAAGTTCTTCTATAATTGACAAGATCTCATTGTCATGAGCATTGTTTCCAGCCTGGCGTGAAGCTTCCAGCAACCGCAGACGATCTACCAACTCGTTAGGATCATTCCAATGAACATAATTAATATTATTGTCATTTAACGTCATCACAGGAGGCATGCTGATACCACTTCCTGCTTTTTTACCAGAAATTAATGGTCCAATTATATATTTATATTTATATCCCTTATTACCCAATACCGGATTTAGCAGTTTATGCCCCCGTCTATATGCATTTGTTGTCAGTAATATACTTTTGTATGCATGCTTATCTTCCTCAGTGTATATGGCATCATCGGGAATTCTCTTGAAAATCAATTCGTAGAGACCAGGGGTTCCCGGATATCTTATCCCATCAATAATTAAATTATCTTCATTGTCCACATCGAAACGCTTATCTCCTAACATCATGCCTCCATTGGTAAATTTAATACCATATACGTAATCCATACTAGTATTTTTGTCTTGGCCTAAAATGCTAGCCACATATTTTTGCCCAAGTGGTCCAAAATGTTCACGCAATGTTTTTTGACCTTCGGATGTTTGTAATTGACGTTGAACTAATGACACAAGTGATTCGGGTGTGGTCTCGAAAACTTCTTCTGGTTCTTCTTCTTCAACAAATGCAGGTGGTTGCGCACGCAATATTTGATGCGCGAAAGCAGTATCATCCGGTACGTTTTTCATTCGTTTACGATTTGATTGATTGGGCGTAGAAGTTATCAGTGAATCATCTAATTGTGATCGTGGTCGTTTTTTTCCATGCGGTAAATTATTTTTCCCAAGTGTATCTTCGGGTTCCATTTTGATTGCGATTGATTCAATTCCACGGGACTTTTCAGCAATCTGTTTCAAAGGTTCCGTAATCGGTTTGAAGTGTCTCTCCAATACTATGTCTTCCTCAATTTTCCCAGTTTTCAGAGCTCGGTATTTCTGGCGAATTGATTCGCTCGTTTTCGCAATTTCTTTCACAATCTTTTCACGATTGTCATTATTATCATTATCAGTCGTCGCCATATTGCAGATAACAGTTTTTCGTAGACGTTGCACAACTGATGTATCGATAACAACTAACTGGATTAGGGTATTGCAAAATCATTAAATCCTCTCCTATACCGTCCATCGACCAATGCACTATCTTTATCAATTACCATGAATCCATATCTGTCTTCCCAACATTTTTGACACAATTCATAGAAATCATTATACGACATATCTGTATTTACATGCTCGTTGTATACATGTTTCAAATTGGTGCCATCTTGTTTAAACAAAATCAACAGATTTACATTGTCACGTATAAGATGCTTTGGTATTTTGGCATATGTTTGACAAAGGTAGAAGCAGTCAACCTTTGAATGTCTACCCATGGCGAAATAATCTCGTATTACATCTTGCTTGTCACATGCTACGTCATCAAAAATAAAAATAGAATTTGGAAGCGCTTCACTAGGTGGCAGTACCTCGCTATTGTTAGAAAATTTAAAGTAACCAATTTCATCAATAGGTGTTAACAAATTTTCCAAATATTGATATTTCGGCTGTTGGAGTGATTTTGAGTACACATATAGGTTTTCAAAACGTACACCGTGTGGGCTTTCTATTAAATTTATAAGAATATTAGTTTTTCCACAGTTGGAAGGACCGCAAATAATACTACGTATAGTAATTGGGAGTATGTCTCCGTGCCTACGTACTGCTTTTTTCGCCATTAGTCGACTGTCAAAATTCGTGACATTAATTACCGACGCTTGTCGCACGAACCGCATGTTTTCTGTTGCAAACCTCAAACCCGATTCATTGAAAAATGATGATGAGGGGCTATTTATAGGAGTAAGCCGAATCGAAATAGCTCAGTATGGAAAATGTTGTTCAATCTGTCGGACCATTATGATGTTCTTAAAGTAACGCCCGAGAATTTATGATTTATTTCAAAAACAGTTTTACTAGAAAATTTTGGTAACTACGTGCAAATATTGTGGGACAGGCTTCCAGAACATTTGAAGTCTGATTCAGCAGTTCAACAATATCGTCGATGCACACAGCATTGGAATCAACCGTGACAGCAGACACACATTGATGGTCCAACACCCTTCATAAAAATTGTATCGAATGTCGAGGAGAAAAGGTTGTGGGCTATTGAACAAGGCAATAAACACCCTTCCCTTTGAGCTACATCTTCCCGGCTATCAATTTTGTGGGCCAGGGACTCATTTAGAAACTCGATTAGCCAAAGGCGACCGAGGTATCAACCCATTAGATGCTGCATGTCGCGAACATGATATAGCTTACTCACGAAGCAATCACTTGGGAGAAAGACACGTTGCAGACAAAATTCTAGCGAAAAAAGCACGTAAACGTATTACGGCGACAGATTCCACTCTCGGAGAGAAAGCAGCTGCGACAACTGTTTGGGCTGCGATGAAAGCTAAAACAAAATTGGGCATGGGGTTGAAGATCAAAAAGACGGCAGCAAAGAAAAAGGCCTCGAAAAAACGAGTGCTCCCGAAAGCGAAGCGTGGTGGGATATTGCCATTGTTACCGTTGTTGGGAGTTCTTGGCTCATTGGCCGGTGGGGCAGCAGGAATCGCAAAGGCGGTGAATGATGGCAAAGCGGCGCAGCGACAGCTCGAAGAAATGCAACGCCATAATCTTGCTATGGAAGGCCGTGGACTTTATCTAACTCCATACAAACGTGGAAGCGGATGCTCAAAGAAAAAAAAAAAAAAAAAACATCCATTAAAAATTCCTTCCGGTATAACAACTAATGTACAATTGGAAGAGCTGGCAAAACAAATGCACATTCCATTTTTTAGAGGCGTTTTTATGCGCAATAATTTGCCGATAAGCGGTATACGACAGTGTGAGAGCGGTATTAGCAATTTGGATGACTCAGATGGCCCTGGTACTCATTGGGTTGCATATGCAAAGAGGGGAAATCACGTAATGTATTTTGACAGTTTCGGAAATCTCCGACCCCCCAAGGAATTGGTGCAATATTTCGGCCCTAGTGCGAAAATCGAATACAATTACACATCTTATCAAAATTATAATCAAAGCATTTGCGGACAATTGTGTCTACGATTTCTTCAAACAGTTGACAATCTATATGAATTTAAGGAGTGACAATGTCATATCATATCTCAGTATTCGTTGAACCATGTCACAAACACTTACATTGACCGGCAAGAGCAACGTGCTTACTGCAAATTATTTTCCAGTAATAGATCTGAGTGATGGCGAATATGAGCTTGGTCTTACGGACTTTGAAACATATCATACTATACCAAACGTGAATTCTTCGAACAATAAATTTTACTTTGATAGCGATGATAAGGAAATTACAATTCCCGAAGGATCGTACGAATTGTATGCTATAAATGAGTATCTGAAACGTGAAATTTTACGGAAAAAAAGTTCATCTGGCGATGAGTTTTATAACAACGGTGTTGGGATAAATGAAAATGATCTTGAAGAAAATGATGAATATCCACTAGTACTTCGCGCTAATCATAATACATTGAAGAGTGAAGTCAAATGCTCCTACAGAATAAATTTCAGTAAACCAGATAATGTAGGATCATTGTTGGGATACTCATCCAATCGAATATTGGAATATATCCGCGAAAATGGCAGGAATCTGATGTACCGATAAAAATAATTAATGTAAACATTATCCGTATCGAATGCAATATAACCACTGGCGCTTATAGCAATAGTAAGCGGGTACACACGATACATGAATTTTCGCCGAGCGTGCCACCAGAATATAAAATCTCGGAAACGCCAGCACAAATCATTTACCTCCCGATCGTCGTGCGAAGCATTACTGATCTAACGATACGTGTTGTGGATCAAGAAGGTCGATTACTTGATTTTCGCGAAGAGGAAATTACAGTGAGATTGCATATACGACGACGACGACGGTAATGCTTGTTCTGAACAAAACGGAGCATGTGAGAGATAATATTTTTGCGCTGAGAAATACTTTTTCAAGCAGAAGAGTGACGCCAAAGAGCAGTATATCTACCAAGAAGAAGCTTAGCGCATTGAATCGTGAATTTTTACAATCGTTGGGATTTGTTGTACGTAACAATTAAAAATATGATTGACATTTTGAATATCGGGGGAGAGCCAGTTTTCGACGATCGCATTGTCAAGATTGAAACTCACACGCACAATCCATACGCTAATTCAACTTTCGGACATAGCGATGAAATACGGATACCTATACACCATCAGGATTTGTATACGCTGCCTTGTGAAAGCTTTCTTTACATTGAAGGGAAGCTGAAAGTGCTTAACAAAACGGGTGAACAAACGCTGGTATTGGGAAACAATTGCGTTGCATTCATGTTTGATGAACTTCGCTATGAACTTGATGGTGTAGAAATTGATCGGAATAGAAACGTAGGAATAACTACCACTATCAAAAATTACCTCTCTTTATCAACCGAAAGGGGTAAAACTTTGAAGAATGCTGCCTGGGATGTGGCACATCATAGTGATGAAGCTCATTTTAATTTTTGTGTGCCACTAAATATACTTCTGGGATTTTGTGAAGATTATAAGCGTGTTGTGATTAACTCGCGTCATGAGTTGATTCTCATACGTTCTCGTAATGACAACAACTGTATATTCAGCAGTCATCCTGAAGTGCAGGCTGAGATTGAGTTGCTCAAAATACAATGGCGTATGCTTCATGTGACATTGAATGAAATAAATAAGTTGTCTTTACTTCGAGCATTGGAAAGTGGGCGATATTTCAATATGAGTTTCCGCTCTTGGGATCTATATGAATTTCCACAACTACATAATACTACTAAGCATTCATGGACCGTTAAAGCCGTCTCGCAACTGGAGAAACCTCGATTTGTGATATTTGCATTGCAGACTGCCAAAAAAAATGTCATGTCTAGAGATGTCAATCTATTTGACGACTGCAAATTAACCAACGTTAAGCTCTTTCTAAATTCGGAATCCTATCCCTATGATGATTTGAATTTGGATTTCGATAAGAATAGATACGCCATTTTGTTTGAGATGTACTCGCGTTTTCGAAAATCGTATCACGGATGTGATGACGATGATACGTTTTTAACCATTTCAAAATTTTTGTACAACGGGCCTCTTGCAGTCATTGATTGTTCGCGTCAAAACGAGTCTGTGAAAAATGGAACAGTTGATGTAAGGATAGATTTTGAATGTAAAGAAGATATACCCGCAAATACTACTGCATATTGCCTTATTTTGCATGACCGCGTTATTGAATATTGTCCACTGACCAATGTAGTCCGTAAAATTATTTAGATCATATATTTCTCCCAAATGACTATAAAAAATGAGACAAATAATATAAAGATCGAGATTCTTTATGATTGACCGCAGTCATCGATATACTCTTGTGAACGAATTTTGTTTGGTTGCTATTATTATTACCATGGTTGTGCCAACATTTGTCGATTTACAAGGATTTGTTATTGGCAAAAACTTTATCGTAAAAGAAGCCGCTGTATTACGGGAAGGAAATATACTTTCCCATTACATATTCTGTAATCCTATACCATGGCGAACGCTCACAAAGTTTGAGAGATGTCAAGCTTCTTCGACAATTCGGAATCATCATGGACTAAGATGGGAGAACGGGAACGTTCCATACAGCATGGCTGAACACTTAATCAGAGCGTCAATTATGGGTCCTACAGATCATGAGACGCATTCTATCGTGTACGTGAAAGGACATGAAGAACGAGAATGGTTGACTGAAATACTTAATCATGATGTGGAAAATATAATTATTGAAACCCTAGATGATGAATATGATGATAATGAATATTTAAACAAATTAAATGTTAGTTATACTCTACGTTGTGAAAAACATACGAAACATTGTGCATTACAAAATGTATTTAAAATATTCAATTGGTGGTCGAATCATAACAATAATTCAACCAAATAAAAACCACACGTTATAATACATATTGTCTTTTTTATCTTATCCTTTTTCTTCCATCCATATCCTAACATTCATATCCGACCATGTAATTGTGGCGCTTATTTGATTTTAGTAAGTTGAGCGAAACGCTGCTCTCTAATTGCAAAAATGTAGAAAATATTGGTATCAGTTATTTAGATGTTCAATATAAATATGTTTAAAGTGGTTTGTTAGATGTATGCTAGACGCTGAAAATGGTTCGTTAGATGTATTATGGATGTTCGAAGTGATTCGATAGATGTATAATAGATGTTTAAGTGGTTCGTTAGATGACGATAGATGTTCAAAATGGTTCGATAGATGTATGATAGATATTCGAAGTGGTTCGTTAGATGTACGATAGACATTCAAGGTTGTTCGATGGATGCTCAATATACGTTCAAAGTGGTCCATCAGATGTACGATGGATGTTCGAAGTGGTTCGACAGATGTACGATAGACGTTCAATGTTGGTTCATTAGATGTAGGATAGAAGTTCAAAGTGGTTCGATGGATGTTCAATATACGTTCAAAGTGGTTCATCAGATGTACGATGGATGTTCGAAGTGGTTCGACAGATGTACGATAGACGTTCAAAGTGGTTCATTAGATGTACGATAGATGTTCAAAGTGGTTCGATGGATGTTCAATATACGTTCAAAGTGGTTCATCAGATGTACGATGGATGTTCGAAGTGGTTCGACAGATGTACGAAAGACGTTCAAAGTGGTTCGATAGATGTTCAATATACGTTCAAAGTGGTTCATCAGATGTACGATGGATGTTCGAAGTGGTTCGACAGATGAACGATAGACGTTCAAAGTGGTTCGATGGATGTTCAACATACGTTCAAAGTGGTTCATCAGATGTACGATGGATGTTCGAAGTGGTTCGACAGATGTACGATAAACGTTCAAAGTGGTTGGATGGATGTTCAACATACGTTCAAAGTGATTCGACATATGTATGATAGATGTTCTAGGTCGTTCGTTAGATGTACGATAGACGTTCAAAATTGTTCGATGAATGTATGATAGATGTTCAAAGTGGTTCGATAGATGTATGATGGATGTTTGAAGTGTTTCGACAGACATTGCCATCTGTATAATAGTGATACGCATGAATCGAAATTTTCTTGGAGGTGTCAGGTTTGAGGATTTTTGGGGACTGTCTTTTTCTTATAGTTTGGTCCGTTTATAATCATATATATATATATATATATATATATATATATATATATATATATATATTGGAAAATGCGTGAACCAATAGGGTAACTAAGTATCTATATTGCTCTCTCTCTCGTATCTTCATGAGACTGTAAGCTAACTATATCGCTCTCTCGCTCTGTACATATGGCTCCTCTCTTTCTTTGCCACGCGTGGATTGAGAAGAAATATATGGTATCACAGATGCACCGTATGCACACGTATGCATGTGCGCGCGTGTGTATGTGAGTGCCTATCGCTGAGGGTTAACTCGCCACAGACATATTATAATAAAATCATCTTCATTTTTGTGTTATTGCAATTTTGTACCAGAGACACCGGTGATTGCTCCGTTTTAAATACATAGTATCACCTTACATGTCACGTTCTACAGCTATGAGCTGTGCGAACGATGTTCGCAATATTTCGATAAAATAATCGTCTTATTATTCGCTTAAAAATATAAAATGTAGTCGCTTCAAAAATCCCATAAAAATCCTAATTTATTTGAAATCTAGACAGATAGGATAATTATATATATATATATATATATATATATATATATATATATATATATATATATATATTGAAAAATGCATGAACTAAAAGGGTAACTAAGTATCTATATCGCTCTCTCTCTCCCTCTTTACAGGTATATATTATCGAGCTCTCCTTTTTGTGCGGATCTTCGTAAGACTATCACGGCCTCCTCTTTGTGCGGATCTTCGTAGGTCCACGCGATACCACATCGCTGGCGCTGTATAGAGTTATACCATGGGAGAGAAAGAGAGGTGACTCTCGTATGGCCCTCTCTCTCTCTCTCTCTCTCTCTTTCTTTACATATGTGTATGTGAGTGGATCCACCGTATGCACACGTATACATGTGCACGCGTGTATATGTGAGTGCCTGCCGCGGCCGGCTAACTCGCTACAGATCTACGCGCGTGACGTCATCCGTTTCGCGGTGACCAACTCCGCGACGATGTGCGGGAGGGGGGGGGGAGGGGGGGGTCAGCTCGAGACAGCCACGATCCCCCCTCCCCCCTCCCCCGCCCCAATTTCCCCTCCTTTGGCGACATGGTGGGGGAAATTTCCCCTCTCGGCTTGGGTTAGAATCCCCACAGCTCTACTACTGTCGAGCCTGTCGGTATGGCAAAGAGCGTGAGGAACGGTCCAGTGACGATGAGTGAAAATAAAGGTGAGCCGAGTGGGCTCAATCTCGGGAGTCTGTCGGGAGCGCTAACCACTGCGCTGCGGCCACCTCTCTCTTGCGAGTCGTCAATTTAGATGGAATACTAGACCGTCACACATCCCCTCACCGAATTCGACGTCCTCGTCGATTAACGTCACTTCATTTTTCGTAGATTCTGCCGCTGTGGGCTTTTTAGTTTGTGCCGCTATGGGCTTAGATTTGCCGCTATGGGCTTAGATTTGCCGCTGTGGGCTTTTTCGTAGATTTGTGTGAACGTGTTGTCGGTTCGGAAACTTCTGACATCAATGTAATAATCGGACCCGTCGGTACGGCAGAGAGCGTGAGGAATGGTTCAGTAACGATGAAAGAAAATAAAGGTGAACCCAGTAGGGCACGATCCCGGGATCCTCGGAGTCTGAGTCGGGAGCGCTAACCACTGCGCTACGGCTATCTATATTCTCTGTATTGCGAGTCGTCTATTTAGATGGAATACTGGACCGTTACAGAACCATTAAAACACACTATTTTTGAATTTTTACCACACATTTATTAACATTTTTACAGTCCCTCAGAATTTTATCAAACAAAAATAACGAGCGGAATCAACTTTACACCGTTTGAAAGACACTCATGTGTTGGTTGACGGCTGCCATGATTCCGGAGGCTTTGCTCATCTAAAATCAAAAAATCAAACGGCATTTTAATTTGTAGATCTGAGGCTATAGCTGGAACTAGAATAAAGTAAATATATCAAAAATTGAATTTTTGGCACGGTTTTAAATGTTAAGTTCCAAGTTTCGTTGTTTTTTTTCGACTTTTAAAACCGTGCCAAAAATTCAATTTTCGATATTTTTACTTTATTCTAGTTCCAGCGATAGTCTCAGGTCTACAATTTAAAATACCGTTTGATTTTTTAATTTCAGATGAGCAAAACCTCCGGAATCATGGCAGCCGTCAACCAACACATGAGTGTCTTCCGAACGGTGTAAAGTCGATTCGACTCGTTATTTTTGTTTGATAAAATTCTGAGGGACTGTAAAAATGTTAATAAATGTGTGGTAAAAATTCAAAGATATTGTGTTTTAATGGTTCATCAAAAGAAAAATCCCAAAAAAGCGGAAAAAAAATAGCTGTCACACGGGATGACCCCGTTAATTTTTTTTTCATATTTCTTTTATGTCGTAAGATTTTTGAGTAATTGACAGAATCAATTACTCAAAAATCTAATAATCTTAATTAATAATAATTAATAATAATTAATAACAATAATGATAATAATGAAAAATCTAATAAGTATTATTAATCTATTAATTATAATCTAGTAAGTATGAATAAGTATCAAAATCTAATAAGTAAATGATTCTATCAATTACTCAAAAATCTTACAACATAAAAGAAATATGAAAAAAATTAATAATTCATTAATAATAATTAATTGCTTCAATAATTGAAGAAAATCAATTGTTCGCATATTAGTAGTAGTATTTTATTTTCTAAGTATACCCTTCAAGGGTGTTTACATGAACGTCCCCCCCTATACACATATTTTTCCCTTACAATTTTGTCCACTTAAATTCTATTTAAATTCTATAACCGTTCTGTTCTAGTGTTTTGTGTTTCTTTCTCTTCATCTTTTTCGGTTGTATTAATTAATTTTTCAAACTGTTTAATAAACATGCAGATTTCCATGAACGGTTCTTTTTTCAGTGCATCCTCTATCTTTCTATCCAATTGTTCTCTCGTTCCCTCCCCTAGCCATTTTTCTAGGTTCTCTACCATTTCATTTTTTATCATTTTCTTTGCTTCTTCACAGGTGCATATGTGCAGTACATTTTCAAGTTCTTTTCCGCATATCCTACACTTGTTATCCACATATCCTTTATTCCCTTCTTTCCCCACATTTCCGCATTTTAATCTTGCCTATGTTTCTTTTATCTCTCCCCTTATATTTGGGTCCTCCCAATACTTTTCCCCCTCTATGTTTGTTTTTCTGGCCATGTATAGCGGGCAGTACCTCGATTTTTCGATATTTTCCAGTCTTGTTGTATTTCCTGATCCCTTTTTGTTTTTGTACCCCATCCTATTATTTTTCCCAATTCGCCTATATCTTCATTTGCGATGGCCCTCCATAGGTTTCCCTCTCCTACTCCCTCCATTGCTTTTTGAACTTCAATTCCCCACTTCGTTGGGTTCCCATTAATCATTCCTCTCGCCTCCTCTTTCGAGCATTTCTTTGGCCATCTTTCTTCTGCCATCTTCATAACCACTAACAGGTAGTTGGCCGCTCTTTTCCAGGTTTCCGTTGATACCCCTATACACACTGCTTCCATTTGCCATATATAGTTCGGCGTTGTTCGCATATTATTATTAATTTATATTCGCCACATTAGAAAAAAAATATAGCGACTTGTGAGAAATCGAACACTGAATCTTCGAGGCGGGAGTCGAATACTGCCCCAATCTGCCACGAACATTCTCGACAGGGTATTGACAGAAAATGGTACATGCTTATCAGGGCCGCTTGACACACTAAACACTAAAGTTAGTTTTACGTAGTAGAGAACTGTGGTTGAACAGGTTGAACTGCTTTTTCAACGTGTAACAACAACGTGATTTATTCGGGAATATTCATACATTTATCTGTATATCGAAAGATAGGTTAAGAGTTTGCTTTCTTGATTGCGTGCCAAGCTTTCAGTTTCATAGCGTGGCCCGATATTATTGCTATATTTCGTCAGAGTAAATATGCAAGTACGAAACGCCAGGAACATTACAAGTAGCAAAAAAAAATATATGCATATTTTGCGTTTTTTCAAAAATCCCTAAAAAAAACCTTTATCCCCCTCGGGAGCCCTTGAGGGCCTTAAGTTTGTGGAGTCCAGATCTGTAGCCCCTGTAGCCCCCCTCTAAATCCATGCCTGACTGCCAGTTTTATATTCATCAAGACGGAACAATTCTATGTAAAATGCTAATTTCAAGATTGAAAAGTAGGGTTGGTCACGGAACTTGCTGTATAGAGATTGCGGTAGCTGTCATGTCTTTGTTTTCGAATTTCGAAAATGTACTTGTCTCGATTCGTTACCGCGAATCTTTAATATCTCATGATCGTGACTATTAATATAATGTCCCGAAAACTTATGATTCTAGCAAACAATATATATGAGATATGATTTCGTGAATATTTTTTATGTGCCATTAGATGGAATGTTTTGAACCAAATGGATATCATACATCGTAATTTCAAACGCGTATGATCAATATTAGCGATCTCCAAATTTCATTTGTAAAATTCATGTTTGGTCTGCGTTAAGTTCAGAGTCTGGATATTTTGGGTTCGATCCCGAGTGTCACAGTTTTTTTTTCGAATTTTGCGCAAATATTTATTTTTTTTGCACCTTTCCACGTTTTCCTGCCCTTTTACAATAATACTTTTTATTTCATAAGTAGTTTTAGAAGTTCAGTTTTGATTTGAAAATCAGTTTGAAAATTCTGGCTCTAGATTGGGATTCCTCGATCTTCAAAATCAGTAGACATGTTTTTTCATACGAATCCAGCAACATGCGACTTATAGAAGACATTTAATTGAAAAGAATTCCGTAGTAGTCAATAGTGCAGTGGTTAGCGTCCCGAGTTAGGTAGGAAGGAATTAGGTAAGAAATTCGTAGGTAATCAGTTCGATTGCGACTCAGAGCGAAAATATATAATATAACAGAGGGACACAAAAAAAAAGTTGGTTGTGCGGCGGATACGACTATACTTTTCCTACGTATTTTGAGCTGATGAATCGATATTTGGGGTTAAAATTGAGCTCTTATGTACCATTTTTTTGATAACCTCAAAAAGTGATGTAAATAGGCCATTATTCTCGTTTAGCGCCAACTAGATCGTTTTTCCGGGAGGGTCCCTTCGCTTCATTATACTTAGATATTCACATATTCATATCAGGTCATAAGTATCAACACTGTAGGAACCAAAAAGCACGGATCCAGGACCTGCAGAACCCGTATATTTGGCGAAAACTACGAAAAAAACGCATTTTTTAACGCCAACACGTTAAAAATACTTCTAAGACTTATATATCTGTAAACTTTTTCATCGATCTATTTTATACTTTCAAAAGCTGATATTACTCCATCGACAACACTCCAAAATATTGGGGACCGCTTAACGGATCGTCTCAGTGTGACCCTCCGAAAAATCACTGATTTTCGCGATTTTTTTTTTAAATGTTCAAATAAACTAATCGGTCCGGTTTTTTTTTATAAATAAATACGTTTATGAAGAATACAAAATGATTTTTTTTAAGTTTATTTATTGAGTGCATCATTGTTGTATAAATTGTTGTAATTACACGTGAAAAAAAAAGTTCCAAACGGTTTCCACGATTACGGCCGCAATTTTGATCTGAAAAAAAAAATTCAAAGAGATTATTGATCTGTAGGAAAGTCGCTATCGCGCTATGGAGGGGTTTTTTTTCAAATTTGACAAAATGGCGGCGGCTTGAACAAAAAGTGTCGAATTTGGCCCTTTTTTTCGACTGTTTTTCGTAAAAAAAAATAGGAAGTTTTCAAAAAAAAAAAAAAGCTTCCATAGCGCGATAAAGAATGACGTTAAAAATGTTCTCCCGAAATTGGAACTAGATATCTTTAAAACTCTTCCTTTGAGAGTGGAAACCGTTTTGAAAAACACCATTCTGAGAAAAACGCGTTTAAAGATTCACGAGGCAGATGTCTCGCTCCGTTCCCTTTCTACCAGAAACGCTGTAGCGACCGTAATACTTTGAATTTCGATTTGAAAATTTGAGAGAATGTTTATTACAGTGTATACTATCCGATAATGCATTAAAAAAAAAAATCGATTTTTCGAAAATTTCACACTGAGACGATCCCTTAAAAATGTCTATCGCCTTCTGCTATAATGCACCTTTTTTTCTTCAAACGACCTATTTAATGGATTTCTTTTGCGTTTTATGCCTTTCCTGGATGTTTCCCTCTTCAACATCCAACAGAAATCTGCCATCATATTAATATCCCAACGTCCCTGATATCGACGTTCCATTTCTTTGAGATCTTGATGGAAAGGCTCTCCCTGTTCTTCACTGTAGGCGCCAAGGTTTTTAGAAAATGCCTCCAGGTGGGAATGTAGGAAGTGCAATTTAAGATTCATCAAACAACCTTGTTTACCGTAGTTGATGACAATTTCCCTGACGATTTCTTCATAATTCGGGCTTTCGTTATTGCCTAAGAAGTTCTCAACGACTTCTTTGAAACTGCACCACGCGGCTCGCTCTGAGTTGTTCATTGTCGTGACAAATACTTCATCTCTCAACATCTTTCTGATTTGTGGCCCATCGAAAATCCCCTCTTTCAATTTAGCATCCGAAATGTTCGGGAATTTCTGTTGTAAATAAATGAAACAACAAATAAATGAACGGAAAAGCATAAGATTACAAGTATTACAAGTCTTGTGTGGTACCCAAGTGGTTTCTTTACCTTCGATCTCGATCTCAAAACAATTTTTGTAGCTCAACCGTATCTCGTCTCTCAGATTTCGACGGTTTTTCACCGACGTGAATCGGGCACAAATATAACAAAATGCATCTACGTTTTAGTTACATATATGCATTTGAACGTGATTTGAATTTGAATTAGCCATGAATAATGTAGAACCCGCGCGTTAGGGATCCTGTTCCGATCGCAGGTGAGTCCGCTATCCTAGGGTTGATAACCCTCATACCTCCCTAGGTCTAAGTATGAGGGCTTTCCGGCTTTGACGAGGACAATATCAACTCGTCGCCGGACACACTATGGCTTCATCCTCATACCCTAACGCTTCCCCGCAGGACAGCGCGCCTTCGCTGGCTTCGATACTACAACGGACCGTAAAGTGAATCATTCTACACATCCCCTTTCGGGACAGTTGTCATCACCGCAGCGCCCGTTGTAGTAGCGGGAATTTGGAGTGTTTCTCCGCATAACGGAAGAATAGTTAGCACGAAATGCCGAGACCTGGATTCGAATTCCAGTCCTAAGCTAGGTTAAAAAAAAAATACTCCTCTCAGGAAGGAGTACTGAAGTACTGATCACTTATCATTTATTCCAATATGCCCAGTCATATTCCATACTCTTTATCGAGCGAATATCATCATCATTAGAGGAAAGTAACAGCAGGTATGCGATATGCTTACAAGGGGGCATTCCCTACTCGTCATCACCGATTTCGCTCAAATTTATAGGACATGCAGGGCTTGGCTAGAAATGAAAGTATCCCAAGTGGGAACTCTAGATGGCCAAGCGTTTACAAAATAAAAATGTTGATGCGACTCTCGCACCGTATAAACCATTTACGTTAGTATGTCTGCCAAGCGGCGGTTGGCGTAGCGGTAAGAGCTCGGAGTAGTAATTCGATGGTCGTGGGTTCGACTCCCCGTGTGGAGACGTTTTTTTTCTTTTTCTATCTTTTTCTCAATTTTTATATTATTCATTTTCCAATTAAGCAAAGAGGGGAATAATTTATTTTATTTATTTATTTATACGCAAAAGGCATATAGGACGTCATTTTTTAATGAATTTTTTAATCGTAGAAAATTTGGAGTTGCGAACTTTCCCGACGTGTTCAAACAGGAATTCTTCTTCTTTCTCCTTTATTGGCTGTTTCCCCTCCTTGGGGAATGTGCCATAAACGTGAATAGTCGTTTCACAATAATTGTAAGATTCGTTTTGACTCGTGGGGCGGACAAACAAATCCGCAATTATACGACGAACTCTTCCAAGATGAAGAAGTATTGCCAACGTGTAGCATCAAAGTAATTCCCCCTAAATGTACTCCACTGGTGCAACCCTGCGATGTATATTTTTATCGTCAGGTTAAAAACTTTATTAAAAAAATACAAAATTGCTCTTATCTCATCGAGCAAGAAAAAGAAATAACTTTCCGAGAAAACTGCATAAAAATACATTCGATTGTTCATTATGAATTATCCGCGCCAATATTCGGTAACATGTTACGTTACGCGTAGTTCGCTTCTAAACCTTGCGATGAGAGAGAATGCTTTATGAATGTCAATCAATTGTTTTTCTATGGAGACGTTGAAACAACGATGTGGTTGCAAAAATGCGGCATTTATAACGTGTGCTAGATGCAGAATTAATTATTGTTTCCCCTATTTCTACGATAAATATCATCCCGACACATGTAAATCATCGAATGTCAACGAATAAAGTTTTGAATTTTCATGTACAAAGTCTTTTCGTAGGCGCTTTAATTACAATCCCTTGTTGAAAAGTCCGAAATCCCAATTTTTTACCTTTTCTATATCTTTTTCGTATAAATAAATAAATAAAAGACATTATTTACCTCTTTGCTTAATTGGAAATGAATAATATAAAAATTGAGAAAAAGAAGTCTCCACATGGGGAGTCGAACCCACAACCATTGAATTACTAGTCCGAGCTCTTACCGCTATGCCAACCGCTGCTTGGCAAACGTATTAACGTAAATGACTTATATGGTCCGAGAGTCGCGTCAACATTTTTATTTTCTAAACGCTTGGCCATCTGGAGTTCCCACTTCGGGTACTTTTATTTCTAGCCAAGCCCTGCATGTCCTATAAATTTGAGCGAAATCGGTGATGACGAGTAGGGAATGCCCCCTTGTGAGCCAGCGCCTAGCGGACAAAACCGACACTAGTGTGCGAAGCGAGTCGCTAGTACAAGCCCCTAGAGGGAAAAATGTGAAATAACAAGTGCGAACGTGACTTTTTGCACGTCGCATTATTTAATAACAAAACAATAACTTTACAACTTACCTTAAAAATTTAAGTAAAATAGAAAAGAAGAGAATGAGGGTTTCTGCGCATGTGCAAGGCGATCGCGGTAGGGAATCGACGAATCAGACATGCGATTTCAATTATTTTTTAATTGTTATTAAATCATGAAAAATATTATCGTTATTGTTAAAATTGGAAATAATCAATTATTAAAATTCGAGAAGAACTAAGAAAATATAAAATGTTATAAAATAATGTAAAATTGAGAAAAATAATAATTCTCGCGCATGCGCGTTGCGTACACGCCATGCGCTCGACCAATAAGATTACAGAGGCCAACATGGAGCTCCAATAAGAACATTTTAGACAGAATTTTTCTTCGAGATTATTTTAAGGGCGAATCCGCGTCCGGTAAAAGAGAACAAAGGACTTTCTCGGGTATAAACGACCGTGCTCAGAGGCATCGGGAGCTCATTCTCAGCTCATACCTGACTCTGGAAAGAGACTAACAAGGGAGCTCATTCCCGAGGCTCTGATCTGGCTCGAACTTCAGAAGAGAATAAAAACTCTAAAAAGTAGAATCTCTCTGATTCTAACAGCAACTATCCTACCTTCCTCTACAATCTCATACTGAGAGGGCAGAGACCATTCGGGTTCGTTTGGTCTAAAGATTTGAGGTGTGAGATTTCCTTTTCATTCACACTGGGAGGGCTGGACCCATTTGGCTTCGTTTGGGTCAAAGATTTCTGATGTGAAAACCTTTCCTTTGTTTTATACTGAGAGGGAAGGAATCATTCGGGTTCGTTTGATTTCAAGATTTTCAGTATGGATTTTTCCTTACCTCCACACTAAGAGGGCAGGAATTGTTCGGCTTCGTTCGATTTCAAGATTTAAGGTATGGAAACCCTTTACTTTTCCTCTAAAAATTATAAATTTGCTGTTCGAATAAGATTTTTGTTCAATAATTGATATTTTAGAATTAAGTAAATAAACTTTAAATTAATTTAAATTATTGTTTCATTTGAGCTTCTGGAGAGTCGAGTCGGGCCAAGATAATAAAAATTAAAATCAAATCAATAAATTTTCCAAAATAATTTAATTATTGTTGAATTATATAGAATCGTGGCATTTTTGAATTATATCGAGTCAAAATAAAATCGCTAATTGATTAATTTGGACAATTAAAATCGGGAATTTATTTTTAAACGAAAAATCAATTATTTCCCATCATTATTACTATTTCTTTTTGATTGTAAAGAAAGACACCGAGCTTTAATAAAATTATTATTCATTATTATTAAATCATAAATTGTGTTTGTAAACAAAATTAAACAACACAAATATCATTGTTTCCATCCAACATAAAAGAAATAATAGACAAGAACGCGCAAAATAAATAAAAATTTTCTTTATTTGAACAAAATTATTGTGCAACAAAAATCATCATTGAGATTAATTGAATAAATTATATTGTTATGTCGTTAAAATCAAATCCCTGTCTTTTCTCACTTTCGTTCATATCTGCTCTTTATTATTAAGAAGCTCGAATTCACGCGTAGCGGAGTGTGCATAAAAGCGTACCGTTACAATATATATATTGTTATAATTTTGATTGTTTCTCTTGTGTTTCTAGTAAAAAATATTTGTTAAAAAGATATAGTCTCTTTCAAATTCCTTGAGAAAATTCTCCAAAATGGTACTCACATATTTCTAAAACACTGTAAATCTTGGTTACTATAATTGGGTCATTTTGACCCAGAACAAACCCGCTATGGCTACTGGTAATCCAGTAAACCTCGATTGTTACCATTGGGTCGTTTTGACCCAAACCAAAATAACTACGGTTACTGGGAACCGAGTGAACCTTGGTTACTACCATTGGGTCATTTTGACCCAGAACAAAACCACTCCTGCTACTAGTATTCGAGAAAACCTCGGTTACTACCATTGGGCCATTTTGACCCAGAACAAAACCACTCCTGCCACTATCAATAGAGAAAACCTCGGTTACTACCATTGGGTCATTTTGACCCAGAACAAAACCGCTCCCGCTACTAGAAACCAACAAACCTCAGTTACTATCATAGGGTCATTGCCCCCCAAAACCAAACCGCTCCCGCTACTGGAAACCGAGAAAACCTCGGTTACTAGTTACTACTATTGGGTCATTTTGACCCAGAACAAAACCGCTCGCACTATTTGTAACCGAGAAAACCGCGGTTATTACCATTGGGTCATTTTGACCCAATCCAAAATCATTACGGTTATTGGGAACCGAATAAACCTCGGTTACTACCATTGGGTCATTTTCATCCAGAACAAAATCGGTCCTATTACTAGTAACCGAGAAGACTGTGGTTACTACTATTGGGTCATTTTGACCCTGAACAAAAGCTCTGGCGCTATTTTTAACCGAGAAAACTTCGATTACTACCATAGGATCATTTTAACCCAGACCAAAACCGGTACTGTTACTGGCAGCTGAGCGAACTTCGATTACTACCATATGGGATCATTTTGACTACTGCCGGTACCAGTAACCGAGGAAACCTCGATTACTATTTTTTTTTATTCTAATGGTTAATGGTCAATGGAAATATTTTCCATTAACCATTAACCATTTCATTTTCATTAAAAATTTCGCAACCCTGATTCGGATTCGTAGAAGGAATACCTTCGAAATTTCAGTTTCCAATTTTTTAACTGTATTACTTTGTAAGCTGAAATGAAACAGGCGACATAGACTCACGAAAATGCATAAGATGATAATTTTTATCAATATTCTTAGCAAACAAAAATGGCCAAGCTTTTCCACTTTTCCACAAACTATGGGTTTGGATGAATGAATAAGAATCGAATAATTATGATTGTTTGTTGTATTTCATTTTAATGATTTCTAGAAACCTCTAGCTGTTGGGAATATTACAATAGTTTTCGGTAAAGTATACACAAATTTCTAATACTACAAAGTCTTTTAGCTTTAGTTAATAGTTTTTTAGGTTTTGTTAATAGGGGGAAATTTTTTTCGAAACACGTTTGCAGAAATATTTTGAAAACTACGTAATGTAAAATTCAGAACCCTATTTTTCTGCGATTCTTTCCCTTTAAAGATCTCTTTAAAACCCCTAAAAATGTACAAAGTTAAAAGAACTGTACATTTGAAGTATACTGAATCGGAATAATAATGTTTATCATTACAATTTTTAACAGAAGAAGAAAATGCAATGAAATCGAGAAAGTCAACAAGGCGTCGTAGAAAAAAGGATAAGCCTGTCATAGAAGAACAGAAACATTTCTTGGAAAGAAAACCGAGGAGAAAATCGAGTAAAAAAATGAAAAATATTGCACTTGCTGACGAGAAGCAAAAGAATGGAACACGTCGATTCAGTGGTAATTCGAATGTGGTGGAATTGGATTCAGGAATGAAATCAGAAAAAAATTATCGTTCAAACGTTGTAGTTTCAGCTTTAAAAAAAAGTGTAATTTAAACAAATATGTTTTTCTCCAAAACATTTTGAAGATGAATATGTTAGTCGTTCAAATAAAATTTGATTGTAATTGTTTTAGGGACCTCATAAAGGAAATCAACCCATAATGAAATATCTTCATTTTGCTACGACAATACGTGCAAGATATTTAAGAACAACGATTACAGCAAGTGTCAAAAACAGTGGTCCTGAAAGAGAGATAAACATAAACGTAATTTTACCTCAACGTGCTATAATTACGAAATTTGCAACGTAAGAAAGAATGAAAACAATTGGAGATCATAATTTTTCCAAATTACAAATTCAATGAATCATTTCGTGTTTTTTTTTTTAGCTGGATAAATGGCAAGCGGATGACTGCGAGTGTCAATGGAATAAATAGCACAATAAATGTACCAAAAGCTGAAGTTCATGGAATAAACGTGGGTACGCATATAGTCAGGTGCGCACAATCAATCAAATTCGATTTTAGGACAAACTAGTTTCTGCGAATCGATTTTTAGGCCGAACTAGTTCAGCTTAGCATAACCCAGTTTCTCCTGAAATCGGTAACAGACATTTAAGATTTAATATTTATTTCATTTATCGATTTTTAAAGTTCCTGCATGCAATCTTTTTCGGTTTTTACGAGCCGATCCCATTACTTGAACCTCTTTATTTCTCCACTGCAATAACTTTCCATATTCCTGTGGAACCCCCAAGAGCATTTGCACGAAGGCTCCGGCAAACTGTAGAGAACCTGTGCCGATATATTCGGCGATATTTTCACTGAGTTTTTAGTTGGTTATGGGGCTAGGTCTAGTTAGAATTAGTCTTCTCGAATTTTTCATAAGGATGGTTCTATATTTAACAAATAATTACGTATTTTATAAAGTACATTTTGAAGAGTATTTCATAACGGAAAATTACCCAATCTCGAGTACAGATACTTTCTTATCTTGAACGTTCAACACTGTTTAATGATTGACGTCAAGACGCTGCCCCGTCTCTAGATCATTTTTTCGAAATAAAATATGTTAAAATAAATGAGATATAGCCATTCTGGTGGGGGTCGTCAAAAAAAATATGCTTTTGCGGTGAACACGATTTTTCAGCTTTGGTTTATCTAAAATAAAAAAAATGAAAAACATTTATTTTATATATTAACAGACGCAGTCTTTGGACGAAAGATTTTTTATTTTCTGCATATGTTTTTATTTTATTGACAAAAAACGAACATTATTTTCATTGAAAATCACAAATTTTATTTTAGACACCCGCCATTTTTTGTAATTGATATTTTGAAAAATCCTTCGTTCAAAGACCGCGTCTATTGATATACCACATAAATGTTTTTCATTTTTTCATTTTAGATAAGCCAAGGCTGAAAAATCGTGGTCACCAAAAAAGCATTTTTTTTAAGCATGCATCCGCCAGAATAAGTCTGTTATTTTAACATATTTCATTTTGAAAAAATTAAGGAATACTCTTTAAAATATCCTTTATAAAATATGTAATTATTTGTTGAATATAAATCCATCGTTTTCGTGACAAAAAATAAAAAAGCACGATTTTTGAGATTTTTATTTCACTATTCTTATTGTTATTTCGATCAAACCAAAAATTGACTTCTTTTGTATGTTCAAAATACATTCTAAAAATATATTATTGCGACAAAGTAATCAATTTTTATATCGTTGCAATAATATTTTATATTTGATGTACAAAGTATTGTCTGGATAAAGTGCGCTCAAAACTCAATAGTTACCCTAAATATAAAATTTAAATTTACGTTTTTTTTTGGATTCGGGCTCACTTTATTGAGATTTGTTGAGCCGTCTTAAGCTTCACAGGTGTAGTAAAAGTTTAATTAATCTTTTTGGCACCCTTTTATTAATTGTAATGCAATTTTTTATTTTCCAGAGCTCGAGACTGCGACGCAATTGCATTTTCGGTTTCGTTCCATGGACTTATGTCTTACACGATTACGTACGAGTATCTTGTAGAAAAATATTTGGGACTTTATCGCATTCCCATATACATTCACACTAATCAGGTTGATAACAAAAATCTTTAAAAAAATATCTTTTTTCTTTCTTTTGTGAATTCTTTCTCCGAAAATGGCATCTGCGGAAGGCTAATGAAATTATTTTCCTTTTAGTTCGATATTTAACAAATTGCCTAAATGGTTGCTTATGCCTCAATCTATGCGTTTGAAAACCCGAAAATTTTTTGCCTGATTTCGGACGTCTATACAAAAAAATTGTGAAAAAATGAAAAAAGTCTATACATCTATGTAAAAATTTCATTGGTATTCTAAAATATTTTTCAAAAAATAAATCACGTCAAATTTTTCCAGTGGATTGAAGATTTGTTGGTGACTTGGAGAATCCACGAAGATAGAAATCTGACAAAATTACAAACCCCATTAATGCACCGTCCAAATAGTTTACCTGTGGAGAATTCAGGTGAGAAATAAATATTTTTGTTGTCGTCTTTTTGGAAGTTCTGACAGACTTGTAAAGACAAAAAATTCAACAAAAAAAACATGAAATTTAGTAAATTAAGCCTGGAATCCCATGGTTGAGGTCTGCGGGTCCTGAAAGCAATGTTGGAATTCTGCGGTTAAATAATCTTACTCATTATAGTTCAAAATTTATGTTCGGAAAGCAGTGGAAAATTTAATAACATTCCCGATCATATTACAGAATCACAATAAATTTTCTAAATTATTCCAGAATCTTTAAAAATAAAAAAAATATTTATAGAGAAATGCGAGATCATTCGAGAATATATTCCGCAAATTGAAGAAATTTTCTTAGATTATTTTTCAAACATCGAAAGTATTTTCCGAAATTAGAAAATTACAACAGTTTTTGATTACTATAGATTACAACGTAAGCGAAAAGTTTAACAAAATTCTGAAAACAGAACTACCGTAAGCTACAAATCACTAATACTAACAAAAATAACTAGATTAATATTATTAGTTATTATTAATGTATTAATAAAATATTTATGATTGATTGAACAAATGAAATATGTAACGATTATAAAATAGATGATTTGTCAATTTGTCTGATTCACGAGGAGCCTGGAATCGCCGAATTAATTTGGCAACCCACGATTGAAGAGCAAAAAAATATTTCTCGAAGCCTTAATGGAAAGGGCGATGGTGTGGTGGGTGTTTTGGAGTTGAACTACGACGTGGCACGCGAAGAGGATCCTTGCGGAGAAGTCGTGGTATTTGTTATGATTCTTTAATTCCGTCATTTCCTATTTCGTACGCTTTATTAATAAGTTTAACTTTGTGGAAAAATAAATTAACTTCAATTCACCCCTCCCTCCGGTTATCAATATTTCGAATTAAAAAAAAAAACAATAATTCAATTTAATTTTTTTAAATATATTTTAACTTATCTATGAAACATTATCATTTTTTTTCTTCTTTTTTAAATTTATTACATTGTATTAAAGATGTAAGCTTCCTGATACTAAAAGAATTGATCAATTATAAAATCCACGTTGTCCACTTTCTAAGCTCCACACATTGGTAAAGGCTCCTGGGAAAATAACAATCACGAAACAAATAATAATTGACCGTTATTTATTTATTCACTTTTCTCAGAGACAAGATGAATGGTTCGCTCATTTTTACACACCGCCGCCTGATAAGGTTTCGCACGCTAAACATGTGGTATTTGTTCTTGACGTTTCGAAATCAATGGAAGGAAAATCTTTGGAACAATTGAAAATCGCTTTAAATTCATATCTCGATAAGCTTAGAAGCAGAGTTGACAGGTTTACCGTGATAAATTTCGGCGAACATGCACACGTGAGTAATTTGTTATTTGATAACAATATTAAAAACCTTTAAAAAACTGTTGATTCCTGAATTTTTTAAAAATTCATATTTTTGTATTTTCGAATTCAATTCAAATCGAATGACACTATCAAGACAAAAAAAAGAAAAAAGAAATTACAAAATTTTACATACCATTCTCTCGTCACTACCTTTTTTCTCTGTGCTCGAATACCTCGTTAATTTTTTTATTTAATTCGAATCGAATGATTAATCACTGTAAGATAAAATGCGAATGAAAAAATTAATAAAAAAAGTGATTGAAGTGATTGAAGCATGGTCAATCCGCGTTATTCAACGTTACGCTTTGTAGCCGTGAAATCGATTGAGTTTCAATTGTTCTCTTCCTCTGTTTCTCTACATATGCCTATATTTACAGATATATCGATTTATCAGCCCAAACGATATATGCCTTAAACGATACAATGTTATTGTTACAATATTATCGATATGAATATTATTATTATTATTTTTTTCGCAATTTGTCGTTTCAACCATAATCGTCGAGTGCCCACTTAATAATAAGAGGTGTTCCAGATTCTTGATGTTACCAAACCGAAGAATACCAAGATATTTCGATCGTTCGATATAAAAAAACATGCTTTTGAAAATGACTTTCCATGGCCAGGAGAATTACCTTTAAACAAGGTAAATAAAATTCCATAAAGTACAAAAAAAATATTCATTCACACAAAGTGCTCGGAAAGAATTATGAAGTTTAAATTTCACGCCAAAATTCTCCATATAAATGAACGTAATGTACTAGAATCTGGGGACAATTAGTTTCTAAAATTATCGTACAATGAAATACATGCTGCAATGTTAATTATTACCTCGCAATTTATTCATTTACGTTCGAAATATTTTTTTACAGAGAGTTTGGGAAAATTTAATGCAATAAATAAGGAAAGTTGTTTTTTATTTTTCATTTAAATCGAAATTTATGTCGATAATACTCTTGAAGCTGTATTCTAGTCTAGAAACCCGTGTTTGAAGGTGTTTTTTAGGATTTTTAAAAAATCTATTGAACCTACAAGGCAGAGGTTTCGCACACATAATTAGTCATATTTGAACTAACACAATTTTTTGTCAGTCATTTTATTGCAAAATATACAGCTTATAAGAAGATGAAGTGGTCGTGTCATAAAAATCACGTTCAGTCGGACTCAGACGGTGCGGAATTACTTGGAACAAAAAAATCACAGATTTCTGTAATCTAGATGAAAATAGTTTCAATAATACCGAAATCCAATTATCTAAAAAATTTTGACTAAAATCCCAGGCGTTCGAAAATTGAAGTTCGACTTTTTGTGAAAAATTTTCAATGAAATCAAGCGGGCGGGGGACAAGAATCCAAACGACCCAGGAGATTTGCGTATTTTCCCTTAATATTTTAGAGACATTGTTTCGAGATCTCAAACTACAAAAACATGAAAATAAAATCAAATTGTTGAGATTTCTAGACTAAAATACCGATTGACGAATTTCACAGCTTATTTCTTAGTTCCTATCGTTTTCTCGGTTATTTTCGAAATACAATTCTTTCAAAGCAACAAAGAAAAATGGATTAAATAATTTGTACATTCCAACTATCTCATTTCAATGATATAATTAAGGGACTCAATTAATTCAGGTGACATTTGTCAACGCTGAAGCTGCTAAAAAAACTATTCGTAATATGAAAATTCGGAACTATACGAATGTCTTCGATGGCCTTTACATGGGCTACAAGGCTATCATCGATGCCAAAATGCGAAAATCTCAGCAATACATGAGGGGATTAAATGATCCTCATTTCATAATATTTGTGAACAGTGGAAGAGTTAATGATCCTGGAGCTAAAAATATTATTTTGGGCATGGTCAACTATCTATACAGACTGACGGGGTATGAACTCAAATTTTACTCTTTACATTTATTATCACTCAATTTGAACAGGAGGTCCTGCTGAAAAACACGAAACTTGAGGTGATTTTTAAGAATTTCTTCCGGTGAAAATAAATCGCGTATATGTTTGAAATTTTGATTGTATATAGGTACATAATTGAACTGTACGTAACCATTTTTTCAAATTAAAATATTCATAAGATTCGCTGATATAAGAGCGTACCTGTGGAGCCTCGGCGGGAGAGCTGCTAATTGGCGTACAGGCTAGCACTCGCTGCAATTATTTGAAACAGATTACATTTTTTTTCATATGAAAATGATGTGTCGTGATAAATAAACCTAAGAAAATGTAAGAATTGAAAAATTTAGAAAATGAGCCATCAGCTTTGAATATATAAATGTTAAATTTTTGCACTTATGAAATGAAATTTATTCAATTGAATTTCAATAAATAAAGAATTGACGCAAACTGAAGGATGAATTACACATAAACTAAAGGCAAAAAGTTTCCGGACAACGTTACGAAAATTTCTCGGAGCAATTCTTGATGCCATTTCGCCGGTAGTGTATAAAAACAAATTTAATGAACGGCAATTGAAAGGGATAAAAGGCGAAAAACGTTTACGTTCAAAATAACATACCTTATGGAAAAATGTCGGAGAAAATGTTCAAAAAAACCGAAATGAAGCTGAATTCCTTCCCTTTCAATTGCCGTTCACCAAATTTGTTTATGTAGACTGTCAGCGAAATGGCATCAAAAATGGCTCCGAGACATTTTCGTAATTTTGTCCGGAAAATTTTCGCCGATAATGTATATTCAAGCCAGTCATTTAATTCCCTAAAAATGTCAGTACTTAGTTCGTTTGCAACAAATCTCGAATAATTCAACCATCTTCAAGACATTACAAATATGATATGCAATGATAAATTTATTAAAAAATTGTTTAAAAAAAAAATTGTTCCAGAATAGTCTCAATGTTTTTGTTATTTTTTCTTTTTTTTTAAATTTCCACTGTACGACTTTTTCTACAGGCGATATTTGAAAAACTATTCCTTCAATGCCTTGGAAACTTTGGATATACAATGTTGAATGTTTTTATCGAAACGTGTACGAAATTCGTGATTTTTTATCAATTTTTTAAGTTTTTTGGGAAAATATATAAACTAATTGAACATTCTAATGATATTCATATTCAATTTGAAAAATCAACCAACTCATGTTACATAATGATAAAAAATTGCGTGATTATATACCGGGCAATATTTTGTTTAAATAATAGTTTAATAACTTTTCTTTGAGAAATTTGTCACTTCTAATTCAAATTACAGTACTTTGTTTTTTATTTCGAAAAAGATCCAACTCTCCCACGTGAAATAAGCTTTGACAAACTCCGATTCAAAAGCGATAGAACTCGACAAAATTGACCGAATGAGTTAAAAACGCAATTTTTCCCACTTTTTCAATAAAATTCAATGTTCCTTAATAACTGGGAGAAAAAAAAATAAAAATTTAGTATGATGGCCCTAAAATATAATATTTTGAGAGACGAATCGTAAATTGTCGCGATATTCCAAAAAGCAGAATTATTTGCCTATTGAATCGGAAAGAATGAAGGGTGTTTCTAGGTTGGCTTTAGAAATCGTTAAAAAACTAAAATCAGAACAAAAAGCGCAGGGAAATTTATTGAAACTTTCATGGCAGAAAACACTTTGATGTTGTAGGCACATCATTTTTTGGCATGTCGGGCATGCTATACTAGACAACATTTTTATACCTTTTTTCCTACAGGAAAGTAATTAGGTATTTTCGATAGATTTTTTCGCGCCGAATACGAACCCGGCCGCCAAAAATGCCAATCACGCAAAATTTTTCAGCAAATTGAGGTCGAGATATCGAAATAACGTGTTTTTGGTCATATTTGAGAATTTGTAGCGCATGACCGTGATGTACTAGAAACTTTTAACAAGTTCCAAAATAGAGCTTAAAACTTGTACGTTTAAGTGCAATAGTTATAGATTTTTTCTCACATACCGTTGGAATATTGATAGTTTTTGTTTGTAATTTCCCGCGAGCGTGAACATGCATCGTCTACATACGTCTTGACTGTATTACTACAAATCACAAATTATATTTATTGCATTCATTTACAAATAAACTAAACTTTTACTATTAATATGGAATAGCATGTCATAAAACGTCTGGAGCTTTCTTTTTTCGAATCTATCACTAAAAATTTTCTGTCCGGTAGGATGTGAGCTAAACTATTTCGTCAATTAATTGCAGAAAATTGTTCTTTGAATAATTTATAATATATTTGATGAAAGTAGGACCCTCCTGGCTTCAAAATTTAATATTTCCAAATTTTTGTTTATTTCGAAACATCTCAAAAAAGGTGAGAGATACGCGAAAATGAAGAAAATGTTGGGGGTCTCCTAAAAGTGATTGTTCTTAGACAGCCTCATCATATCTCTACCATAAACTTCCATAATCTTGTACATTCAAGCCTAAATGCATGTGCGCGCTCGCGCAAAATTACAAATCAACATTATCAGTGTTCCAACGCTACTCGAGAAAAAAATTATAACTATTGCACTTAAAAGTACAAGGTTGAAGCTCTATTTTGGAATTTGTTAAATGTTTCTAGCACATCGCGTTCATGCGCTACAAACTCCCAACTATGCCCAAAAATACGTTTTTTCGACATTTTTACCTAAATTTGTTGAAAAACCTTGGGTGGTAGGCAACTTTAGCGGCCGGATTTGTGTTCAGCGCAAGAAAATCTATCGAAAACAACAAGTTACTTTCCTGTGAGAAAATCGATATTCACTAGTGCTATTATCGTTTGTACGTCCAGTGCGTAATGGCAGTATACAAATTTTGTACTTTTTGCCAATTTAAGCTATCGGTAGTTATTAGTTGTGAAAAATACACACAAAACTCTAACATTTCAATAAGTTTTATCGTTTAAGAGGGATATTGCTTTTTTCCGCTAAAATGAGCCTTTTTTTAGGATTAAAATAAAAATAGAACTATGCAATCAATTGGTTTAAAATTTTCAGCATATGCTTATTATTCATATTTTCAGAGTTTACAAAAAAATTTCAATTATTTTCATTAAAAATTCCACCTGGTGACCCTCCTCGCTCGTGACTCCGCAAAATTTTCGCGGTCGCTGGCGTGCACGATTCTTCACTTCTGGTAGTCTGAAAAAAAAACTAAACGGTATTTTAATTAGTACACATGTAGCTATGGGTTCACGCACCAACAAAGAAAAAAAAATTTTGACGAAATGGTCACTTGTCAAAGTCAAATGATCGATTTTGCACAAAAAATTGACCGAATTAAAAAAAAAAAAAAAATATATTACGCATCACTTGTTTGTACGTCAAACGGCAAAAGGATGTAGACTCTGCATGCTGTTAAAATTTGAAGCCGATCGGTTTACTAGTTTTCCGAATATCGTGCACACCAGTTGCGTTATTTAGATTTTTAATGAAATTTTTAATGGAACATTTTTTTTGTAAATATTTAAAATATGACTAAATATATACCGAAAATTTGGAAGCAATTGATTACATAGTTCTATTTTTTTTAACCCCAAAAAAGGCACATTTTAGCGGAAAAAAGCGATTCCCCCTTGTCACCGTTGTGCTCGAAAGCTAGGGTAAAATCGGCGGTCGCAGTAATTCACGATTTTTTGGATTCCCCGAAACGAAAAACTAGTTGTGGTGGAAAAAGGATTTACCAAAAATGTTCACCTGCCACCACTCTTCGAAAAATTTTGTACCTTCAGTTGTTGTTACGAGTTAAAGTGCATATAGAAAATTTGTCGTAACTTTGGTAATATTTGCAATTGTAAGATGCAACCTTCAGGGGATATTCTTAAGACGCTTTTCTAACAATTTATCGAACAAGAATCGGGTTCCCCCTTTCTCTTAAATTATGGTCCAATCAAAAAAAAAATAGTGATGATTAAATTAATGAAAAACCATGATGAACATTTAAAAAAATCACTAGAACATCGAAAAATAATTGATTCAAATATTGTATATTATTGGGGTTTGTAACCAATCACCCCCGCGATTGTTATTTCCACGGCCCAAGGTCCTTCCCTTTCAGCCTTCCCACCCTTTCCGACTATTCCTCCACTGTTCCACTCATTTCCCGGATCTGCGGTTGCAGCCGACTTATTCCTCTACTGTATCGCATTTACCGAGGGCGAAAGGAAACTGTAGATGAGAACCGTCCACGGAAGGGCACCAAAGCCGTACACCACCGACCACTCATGCATCACAGAGAGGTGATTTGGGCATGGATTCATGAAGGTGGAATCCGAACTACCCGGGATTGCAGTAGAAAAACTTAAAAAAATTTTCAAATTTTCATGGGTGTTTTGATTCAAACCCGGGACCCGCGGCGTGCGAGCTCGAGCCCCTTATCGACCGGACCAACCGTTCTCCGCTGAATTAAATATATATTTTCGTTTTCAACAGAATACGATGTTATTTTGTACGAACTAAAATTTCTGTCAAATTTACTTTCATTCTTATAATCCATTTTACAACAAATCATTTTTATTTAAAAAACCTGAACCGAATTTAATACAATTAAAATAGAAACGTAATTGAATTAAAAATAGATTTCAATTTTTTACAGGGCTCCGATATTCCCTCTCGGTTTGGGGCCTGACGTTGACAGAGATTTAATGAGAAAGCTTGCTGTGATGACACATGGAAAGGAGAAACATATTTATCGTGATTCTGATACTCATCAACAAATAGCCTCGTTTCTTGACAGCATCAATTGGCCGGTTCGCACGCATTATTCCGCTAAATTTGACCCGAAACAGGTACGGCCATTTTTCGAGAAAAAAATCAGTTTTTATGAAAAAAGAGCATTTGAAGTTTACATTTTTTAGAATAGTAAACATAAAAAATTCGTACCAATAAAGAGGATTTTGGAATTAACCCTTAAAGTTCACACTTTCCTACAATAACACAAAGATTACTTGGGATCCAGTTAAGCCAGCATCCATAAACTGTTGCAAAGTTAAAAAAGTAATGAAAATTAAAGCATGACAAAATTTGTGCATCATTTTGAAGTATTTCTTAAGAGGCACATCGGGGAAACATTCAAATTGTCTAGGCTTTTTCCAACTATGATATATAATTTTGGTTGAGTTTTTCTGTTGTCGAAAAACTGAGAAATAACCGTGAGAACTGCACCACCGAACTGTACTTTGTATCCAGAACGCAAACACTGGAAAAAAATGATTGAACTGTCCCTGTTTTTATCTTTGCCAATCCCATACTTTTTCACACATTTCTGTAAGTATTATTAATAAAAATAAGCATCTATTTCAGCCTCCAATATTTTTTTACAAAAAAACAATTATTTTTTGTCGATGGGACAATAAATCTTCTGGTGATTCCATAAAAATGATTACATCTCAATAATAATAGTTTATCAGGGCTTCAAATTTCTAAATAAATGTTTGAAAATAATGTTAACAATTCATCGAAAGTAGTCAATTTTCTGTAGAATATTAGGCTGAAAAATAAAATAAAAAATTCGACGAAAAAAATTGCAATTCTGCGAACTATTATTAAATGGTAAAACCGATGTTTCTTTTGGTTGATAATACTTTCAGAAATGTGTGAAAAAATCTGCGATTAGCAACAACAAAATTTAAAGCCAGTTGAATCATGTTTTTGTGTTTTCGAATTTTTAACCGGAAATACAGTTCAGCGGTGCGGTTTTTGAAGTTATTTGTCATTTATTGGACATTGCAAATACTTGCCCAAAATATTATCATAGTTGGAAAAAGCTTCGACGACTTGAAAAATTCACCGAGATGCCTACTAGTCGTATCTTTTATGAAATACTAAGAACGATGTGAAAAATTTTCCAATTTTTCAAATCATTCCTGGTAAAATATATATCTAGTTAAAACTGAAAAAGCCAGGCCACCATAATTAAAAAATTACGAGAAATGAAGGAAAATTTTCTTGAGGCAAAACAGGTTTTTTTTTTTTGGAGATTTCAACAGAAGTGCCACATTTGACCATCGTGGGCCCATAGTAAAAAAAAATCTGAGGGTCTTGCCATTTGGTACACTTCTTATGAATATGTTGAACTTGAAAAAAATGCAGTGATAAATGATTGCGTGTTTTTTTTTTTCGTAGCGTGCTATGGGGTTTTATGAAAAGTTGCCGAACTGTCAATTATGAGTCATTTTTTCATATGAATTTGACGTGATGAAATTTTTTTTATTGAATAAGCGACTAAAGGTAGCTAAAGAGTACACTCTCAGCTTTCCAAAATTGCTCTTAAGCTTTCCGTATGACCATTAGTTACTGAGTTATAGACGATCAAAGTGAAAATTACATTTTTTGCTTTGACTGCAGATAACGTGGTCAATAATGGTCCTACAGAAGTTTATAAAAAAAATGATTTGAAGCTGAAAATATGGTCTACAAACGTCACGGAACAATTTTCCCGAAAAGATGTAGCCGACGCCATTCACATTTCCAAAGTTGATGGAAAAAATGTTGGTTCTCTTTTTAACACTTCACAGTGAGAAAAACTGCTATTTTCGAAAAATGAAAAATTTCGAAATATGGAATCACAAGCTAGAAAACTAAAGCTTCAAAGTGCTTTGTGCAAAATAATATACGATCATTTTTCACCGAGATATAGCCCCTCAAAAACGGCCTAATTTTACGAAAATTTTAGTGATCCTTTAATTTTGTCCATCAGTTATAAATTAAAAATGGAAAATTCGTACATTGCAGGTAATAACATCGAGTCTAACCGAACAGACAGCAAACGTAGTTTTTCGTGGAACAGAGATTCTTATAGGTGGACAATTGAGCCCAGATTTTTCGAATCCATCAAGAATTTACATCGATATTTCTACACTTTCCGCTGACTTCATTAATCATAGCAAGGTTACTACTTTTTAATTAGCAATAAAAGCAATTTTCATGATTATTACTCATGTCGAATTGGATCCATTCCATACTAAACAAAAATATGAAAAAAATTCAGTCATTTTACAAAAATTGTTTCAACCTATTGATAAAACAAGAAATTATTCAACATTACAAAAGTTTAATCTTTTTACAAAAATGTGTCAAGAATTCGTGATTCATTTTTCAAACTTCTCGAAAAACGATTCGATAAAGAGAAAAAAAAACGCTCGAAAAATGGCAAATAATTGAAAAAAATCAACAAGTTTATTTTTAATAAATGATTTTATAATTCGTTGAGTTATTGGTTATTTAAGTAGTTTGTTAAGAATTTTGTGCTAGCTCGAAAATTCAAGAGACAATCAGACTATTTTTTTTTCTCGTCAACATTTAAAGCGTCATGGTTTCTTTTCCTCTACGTGAACAGTAGCTGCAAATGCCTGTGTTTTTATCTTTTCTAGAAGCAATATTTAGATCTACGCAAATCCGAGGATTTTGTCGAGGCGAGATTTGCAACAGCATCAACGAACGATTCATCGAACCATTTTCCGCTTGTCATCTCAAAATCGCCTGGTACAGTTGGAAAAATTTGGGCTTTCAAAACTTTAATGGACTTACAAGAAAAGATCGATTTAAATGAGGCATTCAAACGTTCGGACAAGGCTAAATTGGAATACGGTGATGCGATTTTATTTCATCAGCCAACAATGTGCGACGATCCTTTGCAACCAAATGAAAGAATCCTCGAGATTGCTCTCAGAGTACATAACAAAATTATCATTAAAATATTTGCAATCAATTAATTATTTTAATATTCAATTAATCAATTAATCAAATTATTAATTATTTCAATTTTTTGATTAATTCATGGAACCATGATTTCATTAATTGATCAATTAATAATTTTATTAACTCATTGATTGATGGTTTTTTTTTTACTTTCAGTTTAATTACGCGGTATCTCGCGTTACGAATCTTATTTACAACAACAGCGTTGTTCAAAGAATCGGCATAGATCCTGGTAAATTATACTTTATCGACAAATTTTTATAGTTTATAATATGATTTTCACCGAAAGCGATGGGTGCGCGTTCGCGGTGTGTGGCTCCGGTGATCATCAAAGTTAACCTGTCAGCAGGCGTACTACATACACTTTAAACATTGGGTGCGGGATGAGAGATTTTCTCACATGTATAGCTTCAAGTGCTTAATTTGGTAAATAGGAACTTGAAAACAACTTCGCTGCAGTGATCGTGGCTATTAAACATTTTTATTTTTTTAAAACCATAAATACAACGATAATTGACATTAAAAACCAAAAAATAATAATTAAAAAAATTAAAAAACAAAAATTCCAAAAATTTTTTTAACTCTTCTATGATACAGAAGAATAAATTTGGTGAAGATAGAAAAAATTTTAAATGCTTATGCCATTTGAAATTTTCGAGTAATCATCGTTTTAATATAAGCGTGAGAAAAAGTCTCATAGCGCGCCTGCTGACGGGTTAAGTAACTTCGGGCGAGGCCAATACTTGGTTGGGTGACCGCTTAGCCATGCACTGACTCGCGCATCAATCTCTCACTGAGAAAAGAATTTTGTTGAGTCAATTGAAATTTGCTTGATCCAACAAAATGGCTTCGTGAAATACGTCGAATGTAATATTTTGTTAATTTAAAAACGTTCAATAGTTATTTCGAAAAAAATAATTTTGTTGAATTCACTAAATATTATTTTGGATGGACTGAAATTGATTTTGACGAAACTGAAAAGTTGTTTCGATCAATAGATTCTTTTTTTGCATCATAATCATGTTTATTTCAAAACACTAAGATTTCATTAAAATCAGAAAAATATGCTGGTCGTCCAAATATCATTGTACGAAAATTACATCGGTAATATAATGATTAAACATAAAATATAAAATTAGTTGAATGTATTTAACTAATTTCATTATATATTCACTAATTTAAATATAAAATTCAAAATTAGTTGAATAACCAATTTCTCATAATTTGTTATGAAAAATTAGTTTACCATGGGAGTCATTAGACTTTCATGCCAGGTATCAATATTCGTTACCTGATTCTGGATCAGAATCGGTCGGAACGTCTCATCTTCCTCAGCTTTCGCAATTTATGCTCGTCCAGAGGCTGGAGTGTTTGTAAGAAAAGCCTCGGTGCTCTGCGCTACACGGTGGTCGGATCGAGTAGCTACTCGAATATTTTCATGGTTACTTCAACCAATATTTAGTTGGAAGAAGTACAGATCACTTTAGTTAATCGAAATATACGACCCGGCTCACGCAATCAAAAGTTTGATTGTATAAAACGTTCTATTAGTTCCAACAATGTCAAAGCGTATTCACGCAACTAAACCTAATTTGTTGAAATATTTCATATCCGCAATCAATGATTCAGTTCATGAAGCTATACGATCTAGTTGACACAACCAAAAATTTGGTTGCATGGAAAGTATGATATTTCTTTTAAGGTTTCTTGGCTTAACTATTGATTTAGTTCTTTCGACAATGCCATTTAATTACGACGACATCGAAGCATGTTCATGCAACTAAATATGTACAACAAACCGAATTGATTGGTCCAAACACTTAAATTGCTGGCTGCAATACATATGCGGTCACCACAACAATATCTCTGTTGAATTAACAAAATTACGGCGAACAAAATGAAATTTGTTGATTCAACAAATTTTTATTTTTAAGTTCTAAGTGGCAAGAAGTTTTTCTGAGTTTATGGTAGTGCTAATCAATTGAATCTCAGTAAAAATATAGCCGCCTGTATCGGCTGGGTTTTCCACAGTTTCCCTTTGCCTTCATGCAAATGTAATACAGTAGTGTATTAGGAAAGAGTGACTGTGGGCAACACTCTTGGGGTCTCTCAGGGATATGGAACTTAGGAAATTGGAAATGAGTGAAGTGGGGTTAAGCTTAACCCCACTTCACTCATGGAACATGGAACTTAGGAAATTGGAAATGAATGAAGTGGGGTTAAGCTTAACCCTACTTCACTCATTTCCAATTTTCTAAGTTCCATGTTCCTGAGAGACTCCTCAAGAGTGTTGTCCACAATCACTCTTTCCTAATACACTACTGTATCGCATTTGCACGAAGGCAAAGGAAAACTGTGAAGAACCCGGCCGGTACAGGCGGTTATATTTTTACTGAGATTCAATTGATTAGCACTCATAAACTCAGAAAAACTTCTTGCCACTCAGATAAAATTGCCCCCGGTGAGTTTCCAAATAACACTTGGCCTATTGTATCTTGACTGTGATAAAAAAAAAAATCTGAAAGTTTCAGCTTTCAAACCCAATTATTTTTTGAGTAATGAAAAAAACGGGAGTTTTAGTTTTTACTTTTTTTTGCCCGAATATTAATTATAAGCTGTGATAGATTTTGCCCAAAATATTTATAAACAAAAGACAAGAAAAAAAAATTTTCATTATCACGTTGGAGACGGAGCAGATTTTCATATACTTTCCGTTCAGCCGGCGAAAAATGCTTAGCTTACAATACCCTTAGTCGTTGGACCGACGCCAGCCGAAAGGAAAGTTCAGTGTCGGTCTCCAGGGTCCAACACCGTCTTCAACGTGTTAATTTCGAACTAGAACTGGATTTTAAAAAAAACGGCTGTTTTAGTATGTTTTTCTCGAGGTACACCTACTAAATTTTCTCAAAAACTCTTCATTTATGTCCTTCTACTGTCATTTTTTTTTAATTTTCTCAAGCTGGTGCAACATCCTCAATAAAAATAAAAACTCTTATTTTGAACAATAATATCGAAGATTATTTATTTTTCTAGCAAAAAATAATTTATAATAATTGTCTAAGAATTTAAAACAATGTCCGTAAAAAAACAATCCCATACACTACCGGTGAAATTTTCCCGGACAGAAGTCCGAGTATGGCTCGTAGCCGTTTTTAATGCCATTTCGCGGCAATGTACAAAAACGAATTTAATTAACGGCATTCCGAAGGGGACGGATTCAGCTTAATTTTGCTTTTTTGAAAAATTTTCTACCAGTTTTTTTTGCAGCCAGTACGTCATTTTGAAGATGACTGTTTTTGACTTTTTTCGACCTCCACAGTCGGGCCGCGAATTCAGGAGAAATTTTTTAAATAAGTTTTTCCAACGGACATCTTAAATAACGGAGTTCAAACTTCAATTCCATTTTCAAAAAAGTTTAGTGCGATCAAAATCGCAAGGTCAAAAATTATTTCCGAAAGAAAATTGAAAGAAAAACAATCCAATGTATTCATAATTAAAATATACAAATGTTTCCCCTCTTGGTATTTTATCACAAACCCCATATATCTCTAGTTACGGCATTCCATTTCTAAGAGTTTTGATAAAAAATACTTGAAAAGTAAAATTTCGAAAAAAAAAACGGGAAAATTTTATGATACTCAACACTAACAATATAATTTTTTAGTCTCCACAGATTTTCTTCTGAACCTTTCGTGTTACGCCGCATTTTCTAAATCCTGTCTTTTTTCACCAAAAACTGAATAAATATGCGATAAGAAATCGGACGAAAGTTTTGAAAACGGAATTGAAGTTTGAACTCCCCTATTTGAGATTTTCGTTGGAAAAACTGATTTAAAAAATTTCTACTAGATTCACAACCCGACTGTAGAGGTTGAAAAAAGCTAAAAAAAACAGCCATGTCTAAAATGATGTGCTGGGTGCCAAAAAAAATCGTAGAAAACTTTTTAAAAGAGTTGAATGAAGCTGTATCTGACCCATTTGGAATGCAGTTAATTAAATTCGTTCATTTACAGTGCCGGCGAAATCGCATTGGAAATAGCTCCAAGCCATACTCGTACGCATTTGTCCGGGAAAATTTCGCCGGTAGTGTGATTTTTCTTTTTTAAGGATATTGTTCTAAATTCTTAGAAAATTATTATAATTTTTTTTTGCTTTAAGAATGAGTAATCTTCGACATTATTGCCCAAAATAAGATTTTTTTTTGAGAATGTTGCATCAGCTCAAGAAAATTGAAAAAATTGGTAGTGGAGGGACATAAATAGTTTTTTGAAAAAATGTAGTAATTGTACCTCGAGAGAAACATCCTAAAACAGCCGTTTTTAATATTCTTTCCGTTTTTATCCCAGTTTTACTTCGACATTAAGGAATACATTTTTTTCTTGTGTTTTTTTACCACTCAAAAAATAATTAGGTTAAGGAAGTTGTATCGATATTTATATGACGTCATACGAAAAATACATTATATTTGATTATTCCAAGTTAATGTATTGAAATTTGGCGTGAATCTTCTTGAACAGCATTTAATTATGTGTGTAAAATTTGGAGAGGTTTCACCGTCTAGTAATCGAGATATTCATTGTTGAAAATGACAAGTTTAACATGAGCTCTTATGGATGCTTTCAAAAAATTGCGAAATTCAGCAATAAATATCTCAATTTTGAGACGATGATTCATCGGCATATTCCGCCAGAAGTTTAATACCATATTAAGCTTTCTATTTACAAAATTTTATTGTGTAAAGTTGGAAAATAATTTTTACATGAGAAACGCTATAACCTCCTTAAGGAGCTGAAATGTTCAGAAATTTTTTTTTTCATAATGAAGATACAATAGGCCAAATGTCATCTAGAAACTCGCCGGGGGCAATTTTAGTGTGCCTATTCGGCTATATGCCCTTCAATATAAAACTTTATATTTATTTATCTTTTTAAAATTATCATTATAAACATGTTTTCATCTATTTTTTTGAATGCTTAATTTTATATTTTTTTTATCATATTTAAAAAAATACTTTTACTATTTAAAAATAATTATTCACGATAATTGTTCTCAGAGGTCAAGCTCAGTCCAGATTGGAAGACACGTTTTCCGATTGTTGGACTGAAAAATCGTTTGCGCTCGAAAATAGAGACGATTGCGATTCGAAGAAGCTTTCCTGCTGATCTGGACGTTGAGGAAGTTCGTAATTTAATTCACCAAAAAGTTCAACTTCCTTTCATTATAATATCAATTCTTATGCCGTTATATTTCTGATTCAATTATTTTTTAGACTCATGTTTCATCGTTATCGTGTAACAATTCTGTCAACAATCAATCTGGAGAATGTCGATTGATTTCCAACTGTCCAGACATTCGTCTTTATACGACGAAAAAAGTATTCCACAAACATGTGTGCAAGATTGGAGCGTAAGTTAATGAAAAAAAAACGATAGGGGAAACCAGGGCAAAACGGGATACATGGGGCAAAATGGGGTGCCTCGAAAGTTAGTAAAAAAAAATTTTTTTATTCAATTTTTATATCATCTCAAAAATGACTATTTTCTAACTATTTTCGAATTTTTTTTTCTCCAAATTTCTTCATTTTTTATATTATATCAAAATCAAAAATGAATCTTCATTTTATCAGAAATAACTACTATTTTACGGTCAGACTTTTTTTTCGAATATATTTAAATATTTTTTTCAATTCGTATTAATTATTGTAAATTACTATTAATCAACGTAGTTGCAATGCGTAGTCAATCTTGAACATAACTTTGAGAATATCCGAATAATGTTAATTATATCTTACAATGAAATTTCTTACAATGAACAAAGAAAAAAAAAACACGAAACCATTTACATCGTCGCGTTTTTTAAGTTCAAAGTGTCCTTAAAGTTGTAGCAAGACGCGAAACCCTCAGTTTTTTCTACCGAGGCCCTCAACAGTTGAATGCGGCACTTCAATTAACCCTTTGAAGCACACATTTTTCCTTACGTGCAATTAGCTCAAAATTTTGTACTCAGGGGTTTTCGGAGTCGCTAATTACAAATCTGCACTCAAAATTTGGAAATTCAAGATGGCGGATCCAATATGGCGGATCATGAATGTAAAAATCATTTGATGTAAGCGAAAGTTAGTACTGGGGGGTTTTCGGGGTCGCTGATTACAAACTTGCACTCAAAATTTGGAAATTCAAGATGGCGGATCCAATATGGTGGACCATAAATGCAAAAATCGTTTGATGAAAACGAAAGTTGGTACTCGGGGGTTTTCGGGGTCGCTGATTACAAATCTATACTGAAAATTTCGAAATTCAAGATGGCGGATCCAATATGGCGGACAGTAAATGCAAAAATCGTTTGATGAAAGCGAAAGTTGGTACTCGGGGATTTTCGGGGTCGCTGATTACAAATCTGCACTGAAAATTTGGGAATTCAAGATGGCGAATCGAATATGGCGGACCATAAATGCAAAAATCATTTGATGAAAGCGAAAGTCGGTACTCGGGGGTTTCAGGGATCACTGATTACAAATCTATACTCAAAATTTGGAAATTCAAAATGGCGGATCCAATATAGGGGGCCATAAATGCAAAAATCGTTTGATGAAAGCGAAAGTTGGTACTCGGGGGTTTTCGGGGTCGCTGATTACAAATCTGCACTGAAAATTTAGAAATTCAAGATGGCGGATCTAATATGGCGGACCATAAATGCAAAAATCATTTGATGAAAGCGAAAGTTGGTACTCGGGGGTTTTCGAGATCGCTGATTACAAATCTGCACTGAAAATTTGGAAATTCAAGATGGCGGATCCAATATGGCGGTCCATAAATGCAAAAATCATTTGATGAAAGTGAAAGTTGGTACTCAGGGGTTTCCGGGGTCACTGATTACAAACCTGTACTCAAAATTTGGAAATTCAAGATGGCGGATCCAATATGGCAGACCATAAATGCAAAAATCGTTCGATAAAAGCGAAAGTTGGTATTCGGTAGCTTTGGAGATCGCTGATAACAAATTTGCACTCGAAAATTGAAAATTTAAGATGGCGGATTCAATATGGCCGATCAAAAATGCAAAAAGTCATTCGATGAAAGTGAAAGTTCGTACTCAGGGTTTTCAGAGTTGCTGATAACGAATCTGCACTCGAAAATTGGAAATTCAAGACGGCGGATCCAATATGGCCGAAGAAAAATGTAGAAAGTCGTTTGACTAAAGTGAAAGTTGGTACTCGGGGGTTTTTACTCGGTTTCCAGAACATCTCGAACTATTCATTGATTATTATTTTCTTTTATTATTATTATTATTATTATTATTATTATATTATTATTATTATATATTATTATTGATTATTATTATTATTATAGTAGATTTTAATTCATTAGAGGTCTGACTTTGTATATTTTATCATAATCTGAAGTGCCCTCTTTCTCATAATAATGTGGAACCTATTCAAGTGTGGGACCTATTCCACACTATTATTAGAAATATACGTAAAACTCGGAAAGGGGTCTTCATAAGTTCAATGATTCATTTTGGTTTCTTAATGGAATATTGGAAGAATATATTCATTGGAAGCTTTTCTTCTCAGAAAGGTTGAAACTTTTATCATCTTCTCAAATTACGAATATTATAGACTTGATCTTATGAATTATCATGACATGTGTATAGTGGTATAGATTGTACTTTTTACCATCTCGTTAGAAACCACGGATAAAGCGTCACTTGCAATCTCTTGAGTTCCATCTTTCAGCATCATCTTCTTTTTATTAGCTGAATATATATTTTTTCTCTCACGGAGCATGATAGATGAAACGGAATTGGCTGATGTCCCGAGTGATTCTGAGTCGATTGATGGACTTTGTGATTCAGATAGTGAAGATGATTGGATTGGTACCACAAACGCGCAAGGCAAGATTCTCCTGGCACACTTTGGAGATGATCGGGAGAATATTTCTTCCTCAGATTCCACAGATGATGAAGTTTCTCTTCAAGTTGATGAAAATGAGAAATGGACAAAGCAAAGCAAACCGAGAGAAAACACTCCATTCACTGAAGATGTCGGGCCTAATATCCCAGATAATATCAAATCGCCATTAGATGTATTTTTGTATCTTTTTTCTCAGGATCTCCTCGATTTGATAGTTGCACAAACGAGTCTCTATTTAAACCAGAATAACAGAGAGGGAAAAACTATATCAAAAGGCGAATTACTCATCTTCTTAGGCATAAATATTCTGATGGGAATAAAAAAATTGCCTTCATACCGTGATTATTGATCATCTGACATGAAATTAAATGATTCGTATATCACCCCATTGATGCCAGTCAATCGTTTCGGATTCTTTCTGAGTATAATTTACATATTTCCGATACTAGTGCAGAACCTAAAAAAGGCACGTCAGGACATGATAAATTATATAAAGTGAGACTGGATCGGCTCAATGAATCATTCAAGAATTGCTGGAAACCGGGTAAATATCAGTCTATTGATGAATCCATGATTAAATTCAAGGGTCGTTCTAGCCTAAAGCAATACATGCCTGCAAAACCAATAAAACGGGGATACAAATGCTGGGTTCGCGCAGATGAATCGGGCTTTCTATGCGAATTTCAAGTGTATACAGGTAAAACAGAAAGTGTTAGAAACTATTAGAAGCCCGAGTCGTGAAAGATCTGACTCGTCAACTTGTTGGCAAAGGTCATCATGTTTTTTTCGACCATTTTTTTACTGGTGTTGAGCTTATGATTATATTGAAGAAAGATAAGATCGTTGCTTGTGGTACCGTACGTTCTAACCGTTCCAGGCTGCCAAAAAGTGAGATTTCAGATAAAAAAATGAGTCACGGACAAAGCGAATACAAAACATCCAATACGGGTATTCGTTGGATCAAATGGATGGACCAAAAGCCGGTGTACTTTTTATCTAATTACCATGATCCTTCTGAAATAACAACTGTAAGCCGCAGACAGAAAGATGTATCTCTGAAATCTGTAGACTGTCCTGCAATGTGTTACGATTATAATATGCATATGGGCTACGTCGACAATGCTGATAATTTATTGTCAACTTATGAAATCGATCGGAAGTCAAAAAAATGGTGGCTCAGATTATTCTGGCATTTCATTGACTTGACGGTAGTGAATTCATTCATAATATATGATAAGAAACACAATCAGAAACCTTTGACCACAAAGAAGTTCCATTTATCTTTGGTAGAAGGATTGGTTGGACATAAAATTCCGACTTCGAAAGGGAGAAAACGTAAGTCCGCGATCGTTGGGCCGTACAAACCTCATGTAGCTGTCGAGAAAAGACGCTCCAAGTTGGCTCATCTACCAGTGCATGTCGACAAACAAAGACGATGTGCCCTTTGCATCACAAAATTCAATGAGAGGCGAACTTCTTGGATCTGTAACATTTGCGATGTGCCGTTGTGTTTGTTACCAAGCAGGAATTGTTTTTTGTCATACCATACTTAGAACTCACGAAGAGATGAGGGATGGCAGCAAAACATATGTAACGAGGGTAAAGTCGCGGAATCACACAAAAAGGAAATGTTTGGATAATTAAAAAATAAAAAAAATAAAATTAAAACGAAGAAAAAACAAGAAATTACAAAGTAACGAAAAAAAAAATAATTAAAAACGGAGACAACAACTGCCACGTCTTCGTTCGTGTCTCTGGATTTCACTGAGAGCGGTACTTTTTGAAGAAAATTGAGGTTTTCATTTCCTAAGTCGTATATGCAGTACGTTTGTATATCGAGTAGTAGTAAAAACTCTAGTATGACAAACTTGCCTTGAATGAACGACTTCTCAGGAATGCATCATTCATGTCACATGCAATTTATAATCAATGACTTCAGAGCATTGTTTTTCGCATGCAAGTCGCCATCTTAGATCCACCATCTCGCATTCCCGAAATCTGACCGTGAATTTGTAAACAGGGACTACAACAACCTCCGAGTACTAACTTTTACTTATATGGAACTACTTTTTGCATTTTCCATCCGCCATTCCAATTTTCAAATTTTAAGTACAGATTCGTTATCAGGGACCCCAGGAGACCCCGAGTACCAACTTTCACGGTCATTAGACGACTTTTTGTATTTTGGTCCGCCATATTGGATCCGCCATTTAGCATTTTCAAATTTTGAGTGCAGATTCGTTATCAGCGACCCTGAAAACACCCGTCTACCAGCTTTCACTTTCGTCAAAAGACTTTTTGCATTTTTAGTCCGCCATATTGGATCCGCCATTTTGAATGTTCAAATTTTGAGTGCAGATTCGTTATCAGTGACCTGAAAAACCTTCGAGTACCAACTTTCACTTTCGTCAAATGACTTTTGGCATTTTTGGTCCGCCATATTGGATCCGCCATCTTGAATTTCCGAATTTTAAGTGCAGATTCGTTATCAGCGACTCCGAAAACTCCCGACTACCAACTTTCACTTTCGTCAAACGACTGTTTGCATTTTTGGTCCACCATATTGAATCCACCATTTTGAATTTTCAAATTTCAAGTGCAGATTCGTTATCAGCGACCCCGAAAACCTGTGAGTACCAACTTGGGCATGGAAACTTCAAGAACTTTCGGAGATAATGATTTTTTACCAGTAAAATGGTTATTTTTCGACGTTCGTTCATTTGTTTAAACAAAATCACCAATTATTGCAAATTATTTCACATCAATTTTTATTCTTAAATATATAGTTGATACCAAAACACGAAAAAGTTTGAAAATCGAATGAAAACTACGCCAACCACTTGGAAAATGGTTATGGAAAAAGTGGAATTCCACAATCCCACTGTGCTTGAAAGGGTTAAAGTCATTCAAAAAACACCCGTTTTATAGACAAATATTTTTTCGGTTGAAAATTATGGTTGAACTTTTTGAATTTTTTCTGATGTTTTACAAAAAATAAGATTCGTTTGCCATCATTTACGTTGATGACAAAAATGATTAATTCAATTATCATCAAAGTCTACGTTTTCTATATAATGTCAACGCAAACATTTGACAAACACAACGGACAAAGTTTGTTGAAATAAAAATAAAAAATACAATATTTCCTTATCTATCCCGTTTTGCCCCGGACTCCCCTAGTTGTAATAAATTAAGTGGGCATGTACACATTGCAAAAAAAAAATCAATTTTTTTCACTTTTTGAAGGTGTTTTCCAACTTCGTATTTTCCTCGAATTCTTTTAAAAAATTGCATGTAGACATAGCGAGATAAAAAAGGATATGTTAATTTTCGCACTATTCAAAGGTCATTTTCGATCTTGTATTTTCTGTGAAATATTTTTTTTTAATTGCATGTACACACAGCAAGGTAAAAAAATCGAGCGTAAACCTTTCACATTCTGTGAAGTTTTTCTCGATGGTCTTAAAAATAAACTTTTTTTAAAAATAAAATATTTAAACTTTAAATAATACATTTGAAAAATAAAAAAATCTAAATAATATAACGATCTAGCTACATTATTACATATAGATTTTGTTATTTTTACACTTTTGTCAAGGTTTTATCGACCTTAAATTTTCTAAGGAATATTTTACAAGAGGCGTGTGTAAAGCAATAATAATTTAATGATCTAGTACTGTATTTATCATTAGATTGCGCAAGAATAATTACTAAAAAAAACAATAACAATTTGTAATTAATTGGCGAGAAAAAAGTTCAGCCAAAATCTGTAAAATATTATTTTATTTTTATTTTTCAGCACGACTGGAGTTTGTTGTCCCAGATCAGTGCCACGACCCATGCAGTATGTAGACTGAATTTGAACCGTTTGAATTTTTTTCGTTTTTATTATTCAACCAAAAAATATCGTGCAGGATAATGATTTTTTTTCCTTGTTATTCAGCCTCGAATAAAAAACGATTTTATTCGAAATGTATATTTTTTCGCAAAAGTGAATAAAAATCATTTGTTGGTAATTAATTGTTCGTTGTTATAAAGTTTTTTTTAATCAACCTTGTGGAATTTGCACGCCAATAGAGAAGATTTTTTTATTGACGTTTGGCGTCCGGTGCGAGGTATCAAAGTTTAAAAAATACTCTCGTTACAAACGGGAGAGTCGAGAGAAAAAAGAATGAAACTCAACTCCACAACGATCGTCGAGCAATGCAGTAGAAGGGATCGTTCAGACTCGATATATATTCCAATTGTCTTGTCGACTTCTTTGTCAGTCACACCTAAGAATTAATTAATCGTCAATCGAGAGTGATTAACAGAAAAAGAAGACATCATCATGAATTATTTCGGAGTTGTCCCGTTTCTTCTCATCTGCCTCAACAAAGCTGGGTAATTCTGCATATTTTTCAAATTATCGTCGTGATAGCAACTGGTCGATACGAAAAAAATTTTTTTTTCTGGTTTTCGAATATTAAATTTTTAATATTTTACATATTGAAAATCGATGATAATATGATATTGGAGGGGAGGGGGGGTTAAATACTGTAAAATTATATTATTTTGATTCCAATTGCAATCACAACGAAGAAATACTCTTAAGGGGGAAATGAAACTTCAAAAATGTTTGAGCTTTTTCCAGCTATGATAACCTGGCCAAAAATCCCCTCCCCGGGGAAAAAACCTTGGACAAGTACATTTGTTGATCCCTGTTTCCATTTGTTTTCACAGAAAAAAACTACCCAAAAAAGTACAAAATTTTTAAAAATTTGGCAACATTGAGATAGGAAAAAGAAGATTGTTTCTATAAAATAACTATACTCCAAATGACAAATAGAAATGAAAAACTTCACATATTTTATCGAGATCCCAAGAAAAAAAGCAACAATGCCCATCGTGAGTGTCTGGTAAAAAACAGAGTCTACAAGTAAATGATCAATTTGCGCATAAAAAAAATAATTGCTTTACAAAAACAGAACTGGAAAAGCCAATGATTTACGTTCAGCACTAAAATTTATAATATCAATAATAGGACAAGTATTTTATTGTCGCTTGAGGATGGAGTATTTAAAAAAAAGCAAAAATTAGTTGGTTATTGAAAAAAGTCACCAATGTACAAAAATAAAAATCGGTCAAAAGAACAGAGTCCAAAAAAAAATCGAGATGAAAAAAAACTTGAAGAAAAAAATTAGATTGAAAAAGAAATTTCGGCCGAAGTACTCTGTAATAAATCAGTACAAATAACGATGAGTTTTAATTTTTTATTGACTCCAAATTTCCAAGATTTTTTTTTATTGCACTGCTGCTTTTTTTATAATATTTTGCGAATGACAAAATTTTTTTCTAAAGTTTAAAACTTTTCAAGTTAAAAACAAATTCAAATTAACATTTTTTATTCCAAATTTACGTATTTTTCAAATAGAGGAACGGAAACAACTCAGGGCAACTGTGCCTGTGCAGTTTTCGCAGTATCGTTAACGAGCCAACCATTGATTGAGCACACATTTCCTCTGAACGTGTCCTGTGACGAGGAGGGTTCGGAAAAGTGTCTAGCGCTCTGCATCGCTCTAGTAAAATCCGGTTTACCATTATTTTCTCCTATAAACACATGTCCAATTTTCGCCAAATATCGATTCACCTTTTTTCGGCATTTCCAGGCTGAAGGAGCGAAGAAACAAGCTCCTGCTTTAATTTGCGAGAAATTAAACAGGCACGTGGAAAATTTGAAAGTTTCGGTACACACGAGAGTCTGTAATACGGGAGACTGGAAATTCACCGGTCTCGAAATGACCCAAGGGATTTGTTGTCACGAAGGAAAAGAGAATGAGTGCAGGCCTCGACCGAGAAAATAAATTTTTCCAAATTTCTTCCATTTTCGGTTTCCTCATTTATACGACGACAGGCTGCGTAAAAGGATCATTCCGGGGTCACGAAGAAAAAAATACACTGTATTGAAATTTGCAACGTTTTAAGGCATCGAAATTTTTTTCTAGTTTATTTGTAAGTTTCAGATTTTTCTAATTGCCAGTATATTTTTTCTATTACTTTCAAAAAAACACAACAAACAAACGAACAAACAAACTTGTTTTTGTAAATACTTTTTTTACGAAAACAAGTTTGAAAACTTTTGTTTTTTTTGTTTGCTTTGTTTTTTGTTTGAGGGTTCATAATTGGAGCAGAATGAATTTTGACTAATTTTCGTAGTTCGAAAATCATAATTTGATCGAAAATGGAGCAATTTATTTATTTAATAATTATTTCGTTTATTACTTGATTATTTAAAAAACGAAGATATTTCGTTGCATTCCAACGATGCAAACTTCAACACCGTAAGCATGTTCCTTTGTGCTCAACATTTAGATTGTTTTTGTATTAACGTGCTTGTAAATTTGATTATTTTCATTAAAATACAACGATGAACAAAGTAGATTTTATTTCTCCTGTCTTTATAAACGATTTATTGATAATATAGTTGATTTATATTTGTTGCTTAAAAATGAAAATGTATGATCTCAGAAAATATAGATTTCGTAAGACTTTCGGGGTTTCGGCAAAAACTTGAAGATATCCAGTCTTTTTTGAGATGGTACCACATTTTTTAACGTTTATGAGGCTTATACTCGTTAAAGGATTATTTAAACTAAAACTCTTCACCAAAAAATCAGACAATTTTTTTTTCGAAATAAATTTGTCTATTTTTCTCAACGCTCTTGAATTTTTTGAAAAATTTCACTAAACTTTTCCCCTTTTTTTAAAATAAGAACGTTGGTTATACAGTTGCGATTTGAGTTTTTAACAAAAATTGTTCAACAAATAATGCAACAAATTTTTTTTCATCTCATGAATGACATTTGTCGTCGATTTTTCGTATTTTTTCAGATTTTCTTCGATTTTTTCGAATTAAAAAGAAAAGGTATCAACAATTCATTCCTTAAGTTAACAAATTGTGCTTAAAACGAAAAAAATACTTAATAACGAATGGAATGCGTCAGTGACTTTCCTGAATACTTATAAACGTTTCCAAAATTTCCTTCTTTTAAACACTTTTTTTTCGAAGAAAAACTTATTAACAAATTAGCCAAAATATAAATTGCTTAATAAATAATACAAATATTTTCTCAGAATTTTCCATTGTTTTAAATATTTTTTTTTTCAAATTCTGAAAAGCATAAAAAACCACAAAAATGTAAGTTAAAACTTGAGGGAAAATACGGTGCACCTGGAAGAGATAAAAAAAATTTATTAAGGAAGAAGATGAGTCAAGTGATGGTTTACGGATTTTTCTTTTTATGAATAAGCCTCAAACAAATGTATAGGAGGCATATATGTATTCTCTAGATGATATTGTTTCATATAATATATAGTTTGAGTGCAAAATTATTCATTTTTATATAATTATTACCTGGAAAGGCGTTTGTGTCACTACCAACTTGATAAAGTATAACATTGACGATTAATAAAATCAAAGAACTGCGTCTGTGAATTTTTTACGAGTCATAGAATGAAACTTCGAGTCCAACTAGTATTTTTGTTTATGTTCATATAAACCACCAGATAATTTATTACTGCCAGTAATTAATGTTAAATGTTGTCAGATCGCTGCAACGTCAAGCATTCAGGCTGGCACTAACGCTCGCGTCACACCATGAAACGCGTAGCAAACGACGTGAGCTCAACGTAAACATTGCTGAGAGTGTATGTGTGCGGCGTTGCCACAACTATTCAATCGCTAGTCAGAATTCGTGAATTTCATTCAAATCTTGATTATTTAATATGGAATATATCTGGTATTCCATGGATAACTTATGTTTTTTTTGTTGTATCGTCGCAAAAATCCAATTTACGTATATTCACCACTTACAAATGTTTACCTTGGTGTTATATTATCAAAAAATAACATTACTCGTATATGTCAACACCTTGCTCATCTAACTCCACATCACACATGAAATTATTTTATATCTCCGGTGTTCGGTGGTAAAAAAATTTGAAAAAATTCACAAAAACGCAGTATAATCACAGAATAACATTTTGTTCAAAACAAATCTTGGATTGTGAGCAATGCTCCAACTTCCTTAAAAAAATATTTTTTATTGGATAAATATGGGAGCAACTAAATTGTAAGGCTTTCCGTGGGAAAACAGTCCTTTCAAAAACATTTTTCAATTCTTTAGATTCAAAAACAGTATTATACGGACGTGCTGCGGCTTTTTGAAGAGTACCGTTTAAAAAACTGGGACCGAAAGAATGTCGGAACCGCTCGACCGATTTGATTTAAATGTTTCACGGTCATTCTATGCACAATTACATAGTGTATCAAGGAATGTTTTTCATGATTTTCAGGTTTTTAGGTTTCTGGCAGAAAAACCAGAAAAATTGCTGTAAAAATCGCGATTATTTTGTTAAAAAGTTTGCTATTTTGTCAAAAATCGACTTTTCTTGAATCTGCCATGATGCCGGGATATTTCATTAGATTCTTAACGAAACCGTATCTCAGTCGTGGACCACTTTTTGGAAATCAAAAAATGTAATCGTTTTTTTTAAATGTGAGTTTTTAACCATAAAAAACCTCCATCTGGCTACTCCAATAATTTTACAACATTTTTTTTCAATTACTCACATTTTTGCTTTCTAGGTGTACGTGTACCCTCTTAAGAAATTTGCCAACTCGAATTACTAGTGTCATAAATGCTGCTTACAAGAGAATAAAAATATGAGGCTTGAAAAAATAAAAATTCTGAAAAAATTTCACAAATTTGACTTAAAAAAAGTTGTTAGACGTTAAAAGAATCAAATAATAATAAGTTTATTTCTTAAATAAATAGTATAATAATTTTTTGTAAGTCGTAACAACTTTCTTTTAATATATTTTGATAATTTCTTGGCACAATTACTTTTAAACATCGATGTTTACAACATTTAAAAAATGACTCAATTTAAAAAAAAATTTCACGAATCGCCAAGTGCTAGAATTTGCATGGAATATAATTATTGGTTGAGAATCGAAGTGTAGAATATTCTCAATTTTGATTCGACATTTTAATTATGTAGCTTTGACTTTTTCAAATTCCGTGGTAATATCTTCAAACAATTTCTCCAAAGAATCGACTCGTTCGCGAATTTCTTCCTGTTGGATCAAATCATAATTTTTGACTCTTGAGAGAACCGATTGAAGGCACAATTTGGCGCTGCCGAGCATAGATCTTTTTTGACCGATCGAAACGTTCGTATAACAATTCAAATATGCTTCGCCCAGTTGAATGCATAAATCAAGAACGTTGACAGTGCCTTTGATGGTTTCGGCCCATCGCGAATCCGAAATCGCTGCTCGATAAGATCGCTGCAAATATTGAGCAGCTTTTTGGGCGTCGAGCTCAGTATTGTTGATTATCGTTAGCTCGGCGTAAAGCCGCCAGATTTCTGAATTCGTAAGTGTTATCGCTGTCAGACGACCGAACAATTCAAGAACTTTTGGTAATAATCTTCTCGTCGGATTCCCATCGTAATCGCTTTTGTTTTCCCTCACTGCCTTCGTCAGTATCCCCAAGATTTGAATGTCGATGTGTTGACCCTTAAGGTCCAAAATTCGATGGTAGCAACGTATGACCTGTTCAAAATGTCAATATAAAATCATAAACTTTTCGATATCCGCAATTATGTATTTATAGCTTTCCATTCATAAAAAAAAAAATTGATTTGGCATAAAACTTATGTAAAAATATTGAAGTTATTATCAGATCGTTACGAAATTAGTATGGGACCATTTCAAGCGTTCCTCCTTTAAAACAACAAAAGATTCGTGCAAATCGGATATCTTTATAAAAAGTTATGAGGATACATACATAAAAAAAAAAAAAAAACAGGTCGAATTGAGAACCTCCTCCTTTTTTGATTTCGGTTAAAAATTGAAGGATTATTATCCTAAATTAAATGAATACTGAAACGTTTCGTGTTCTCAAGGCTTTTTCGTCTCGATTCCCTCGAACTTGGGATAGGGAGTCACGAACTGTGAAGATTTCCAGGAATTTTTATTACGGGAAGATGTTGACTCGACAGTTATTCTTTGTATTAAATTGATAGGAGAAAAAAAATAGCAGCTGGGTCACACACTCAACCGCTAGGTTGTTAAAAATGCGTCAGGATGCGAGTTCGCTTCCATGTGTGACTAATTCGACCTTTCGTCATCGGTATTCGATAGAATGTGTGAGATCGCTGCTGAAAATACAAAGAAACGAAAAATATTTAATTAGCGAATTGATTATTGGGAAAATAGTTCAAGTTAATGTTTTAAATTGAAGTTAATTTTGTTAATGAACTGAAGATAAGAATTAGTGAATTTATTGTGATTTTTAATAGAGAAAAAGGGGGTAAAACGGGCTCTGAGGCGGTCGGAGATGACAGGACTATAGAATGTAGAGGAGGTCGAGCGTCGTCGAGACGACAAAGTCGTTACTCTATCTTTTTCTTGCTCATGCGCCTGATAGGTCTCGAATACTCTCATTTCTTTTATATCTTTTTCGATAGCAATGTGCGTGAAGCGCGTAAAATTATGTATAGTGCGTTAGAGAAAAATAGATTTTACATGAACTGGAGACTGAGAATTGCCGTTAGCAATTTACGTACAATTTTCCAGCGAAAACGAATTTTTACCGAAATTACGAAAATAGTAATAAATAATAATGGATCGAGAAATTACGTGTCCTGGTTATAATAACTACATAAACACTCGGCTGACAATGCCGAGTGTTTCATACGTTGGTGAAGCCAACGAACGAATATTTTCAACCAAATAATTTTATTCAATTATTGAGGTTTCATAGCGGGGCGGGCAGATAGCTGCCGTTGAACACCTAGTTACTGAAGCTAGGAATATGACGAATCAGAGAAGCTGATCTGCACAAAGTACGACTAAATAACATTTCAACAATTATTATTGTAGTCTCATGGCGAGGTAAACATGTAGCGTTTACTAAATGTTTAGTTGCCGAAGCTAAACATATAATGCGTTAGATAAACTAACGAATGCAAAAAAAGAATAAATTGTTGAACAATTTATTAGATTCAATCCTTTTGAGTGAACTCGGAGCATTGATGGCAAATTGGAATAAGAACGGAGATTAAATTTGAGTTGAGAAATATTTCTAGTAAATTCGCAGTTAGATAAAAGTCAATTTATAGCACGCGATTTACTATTAAAATTGTACCTTTTATTAACAGCGCGGAATTCACGGAAAGGAATATTTGCGAGTAAATTCTCATAATAAATTATTTCTGGCAAAATCTAGCAATGTACAACGTATCGTATGACCAATAAAAATGTTACCTTTGCGTATGGACGAGTATTGAAGAATTATTGAACTGCAAATTATGGTTAACTAAAGTTAACTAATCTCCTAGCTAACAATCACCAGAGTAACGCTCCGATTCTTAAGGTCCAACTTCCAGCGCAATGCTGGGGCATTCCAAAAGAATAGGAGTCCTAATCGCAAACTCAGGATGAATTTGTGGTGGAGCAAATGTCAAGAATATTTATTTGATCATTGCTCGAATTTTGTTGTAATAATAAGGTTAAGGATAAAAGTGTAGTAAAAGTGTAATAACAGTGAGTGCGAGCACGCTCTGCACGCCCTTAAATAATCTTTGACGGCGTGAGAAGAATCCTCCCTATACCCTCAATATTCGGAGGTGACCGATAGGGATTTCTCGATTAAGAGGGAAGACTGCTCAAGTCAAATTTTGGTCCTTTAATAAACATTCCCACTCTTAGATTGTCAATAACAGAGGAATTGTAGGAGAAATAAGGTGGTTTGATCTCCGAGCGGGTATCAGGATGCTAGGAACACCGAGTAGGTCTCCTATCGATTTCCGCGCCCGTCGATCACGAAGATGAAAATACGAGAGTGCTGGTAGGCGTATCTTGTAGCGGGGAGCGCGTAGCCGGCCGGCTCGCGTGCTTAGGGCGCGGTACGAATGGATGGAGAAATGATCGATGACTTTCGAAATCGATGGATAGGTATGCCGAAAATATGGAGATTGATGAGGCGCGGAGCGTTTGAAATACCTCATATGTTGTATGTGTCTTTGTGACGGTAGCCAAGGGAGACGTCCCGTTACAATACACGAGTACTCAATTGAATATAATAAATGAGTAATTATGGAATTCTATCACGCCTGTCAATATAAGGTGGACCTCGGTGAAACTTTGAAGTCCTCGGAGCTATTTCTAATTATGATAATATTTTGGGTATTATAAACATTAAAAAGTCGTGTCCTAAGTTGTAGTTGTGTGTCACCTATAACACAAAAATAATTTAACCAAAAAATTGTCAAATTCGTAGAACCCATTAATATAGCTAGAAAGACGTTGGATAGATTGGTGACAGCCAAAAATTACAATTACGACCGAAAAACGAGCGTGTTATCTAAAAACTGAGAAATAACTGGAAGAACCACACCGCCGAACTGTATTTCCGATCCAGAACGCGAAATTCCGAAAAAATGATTCAACTGCCTAAATTCTTGTCGATGCCACTCCCAGATTTTTTTACAAACTTCTTTAAGTATTATTATCATAAATAAGCATCGATTTCATCACCCAATAATTTTTTGCGGATGTTTAAAATTTGAGAATTCAATCAAAAATCATTGCTTCTAAATAATAATAGTTTTGAAGAGTTTCACATTTCTGAATGAATGTTGGAAAACGATATTCGCAAATTTGTTCACACATTTCTTTAACCCGTCAGAAGCCGCGCCATGAAACTTTTTCTCACACTTATATTAAAACGATGATTACTCGAAAATTTCAAATGGCATAAGCATTTGAAATTTTTTCTATCTTCACCAAATTTATTCTTCTGTATCATAGAAGAGTTAAAAAAATTTTTGGAATTTTTGTTTTTGAATTTTTTTAATTATTATTTTTTGGTTTTTAGTGTCAATTATCGTTGTATTTATGGTTTTTTAAAAATAAAAATGTTTAATAGCCTCAATCACCGTAGCGAAATTGTTTTCAAGTTCTTATTTATCAAATTAAGCACTTGAAGCTATACATGTGAGAAAATCTCTCATCGCGCGCCTAATGTTTAAAGTGTACGTAGTACGCCTGCTGACGGGTTAAGAATTATTAACAACAATAAGCATCGGTTTTATCTTCAATAAATTTTCACAGAAATACAATTTTTTTCGTCGATTTATCGATGCAGCAGAAAGTTTGAGGATTCAATAAAAATTATTGCCGCTCAATAATTAGAGTTTTAAAGGGCATCGAAATTCGAAATAAATATTTGAAAACAATGTTAAGAATTAATCAGACTCAAAAGCAATCAATTTTCTGTAAAATATTGAATTAAACAACAAATCAATAAATCGCGAAAAAATTGTATTTCTACATTAAATTATTAGATGATAAACCCGATGCTTATTTTTGATAATAATATTTACAGTAATATGTAGAAAAATCCGGGATTCCCAACCAGAACTTGAACAATTTAATCATTTTTTCGAGTTTTCACGCTCTGAGCCCGAAACACACTTCAGCGGTGCGGTTCTTGTAGTTATTTCTTAGTTTTTAGACAATAGAAACACTCTACCAAAGTATTGTCATAGTTGCAAAAAGCCCTGACTATTTGAAAGTTTCATCGAGGTCCCACCGTAAGGGATGTCGTTGAATCTAAGGATTGAGTCGAGCAGTTAAGTCTTTCATTATGCACTTCAAGAATTTCTTCCAAATTCAAATAATCTGAGGGCATTGACCAATCTTTAATTAAAATTGAATTAAATTAAAATTTTTTATAGAATTTGTCGTTAATTTACGAAGTGAAGCCTCCTGGTGAAACAACAGAGAAATCCGACATTCTGATGGGTTTGGGTCGTTTGTTAGGTTCTTCCCCTCTCTTCCTATTTCATAAATTATTAGGATTTGAAAAAAATGAGTTGAACCTCCGAAAAGTGTCCCACGTCGATACTGACGAGCATCAAATTGTCCCAGACTTCCCATCTGTCGTAATTGCATTTTATCGCGTCCTGTAGCGATCTCCAAGCTCTCTCCTTCTCTCCCATTTTAATGTAAGCTTTCGCCAAATTATTCCACGCTTCGAACGTCTGAAAATTCAAAAAATAACCAATTTTACAAATTAATAACTGTTACTTTATCTTTTTATTACAACATTGAAATTTTCATCGTTAAAATACAACAATTAATCTGCTTGCACTTCTGTCAATTGGGTTGTTGTTTAAATAATTGAATTATCAAAAAAAAAAATCTTTTACGTCCTCGCTTCTTTTACGAAGCTTTTACGTTCGCAAACGGTTTTGCTTTTCCTTTTTGTTTACACACCGATGGCTCCAAATTGCAATAACGCCTGTACGCAGTCGCAGCCAATTTCCAATCCTCAACTTGCAAAGCAGCGAAACCCAAACGAATCCACACACTTTCTTGAATATTGTTCAATTCCACGGACAATTTTAAATGAGGTATAGCTTCTTGATAAAGCTGCTTGGCGAAATAATAAAAGCCCCAGTGTCTCTGAGCTCTACTGCTTTTCTCATTCGACAATTTCCAGGCTGTTTCGTAATGCTCGATTTCCTGGGTGGCATCACCCAGTAAACACCACAATTTCACTGTTTCTTTCTTTGCTATCTCTTGACGAATTATTTCGGCAGCCTGGGAAAACAAAATATTATTTTTACACGAATTCCAAAATTGAGCAACAATGAGAAGTAAATTTTGTTAATATTAGTTTAACTTTTACAAAAATATCTCGCTTTTGTCAAATTTTTTGTTAAAAATCCTAAGAAATTCACAAATTTTTTAAGTTTTTATCAAAAGATTTCAAAATTCTGCTTAATTAAAATATTGATTTAGTCAGAAATTACTAAACAAATAGCAATCATTTTTATTTTATTTTTTTTATTTTTCCTGCGTATACCCTCGCGAGTTTTACGAGCCCATTCCATTACTTTTAATCCCACTTCACTAATTTCCAATTTTCTAAGTTCCATGTTCCTGTGAGATCCTCCCCCCTCCCCCAAGACTGTTGCCAACAGCCACTCTTTCCTAATGCACTACTGCATCGCATTTGTACAAGGGCCAAGGGAAACTGTGGAAAACCCAGCCGATACAGGCGGTTATATTTTTACTGAGTTTCAATTGATTAGCATCATCGGAAACTCAGAAAAACTGCCTCCCGCTCAGCGATTGATGCGCGAGACGGTGCATGGCTAAGCGGTCACCGAACCAAGTATTGGCCTCGCCCTAGGTTGCTTAACTTTGGTGATCGTCGGAGCCGCACACCAACCGTGCACCTATCGCTGTCGGTAAATAGCAAAGAATATTAAATTTTGTTTCGATTAGCTCAACCTTTTCAGATTTCTCTTTCTTTTTTCAACATTTCTTATCCGAATGTTCAACAATTTTATTATTATTATTAAATTGTGCCAATTTTCAACATATTTTTTAAAAAAGTTTTACTATTGTTCAGCAAAAGTTTCTCGGTTTTCAAATCTAAAAATTTCCGCAGAACTGTATTTAACGGACAACACCACTGTGACGGCTTCAAAAAATCGATTTTTTGAAAACCATTTTAAAAAATCTAAAATACTTTTAAGATTGAAATGCCGTTGGACCCAGGTCGAAAAAATAATTATTTTCGTAGATATTGAATATTTTGTGGAGCGGTGCAGCGGTCCGCGACGCTCGGGGTCCCAACTTTGAACGCGTTTTTCTCAAAACCACTTTTTTGAGTGCGGCACGCAGCAGAACTCGAGCAATTTTTATCCGATCGACTTCAAATTTTTACTGTATCAATAAAAGTAGATTATCTAGAGAAGTACATAAGATTTTTTCGATATCTCAATAATTATAAAAGTTATAGCCTATTCTCGACGAGAAATTTTGCTCAAAAATCATTCTTTAAGGGGACCGTATGGTCTAGAAATTTGAAAAAATCGATTTTTTTTTTTTCGATATGTCGAAAGTATAGTATCTCAAGAATATACTGTGAAATTTTCATGCGGAAATTCTCAATATTACAGCTTCTACAGCCCATAACGCAGGTAGAGAGCGGTCCGCGACACGAAAACGTTCAAAGCCTTATTGGACACAAAGCCTTACGGGGATGATTTTTTAGTTTGCAAAAAAGAATGTGTTTTGCATGTTAAAAAACGTTTGTACAAACGTGCTGTTGATGCGAAAAAAAAAACATGCACAAATAAAGAAAGCAACAAAGAAATTGACAGAAAAAGAAGAGGGAAAAAAGACACAGCGGAAATCGATAAATAAAACACCGAAGCGTCAACAATTGACGAATAAATTATTGCAAGAGCTGTCAACTTATTACGGTCTAGCAATTAGACGTAATTCAGATTCGACTGAAGGGATGAGAAGTGAAATATGGGCAGCATATTATCACAAAATTTCAACAGATGAAAATCCGCAACACTCGTACTGTCCTCCAGGTTCCGAATCGTGGTGCAAGTGGCGTCAAAGTGAGGCTGCAGGTACTTTAGACACCTACGAGCACCCACCTGCTCTGTGCGATGAAGCACAAGAGATATTAAAACCAATTTATGAAGAATTGACAGCAGAGACTTTATTGGAAAGGTGTATTGGCAGTAATACGCAGAACAATAACGAAAGTTTCAATGCTTGCGTGTGGCACCTTGCGCCGAAACATCTGTTTGCCGGAAAAAAAATCATTGATATTGCCACTCACATTTCCGCTTGCATATTCAATGAAGGATTTGCATCCCTATTGAAAATAATGGAGACCATGGGCATAACAATCGGGCCACAAGCGGAGCAACTAGCGCAAAACCGAGACGAGCTGCGAGTATCGAGCGCCAACCGTAGGAGCACGGACAACTCCAAAGAGGCTCGGACAGCTCGAAGAAATGAAAGGAGTGAGGAAATCTTGAATTATGAACGTTCCGAAGGAATCCTATATGGTGCCGGAATCGCGGATTAACTGTAAGTATTCAAAATTTGCTCAATTTTTGAAAATATCTGTACCTCAAACTTTAAACTCATTTATCTCGAAACGACTTTTTTCGGCACTGCGCAGGTGAAAACAAAAAAACTATTCAACCGAATCACTTGAAATTTGGATATGTTGTTCACAACATGTATGGCTATCGTCGGAACTACAATCATAATTTTATTTAAATAATTTCTTATTGTTTATACTAAAAAACTAGTGAAAAAAAAACCCGATTTTACGAATTTTTTTTCAAAAGCGCGCCATTTTGTCAATTTTTAATTTTTTCGATTTGTTCTAGTCCCGACCATAACTGCACTCTTTCTGATTAAGAATCTTCTTGAATTTTGTGTTTCAGATGAGTAGAAGTCTCGGATCGATCTTCACCGTCCGGGTCGGATTTTTCGAGAGGGTCGTCTTCAATGCCAATTATATGATAATAAACACTGTTTTTAAAATTAAAAAAAATTTTTTTTGTATACTTAATAAAGGTAGTAATAAACCCGAAAAGTTAAAACATCGATTTTTAAATTTTTTAAGGCAAAAAAAAAATCGTGAAAATAGGTGAAATTTTCGTGCTCTAGACCATACGGTCCCCTTAATTTCAAAGGCGTGCCTATTTTTTAAAAATCAATATTTTTCCAAATCCCTATGTACTTCTCTTCAAAATATCATATTATTAACGAAAACACTCGGTATTTTTTTTCAGATCGACGTTGAAGAGAGTTCTGCTGCGTGCTGCGAACCACTGCGGAGATGACAGCACCTGACGCGAGAGCTTCCCCAGCGCCACCATGCGGCGTGAAAAATGTGAAAAAAATGTTTTTTGATACATTAATAAACAAGGAACAAAACCCAAAAAAATTTTTTCGAATATCTCTTTTTTTCCCACAAAAAAAAATTCTTGAAAAATGTGAAAAAAATAGGGGGTCACAGTGGTGTTGTCCGTTAAAAAATTTTGAAATGAGCAAATATAAAAAAAGAGATTTGAAAAAATTATAAGCATTTAGGAGAAACATAAGATAAGTTGAAAAGACAAAACATCACTTTTTCGACTAATCGTTAAACTAATGTTGTTAAATTAACTTATTGTTATTAATTTCAAAATGACTGATAGCTGAATTTCTTTTCAAATTTTTTTCGAATGCTAACTACCGAAATTTTTTTTTTGCTCAAAACTTGTGTGTACAACACCCATAACTAATTTTGATCTAAATTCGATTCTTTCCAATACAATTGATAGGTTTTGAAGTAGTTCGGTAGGTTTAGGGTCCACGTGTGACCATATATTTTTTTGCATGAAATCGAAAGAAGATATTTTTTTTACGTGTGCTGAAATTCAAACTCTTTTTACCGTGCAGTTTTTGAGATATTAGCTAGTGAAAATACATTCATACATTGCGACCATAGGAGAACGCAGATGATAGCATAGGTTAGAACTTTCAGTTCGAGAATACTCAAAAATTTGTGCTGCAACCCACGAAAAAAAACTTATCGCTCTAATCTACGATATGTGAAGCATCTTCTAGGAGAAATTAAATTGGATTCACCGTATAATTATTGAGAAATCGCGAATAAAATTACACATATAGCAGACTCCTTTCTCTCTCTCTCTCTCTCTTTCTCTCGGAAGTCGGTATACAATCAAGCTGACGGCTCATTTATGCCCGCCGGTACGAAATGTCAATTAGACGAGTGCCTTTCTTAGCCACTAACTGCTTCATTTCCAAGTTTTTTCTATTCATTGCATATTTCTAGAGCTTCGAGTGAACGTTTAGGTTGATTCAGTTGTTTTTCTTTAATAAAACTACCCGAAAGAGCTCGTAATCAATGCATCGTGCAGAAAAATTTTCGAAGTTATGTTTACATTCTCACCGATTCACGGATCTGTTACTACATGAGTCAGGCCAAGATCTTATTAAATTTGAATTGTCATTTAGATGACTTATAAGAGTATACACGATTTGATAAATTTTATTTTCAATGAAAATGATTTTCAAAATCGATTTTGTAATTTAATCGTCCATTTACAAATTTGAAAAATGTACTACATTTGGACTCGGTCAAACTCTACCAAATTACCTTAACCCATTAACGCCCAAGCGTCCCGATTTTTTACCAAACTTTCAACGCGATTATTTTTTATGTTAGCGGCGTTGAAAAAATGTTGTTTTCAGATATATCGACGTAGAATTTTATGCTCTTTCAGAATACTGGCTCAAAATTCCGATTAGACATAAAGAAAAAAAAATATGGCCGATTCAAACGTGAAAAACGTGAACATTTTTGAAAAAAAAACTTATTTTGTATTTTTTTTTGCAATGTTACCGCAAAGAATTCATACTGTTATCCTGATCAGGGGTGATCACGATAGTTAAAGTTTAACAGGGAATTTTCATATAATCATTGAACCACTCCTTTTTACAATATGGCGGCAAGAACGTAAATATTCTACAAAAACATAAGCTAATTTTTTTCTCGGAAACTATTGAGCTTAGCTCAAATTATGTAAGCACAAAAATATCTTAGAATTGGTCAAAGAATATCCTCAAATTTTTTAAAATTCTTTTGAGATGATTTTAGGTTTTCCATAATATCAAAAAAATTAAAAATGCCAAATTTTTTTTTTCTTAAAAAATTTGAGGGTATTCTTTGACCAATTCTAAGATATTCTTGTTCCTAGATAATTTGTGCTAAACTCAATAGTTTCCGAGAAAAAAATTAGCTTATTTTTGTAGCATATTTACGTTCTTGCCGTCATATTGTAAAAAGGAGTGATTCAATGATTACATAAAAACTTCCTGTTAAACTGTAACTATCGTGATCATCCCTTATCATGATTACAGCATGAATTCTTTGCGGCAACATTGCGAAAAAAATACAAAAAATTTTTTTTCAAAAATGTTCACGTTTTTCATGTTTGAATCGGCCATATTTTGTTTTCTTTATGTCTAATCGGAATTTTAAGCCAGTATTCTGAAAGAGCATAAAATTCTACGTCGATATATCTGAAAACAACATTTTTTCAACGCTGATAACATAAAAAATAATCGCTTTGAAAGTTTGCTTAAGCAAACTTTGAAAGCGATTATATGTTGAAAGTTTGCTTAAGCAAACTTTCAACATTTTTTCAACGCCGATAACATAAAAAATGTTGTTTTCAGATATATCGACGTAGAATTTTATGCTCTTTCAGAATACTGGCTTAAAATTCCGATTAGACATAATGAAAAAAAAATATGGCCGATTCAAACATGAAAAACGTGAACATTTTTGAAAAAAACTTTTTTTGTATTTTTTTCGCAATGTTACCGCAAAGAATTCATACTGTAATCATGATCAGGGATGATCACGATAGTTACAGTTTAACAGAAAATTTTTATGTAATCATTGAATCACTCCTTTTTACAATATGACGGCAAGAACGTAAATATACTACAAAAATAAGCTAATTTTTTTCTCGGAAACTATTGAGTTTAGCACAAATTATCTAGGAATAAGAATATCTTAGAATTGGTCAAAGAATACCCTAAAATTTTTTAAGAAAAAAAAAATTTGGTAATTTTAATTTTTTTGATATTTTGGAAAACCAAAAATCATCTCAAAAAATTTTAAAAAAATTTGAGGATATTCTTCGACCAATTCTAAGATATTTTTGTGGTTACATAATTTGAGCTAAGCTCAATAGTTTCCGAGAAAAAAATTAGCTTATGTTTTTGTAGAATATTTACGTTCTTGCCGCCATATTGTAAAAAGGAGTGGTTCAATGATTACATGAAAATTCCCTGTTAAACTTTAATTATCGTGATCACCCCTGATCATGATAACAGTATGAATTCTTTGCGGTAACATTGCAAAAAAAAATACAAAATAAGTTTTTTTTTCAAAAATGTTCACGTTTTTCACGTTTGAATCGGCCATATTTGTTTTTCTTTATGTCTAATCGGAATTTTGAGCCAGTATTCTGAAAGAGCATAAAATTCTACGTCGAGATATCTGAAAACAACATTTTTTCAACGCCGATAACATAAAAAGAATCGCGTTGAAAGTTTAGCAAAAAATCGGGACGCTTGGGCGTTAATGGGTTAAAATAAATTTGAAGGTAATTCAGTTGAAAGGTATTAAACAAAAAAAGAATAATTGAAATAAATTGAATGAAATTATTAATCAATTTTTTTCATTGGATTTAATTTTAATTTGGATTGTCAAGAGATTTACCTTGTGCTTGAGCTCCAAAATCGTGTAACAGACTATAACGTCTTCCCACAGATGAAGTTTGAGATAAAAATCGAGAGCTCCTTTTACGAGGCCGAGGCTCAACATAGCGTCAGCCAATATTTGTTTGTAAGTCCAAATGGGCTTCATTCCAGTGGCAAAGAAAAAATCGATTCTGTTGTAAATTGGTGGAACAGCGTGATTCAGTAATTCCATGAGATTTTCAGCCTGTGCCATTGCCCTTTCGACCGTTCTTCTGTCCCGCAACTCCATAACGCAGCGTTGATGAAGCGCAGACATGAGAAGCGGCCAATTTTTTGTGTATTCAATAACATTCTAAAAAAAAAAAATATTTTTCTTTTCTCTTGTTCCGTATTTTACACATTTTTCTTATTTTTTTAAATTCTATATCTTCCATTAATTGTTTAAATTTTACTTTCGTTCCGCGTTTTTAGTATTGTTCATGTATTTTCTTGTATTATTTTTTTTTCATTGCATATTTTTATTATTTTTTACCATTATTTTCATTTTCTGATCTTTTCCTCTTTCATTATTTTTTGTTTATCGAAAATTTCACTTACATTTAAATATGGAATGATTTCTTCGTCGGTGAGTTTGTCCTTAGGCTGTGATAAGAGTAATTGGAAGCTGAAAAATAATATTTGTAATTCATCAATAATGTAAAAATGTTCAAATCCACCTGTATATTTTTATTACGTGTGCGGACACACTGCTTTTTTATAGATCCACCAATCTTAATGATTATTTTTCATTTTTTTAACAAGATTCGTTGTCAAACGAATAGAAAATAAATTCAAAAAGCTCATCTATCATCTAAAAGTTCAGAGTTTTAGAGCAATTGAGTTTTTTTAATTTTATCTTTATTAATTTGTTTAGTACGAGTTTCAAAAAGTGTGTATATAATAAAGATTTCGTACTGGCTTTTAAGGGGGCACATAAGTCGTCAATTTCCAAAAAAAAACCGATTAATTATTTTTTTATCGCTCATTTATTATTCAAGCCTTCAAGGATTGTGATCGCTGGTTTTTTTCGCCAATTTCTATTTGTTATTAACAACTAAAGAGTCGGATTTTTCGTAAAAAATGCATTGTTGATTTAAAAAAGTCGCAAATTGGTTATTTCTTTCAAAATAAGAAATTTGGCTGCACAGACTATAACGACAGCACTATCCAAGAATCTTTTTGATTTTTTTAAATCAACTCATCCCTGAACGATTTATCATGCCCACTGTGAGAATTTTGTTTTTTCTGGTGATGCAAACAGCATCGAACATCGTTTTGCATTTGCTGTAAAAAAATTCTGAAATAAATTTTTATCTGACATCTAAAGAATGTTTCATAATGTATAATTCATATTTCACTTAAAACAACAATTGGGAAAAACCCTAATATCTTTGGGTGCTGGACTTCTGTAATCCCTTAATGTAATTATTTATTACTTTTTGGTGTTTAAGCATTACCATTTAGCTAAAATAATGGAATCTTCAAGCGAGCCTAGTTCAGGTCTTTCCTTAACTTCGGTAAACTCAATTCTCTCCAATCTGAGTTCGTCATTGAGTTCCAAAGGTTTAGGTAAATCCGGGCAGCTTCGGAAGGGATAAATTTCTTTGTCGATAGCGACGTCCAAATACAGTTGAGCTTTGGCTTCTTGCTGGAATTTGGTGCGTTTGCCCATGGCTCCTTCGAGTTTGAGACTAAGTCCAGCTGTGTTTTGTGCAGCGTTCAAATGCTTTTCTGAGTTTTGTATTCTTTTGTATCGCAAGTAAAATTGTGCTACTTCAATATTGAACAAAGTGCGCAAAAAGTCGTCTTGCATCAGCTGCGATTGTTCTATTTCGGCGATTAATTCTTCTGACTGTTCCAAAAGAACATCGGAGGATTCTTCGATGACAAACTCGTGCAAGAAATTTGCTCGCAGTGCCCACCATGCGCAAGTTTTGAACTTTGAACGCAATTCTTGTGCAGAAAATATTATTTTTGAAAAATAAAGTAATTCCGGCTTCACCATATTGTCGTTGCACTGGTCGTTCAACGTCAAGTGCCTTAGAGCTTCCTCTCGTGAACTCAACAGCCAAACTACGTCTTCCATGTCTTCCGGACCAGTCCAATTGCACTGGACAAAATAGCAGAGTGCTGAAATCCCTGCCAATAGCCATCCTTTATGAAAATTCTCTTCTGATTCCAAGGAACTGCTTATTGTTTCTGCCAAACCATTCTCACTTGACGTTACACGACGACTTAAGGGATTGAAATGTTCGTTTAGGCTCTCGCCATACTGGCTCTTTAAAATTCCATTTATTTGCGGTGTCAGAGAAACATCTAGAAGTATTGAATTATAAATTTTCAAATTAATCCTGGGAGTACAGTCTTGAGTCTGAGAGACTCAAAAAAAGTGCAGAACTCCTGACTCCTTTGCAGTTACATTTTTAGAAGCTCAAACACTTTTTTGGGATAAATTTGGATAAACCAAGCTGCAAAAACCACAACATTCTAAGATGACCGGATCTCACAGACTCAGTACAAGTAAAAAATATGTGTATACTCCTGGGATGAAATGATGGATTTTTAAACTAATCGATAACTTAATAGATGAATTAACAATCATTTCATTGACTGAACATTTCTTTAGTTTTCATAAAAATTCCACGTAACATAATAATTAATAAAAAATATGTAAATGAATTCCAGATGTTTTATTTTTTGGTTTTTTAAAATAACATTCTTAATTTTAAAAAATTGTAGCTGGCCGTCTTACCTTCAATTTTTTGAAAATTCGTTAATAATCGAACATGCAACGTTTCAACGTCCTCCACACTCTCGACACTCATTATTCACGTATTAATTGTTGATGATATTGTTAAAAACGCCAACAACTAAAACAAAACTGCCGATCCTCGATATCTATCGATCGATTTTTCAGGATGGCATTTATCTTTTTTTTCTTTCAATTGCCGTACGAAAACTTAAGAGAGGTATATGCACGTGTTGTGCGTATTTATTACGTCAACAAAACATAACCTCGAAATCGAACAACCAACTCAATTTACCGACGTTTTGATAGAATAATTTTTTAATGATTTTTCTCTTTTATAAAAGAACAGTCTTTTCATATATATATATACTATGAATATAAATTTTTGAATCAATCCGTACTAGCTTTGCATAAATTACTAATAAAATTTATTCGACTGCAAATCGCGTTTTTAGGGTGATATTTCATGAGCAGCAAAAGCAGCAGCAGTTTAGTAACTTACTGTAACTTTTGTATATCTATATATAAATATATTGTATATATGGATTACAAAAATCCTAGTGGTAAGTTCAGGAAGACTAGAGAGAAGGAGTGAACGCAACATAGGCCAATTTGTAGTTCCAGCAGAGACTAGGAGGGAGATCTCCGAAGACGGGGTTTTTGGGGCGGCAGTAGTAAGGGCGCTTTCTCGTAGCGGTCAACTCGGGAAGTATGAGTTTATCCTACGGAACTCGGCCAAGTCTGCAGATTCTTACTCTACTGCAAACGGTCGATATAACAGGCTTATCCTACGCAATTCGGCAGAGTTCATATTTTTATCCCATCCAGCTCGGCCAATACGACGTACCGTCGACTAGCGGATTGAGGCATGAAAAGGGGAACGCGCTCAAAATACATAAATGAAAGCTTGGTGAGGAAATTATCGTTGAAATTATTATTCAACAGAACAAGGCTGAGTTGTGTTGGTGCTTATTTGGTATCCGCTTTATAATTAATGAACTGCGAAAAAAACAGCGTACAATTAAAATACCAGTAATAGCTAATAAACTAATCGATCGTTCTAGCGTAGTGCGACACGCTGTGAGTCGCCAATGCGAGGGTCGAGCGTTCAAACGCTACTCCTGCGAAGGATTACTTTTTTCTTTTTTTTTTCTTTCATCGAACCGATATTATGAATTTCATACCGTTCTCCATCGTCTGCATTCTTGATAAATTTCCGTACTCTATTTTTTAGTTTTATATTATGCTTATATGTATACTATATACAGTATAATAATCATTTAGCGACGAAGTAGCGTTTTTTGTAGCATCTGCAAAATAGGCATTAGGCAAATGAATTATTACTGTACGCAGCCCATTTTTCAATATTATTCATAGAGACTTCACTCTATACACTTGAACCTACCAGATGTTACAACATTTGGTGGTTTATATATTTACTAATTTTGCATTGAAAAGTAATGTAACATGTTGTTCCTTTTGAACTGATTTAAAATGTAAGTGGACCAGGGTATATCGAAAAAAATCAGAATCATCGCATTATGCCAAATGACGAAGCTGCCCAGAAGGAAACCTCGGAATTATATTATCTGGGTCATCCCACCTCATGCGTTGATTTTCTATAAGAATAACAGAAAAAACTCCAGTAGATATAGTTTCACATCCACTGAAGGAGGAATTTCAAGAACATGGTGCTGCCATATTTTTATGGAGAATAAAATTCCTTCCAAAAAAGTAATTAGAGCCAAACACTTCAGTCAAACCGTTTATTAGTTATAATCACTGAAATCTGAACCGACTGTTATGCCCTTCGTTGTTTGCAGGTTTAAAATTGTCACCATCTGCTTGACTGCAACCACGTCGTCACGTGTACATTTGGTCAAGGTGTGAGAATGCCTGAACTCACAAAAAGTCAGCTTAACCAAAATCGGCTAAGAAGTGAAAAAAGTGAACAGTTTGCTCTGACAATGAGACAAAGTACAAGAAAATTGAGACGGTCCAGTATTATGTAAGAATTAATTGTCTTTAAGCGGGAAAATCTCATTCAGTAACCCCGAAATTGAAATAAATGAATATGAATGTATTCAATCAATAAATGAAGGTGAAAAGTGGAAGTAGGTGTTGAACAATTTTTCTGCACTGAAATTGAATTATTGACTTTACAAAAAAACTATCATTGAATACTATGGAGTTGGAAGTAGATGAAATTATTGAGATTGCTATTCGCGGAGTCACTACAAACCTCTATTTGTAAATATGTGGGGGTGACATCAAAAGCACAGCCTCAGAGTGAGCTCGAAAAGCCTCCAAGTATAAGTATGTGGTGACTACGAAAAGAGTACAGGTTCAGAATCACAACTTGCATTTGTTAATAATTGTGAACAACAACTGAAGCAAATTTCCAGACTCACAACTCACATAGCCTTCATTTCAAAAAAAGCACGTCAGAAAATGTGAAGAAATGAAATTACAACAGCAATCAATATATCGTTACCAAATTTAATACATGCATATAGTTCGTGCGTTGTTTCACATTTATTCACCGTGTCAGTGAAACACGGGGTGACAACCGAGGACAATATTCACTATGAAAAATTAAGAAACAAGATCACAATTTAGAGCTTTTCGGGCGTGTGTGGGAATGACCAGAATAAAGCTTTCGCGTAACAAGTTGAACTATCTCTAACCGAATATCGGAGAGATTTTACCTCAACTATTTGACTACTATACAGAATAATTCAAATATTTTGAAACTTTTTCAATTTAGAATTGTGTGTACGATTCGTTTGACTAGAGTTTGATTTCCGTGCTGCAGCATTGTGGTATTTTGTTTCAGCAAATAGTTTTACTCTTAGCATGAACGATAAAAATTGTAGTCTGTGCGCCTTGCAGGGATGATCATCGTCAAACCAAGTAGGATAGGATTTCATCGTAGTCTTTACAATACTTTCTTTCAATTTTTGTAACAATCCTTCACAGTGCCAGTATTCGTCGACGATTCCACTGAATGCGTTTAATTGATTCTCAACAATGGCGGCGAAAGTTTCAGTCGGACGTTTTAACTTTGTAAATGGTGGAGCATCAATGTCAACATTTTCGTATTCTCTGTACTCGATGTACATGTCGGCGGAGGTCATGGAATCCATCGGACTTTTTAAGATGTCATCTCGGCATCTATCGCACGGGTTTTTTATCAAACATCGATATACTATGTAGCCTGCAAAAAAAGCGATAGCATTTTTTTCGTATACGCTCGTGGTACGGTTACTTGTGTTATTATTGTCTAGATCTTCCGTAAACAAATCAATAGTCTCTGCCGCCTTTTCGATATCCAAAGCATCTACATCTTCGTCGAGTTCGCAAAGGATTGGGGAATCATCATTTGCTTGTTCGAATATTTTTGTTACTCTGCTGGCAGGATTCACCAAAGCAACTCCGTTTGGGGCTTGTACATTTCCTTTTGTACTCGTACCAATATAGCCGGTTGACACAATATGTCGCCACGAAAGCCGAATACCTTGCGGGGTTGGGTTTGGGTTGAAACCTCCTCGTCCCCGAAATTTTGAAAACAGATGTTCGACGGAATCTTGATTGCAAAGGCCCGCTGCCAATTCAAAGTCCGGATAACTGTTGCGAATGTCATGATATACGTTCAATATCGATTGTACTGTGAACGGCAACTCTCGCAAACATGGTAGTATCTTCATCGTTCCAGCAGGGCACATTGGGTTTATTGCAACGCTCCACCTCGATGACCAAATTACGAAATCGATCATTATTTCTTCTACGTTTGGATTCTTGTCGGAAAGAGGTCGCTTAGCAGGATTGCTAGAAAATAACCCATACGCATTGCATGCATCTATGACCGCGTTCATTCGCTCCGCGAATGCTGCTGTAGCTTCCCAAGTTAAACTTTTCAATCCGTTCGGATCCGCTCCGGCCAGTCTAATCGCTGCTGCATAACGGTGGCTCAGTAATTGAAACGCTCGTTTTACATTCATTGTTTCGAATGAATTCGGGAACAAATGCACTTCCGTAATATGCGAAAGCAATCGTGAAGTTGTACTCTCAGCGTCATGTCGCCAAGTCTCTATGAAATCACTGTACGCAGCAATCACCTTGCCGTCACAATACAGTATATTGTATTTCCTCATGGTACTAATTAACCTCTTAATAAGATGAGGGAAATCGGAGGCAGCGAAGTAGTGACGGTTGTTTATCTTAACTGTAGGATTTTTCTCCGATATGCCGAATGATGAATATAGCGATTGGTTGCTTGGCCCTTGGTCGCATGTAAGTAATTTTACTTCTGCACCAACTTCATACAACTTTTCCAAACACTCCTTGAGTAACGCATAAATTTCATCTGCTTTCAACCCATTAGCCGAAAAGAAAAAAGCCAATGGCTGACGCCAAGCATTTTTGGCGTTCAAGCCGTCGAGGCAGAATGCAAATACGTATCGTGCTCGCTCGTTTCGGCGCCCCAAAGGACCCAAATCGACAAGACCTTCTTATGTAATCAAATTTTTTCGAGTATTGTTCAAAACTTTTGATACTCATTTCATCCCATTTTAAACAACAAACTCTCTCTTCCGTAGGCATAGTTGCTAGTTTTTCTTTCAACTTTCGGAAAATGTCGTCACAGAAACCGGGTTTGATTTCAATTTCTGCTATCCAAGATCGAACAGTGCTTTCTGCTGGGAAGGTGCATCCAGCATTGCGTAATCGTGTATATGCTGATGCTGAATAATAAAATAACTGTTTCGATAAATCCTTTTCTTCTTTGCTATACCGTGAATTCCTGCTGTGCAGCTGAAGTTTAATCATCGTTCGTGCTACTGGTTCCACACAATTATTTCGGTTCAAGAATTGATCCAAACTTTCTTTTTTTGATTTTTCTTGCATTTTCTTCACACGCTGCGACATTTTTGAGAACTTTTTCCCATACTGCCTAACTCGTTGATAATAGCGAGCAGCTTCTCGTCTTAACTGCGAATTCAGTTTACGTAACTCCAAATTTTCCGCGCGTAAGGTTTTCACCTCATCTCGTAGAGTTTCAACTTCATTTTTTGTAATGTTCGCGGATGGGCTCAATCCGTTCCGTCCATTTTCCGGCTCAATCGATGTCCACTCCATGACTTCATCGTCCTCGGTGAAATGGAGTTTTGGAACACTGTATGTTCTTTTAGGGCATACAACCAATGGGTTTTCATTCCTTTCATTTTCTTTTTCTTTCAGATTTTGGGTCAGATCGCGATTATTATGACAATCTAACAGTATCGGAGATTGACTAATGAAGGAACGACTATTGACATGATCATCATCAGGCTGTTCTACTGCTGCGCTATTTCCAATGTCTTGTACCTGTACGGGAATTTCACTTGTCGTGGCACTCGTACCTACATTTCCTTCTTCATACGGATCAGCATCATAAAATGGTCGGGGAATCGAGTTCCTTATCAAATTCCCATTTGGTTTAAAACAGCTAGCGTCGAAATGCGATTCGCATATACCGGCTCCGCGTAATGTACCTGGAGGCATACTTTTAACCGCTGGATTGCCTGTAAGAAATTTAAATAAAACCTGTATGAGTAAGAAAAAAAAATAATAATGTTTTCATGGCCCCTTCTTCGATCAATCGATTTCGCAAAAGTCAGTTTTTCAATATTCTTTCAATTCAATTTTTTCAAGCTATCAAAACCGTCCTTGAATTCACTGTGCGACATTTTGTTGATGAGATATCGATGATTGAAGACAAAAGTATTATCTTTTATTTGACTATCAATATTTTAGTAACCAATAGTCGTACGGAGACCTTTAAATGAGCAAATTAAAGCTGAATAAACAAGTTATCTGACCTATGCATTGATTAAATATGAAAACAAATTTCTGAGTTCGTGAACATTGGTGAAAAAAAAAATTGGAATTTTTTTAATTCCTCCAGGTATGTTTGTTGATTCCTCTATAACCGTAGCTTAAAAAAAAAAATATTGTCGAAAGATCTTAAAACTCGAAACTTCAAGCTTCGAAATACTTTTTTTCATTTCAAAGCGACACTTTTTCACTGCCTATGAAAAAACATTGAAAAATTCATTAAATTTTTTTGTTCATCTATTGTTTCCTGTAGTGTGACTAAAAAATAATTATTGAGAAATAAGTAACAAATGTTTTAAAAATTTTTATGTGTTTGTCGGTGTGCAGACTTATATTATAATTGAAACTCTTTTTTTGTGGATTTATTTTCTATAATTCATAATAATAATAGATTTTCTACTGTTAAATCATTGGTAATTATAAAGCCTCAATAAAAAATTAGTAATGTCCGAACATATTCACAGTACTGTTCATAGTGTTCTTTTGCTAATGTAATATATAAAATTTCGTTTCCCGACAAATTCGTTTTTTTTCATTTTCATTTTGCAAGGAGTGTCCCACTTCCCCCCCCCCCCCCCCCCTATATTGCTATTTATTAAAGAAAAGATTTGATCATTTCTACGGTCAAATACTACATTTTCATCTTTAGTTCAACGCATGTCTTTTGGTGATCACGAAACGACTTTTTGGTTCTACCTTTTCTGGATTGGTCGGAATTTGGCGTTTCATTTTCAATGCCATTAAATCTCAATAGACGCGCTTGTTACAATGTAATAGAGCGATAAAATCGTCAGTCTACTGACCGATAGGGTGTGAGTAAGGTGGTAGAAATTGTACTGTGAATCTAGAGTTAACTTTCAAGGATTTTTCTCGGTAAACCTTCAGAAAACGGTGTTCACCTCCGTTTTTATTCATGTTGTGATATATTGTTTTACGCATCTTCCCGATAATGAATAACTCATATATATTTCGAAGAAAAAGAACATCTCCAAAGAAAAGTTTATCTTCTCTTAATCATCTCGTAACCGGTCTGAACCGATATTCAGTTTGTTCCATTTTGCAAGGGGTCACAGATTTATGAATAAATTGAACTTTTGTACGAAATTAAAATCAGATAAACGCATAATGGAGGAAAAATGCAAAAAATAGCCAAGGGACTTCTAACGAGCACTAATCGTTGAAAAATTCTACATATTAACCTGTAAAAAATACTGTGGTTGTTGGAGCGCCGAACGCTTTCGATTTTTTACAAGTATCTATATTGAATAGTCAAGTAAAAGCTTTTCTGTATATATTTTTTTTAATATAATAAGTAATATACGATACCTGTATGTTGTATCCAATAATCATACCGAGGATCATTCGCTGCTGGAAAATAATACAAACGCGAATTCGTTGTAAAACGCCCGTTTTGGCAACCTTTGTATTGACAAAAATCAGTGATTCTGCCTTTTTTTTTATTCCCCATAATTAATTTGGATTAAAAAAATCAATAATATTTTGGCATAAACCATAAGCATTTACTTTAAATAATTCAGATTATGCAATGAACGTGCGAAGTGAAACTTATTTCAGTACAGCGTCTTTCATCAACGTCTCTTATTGTTGTACTAAAGCACTGGTAAGAGGGGATTGTGTGCTTTCAGCTCTTTGTTTTGGTCGAGCTAACGTTCCTTTATACGCGCTGTTTACATATTATTTTTTTGTGTCCATAGTTTGTTTACACTTCAAAGATCTTACACTATTAAAAAAACTTTTTGGCTTGAGCAATTCAAATTATTTGAGTTGAATTTACTGCAGACGAAGCTACTTTCATTTACGCATTGAATAAAAATACATGTTGCGTCAATTAAGTCGTTGTTGCTTGAGGAAGTCGCAGAAAACAGGATGTTAAATTAAAAACGTTGTTTTCATCAATACGTTGCAGGAGAATCAGTTTGGCTTTATTGAATTGTAGGTACAATTTACACTCTTTCATTTCTTTACTTTTTTCTATAATTAATGTTATCGTTATGTAACATGTTCGGAAAATTAAAAATAAAACACAAAGAATATATTGTGCGCTTCATCTAATCGCCTTGTTTTCTTCTCCCATCTCCTCTTCGACAACCTTCTGCCACCAGCCGTTATATATAGAGGCATAGCAAAATTACGTCCTTTTTTTAACGAGTCGCTCACAGCTTTTGAGAATACGTGGAAATTTGCATCGAATCCACAGATATTAGAATTGAGACGCAAACAAGTTAGAAAATTATTCGAAATTTATTGAACTAAATAGATTGTTTATTAATAAGTGTTCAACCATAGTAATAATTCATTTGCCTAGTGCCTATTTTGGAGATGCTGCAAAAAAAAACGCTACTTCGTCGCTAAATGATTATTGTACTGTATATAGTATACTGAGCATAAATATAAAACTAAAAAATAGAGTACGGAAATTTATCGAGAATGCAGACAATGGAGAACGGTATGAAGTTCATAATATCGGTTCAATGCAAGAAAAAAAAATTAAAAAAGTAACCCATCGCAGGAGCATTGGTCGGTCCCACCATATTTTTATCCCATCCACCTCGGTCGTATTGGCCGAGCTGAATGACCTCCACTGAGTTAGCCCCCCCATATGGATTAAATTAATTTTCAATTTCACAAATCTCTTGGTGGTCGTACAGTGGTGTATGGTGTCGCATTTGAAACGTTGAGTAGTTTATTATTTTTTCAAAAAATTAATTTCAAAAAATACCCCCGGAGTTAGCCCCTCCATAACGACTATTTTGACTATTTTTTTGCAAATCACTTGGTGGTCGTACAGTGGTGTACGGTATCGCATTTAAATCGTTGAGTGGTTTTATCATTTTTTCAACAAATTAATTTAAAAAAATACCCCCAAAGTTAGCCCCCCCATAAAGACTATTTTGACTTTTTTTTTTACGAATCACTCGAAAATCGTTCAGTGGTGTATGGTATCGCATTTAAATCGTTCAGTAATTCATCATTTTTTTGACAAATAAAGTTTAAAAAATTGCATCTGCGAGCGATACCTTTTCTCAAACATCATCGATCCATCGAATCGAATTGAACTTTGCATATCGATTACATATGTGCGCACGCTATGGCCGCCTCATGTCCGACTGTCCGCTCCCGTTTTCCATAATAATATTTTACAAATAAATGGTGGAAGTAGTTGTTCTTATTCGTGTTTACTCCGGTTCCATTCAGTTCGACGTGTGTTTTTTTTCACAAATTTGTAAAGTTGCAATGTCAAAAAGTAGCTGTTAACTTCTCCATTTCTAATTCAATGATTTGACCATTAAAATTAAACGATTAATGGAAAATATTTCCATTACCCATTTAATTAAATAGTTAATGGAAACTATTTCCATTAACCATTCGAATTAAATGATTAATGGAAATATTTTCCATTAGCCATTTAATTTTAATGGTCAATTAAAATATTTTCCATTAACCATTTAATTAAGTGGTTAATGGAAATATTTTCCATTAATCATTTAATTTTAATGGTCAATTAAAATATTTTCCATTAATCATTTAATTAAATGGTTAATGGAAATATTTTCCATTATCTATTTAATTAAAATTAAATAATAGTAATGGAGGTTTCCTCGGTTACTGGTACCGGCAGCAGTTTTGGCTTGGGTAAGATGACCCCATGGCAGTAATCGAGGCTCACTCGGTTACCAGTAGCAGTACCAGTTTTGATCTGGGTCAAAATGACCCTAAGGTAGTAACCGAGGTTTTCTCGATTACAAATAGTGCGAGCGGTTTTGGTCTGGGTCAAAATGACCCAATGGTAATAACCGAGGTTTTTTCGTTTACTAGTAGCGGGAACGGTTTTATTCTGGGTCAATATGACCCGATGATAGTAACCGTCGTCTCGGTTACTAGTAGCGGGAACGGTTTTATTCTGGGTCAAAATGACCCAATGGCAGTAACCGTGGTTTTCTCGGTTACTAGTCGCGGGAGTGGTTTTAGTCTGGGTCAAAGTGACCCAATGGTAGTAATCAAAATTTTCTCGGTTACTAGTAGGGGGAACGGTTTTATTCTGGGTCAAAAAGACCCAATGGTAGTAGGTTTGTTCGTCCTAGCTGCATTTTCTACACTTTCTACACTTTTTTTTGGAATTTATATTACTAAATATTACAAAAGTGTAGAAAGTGCAGCTAGCACGAACAAACCTAGTAACGGAGCTTTTTCGGTTACTAGTAGCGGGAACCGTGTTACTCTGGGTCACAATGACCTTATGTTAGTAACCGAGGTTTTCTCGGTTACTAGTAGCGGGAACGGTTTTATTCTGGGTCAAAATGACCCAATGGCAGTAACCGTGGTTTTCTCGGTTATTAGTGGAGTGGTTTTAGTCCGGGTCAAAATGACCCAATGGTAATAACCGCGGTTTTCTCGGTTACTAATAGCGGAAGTAGTTTTACTGTGGGTCTTGTTTGGATTTGTTTTGGTTACGATTCGAACGAGGCATTTTGTATGTGGGTTTGTTTATGTTTGTTTAAGTTACGATTCGATCGCGTCATTTTATTTCGGTTTGTTTGGTTTATGATTCGAACGCATCATTATGTTTGGGTTTGTTTGGGTTACGATTCGAACGCGGCATTTTGTTTGGATTTATGTTTGGGATACAATTCGAACGCGGCATTTTGTTTGGGTTCATGTTTGGGTTTGTTTGGGGTTGTTTGACGAGAGAGGGATAGGGAGAGGGGAAGAGAGAAAGAGAGAGGTCCTCTTGGTTACTAGTGGCGGTAACGGTTTTATTCTGAGTCGAAATGACCCAATGGCGGTAACCGTGATTTTCTCGGTTACTAGTAGTGAAAACTGTTTTATTCTGGGTCAAAATGACCCAACGGTTAAAACTGCGGTTTTCTCGGTTACTAATAGCGGAAGTGGTTTTATTGTGGGTCTTGTTTGGGTTTGTTTGAGTTACGATTCGAACATGGCATTTTGTTTAGGTTTGTTTGGGTTACGATTCGAATGCGGCATTTTGTTTGGATTTATGTTTGGGATACGATTCAAACGCCGCATTTTGTTTGGGTTTGTTTAGGTTACGATTCGAACGCGGCATTTTGTTTGAAATTGTTTGGGTTTATTTGGTTTTGTTTGGGTTACGATTCGAACGCGGCATTTTGTTTGGGTTTGTTTGGGTTACGATTCGAACGCGGCTGTTTGTTTCGGTTTGATTGGTCAGAGAGAGAGATGGAGAGGGAGAGGTAGAGGGAGTGGGCGAGGGAGTGGGAGAGGGAGAGGGAGAGTGACAGGGAGAGTGAGAGAGAGAGAGAGGGAGAGAGAGGGGGGAGGGGAGGGAGAGAGGGGGGAGGGGAGAGAGCGAGAGAGAGGGGGGAGAGAGAGTGGGTGAGGGAGAGAGGGGGGGGGAGAGGTTTTCTTGGTTACTAGTGGCGGTAACGGTTTTATTCTGGGTCAAAATGACACAATGGCAGTAACCGTGATTTTCTCGGTTACTAGAAGTGGAAACCGTTTTATTCTGGGTCAAAATAACCCAACGGTTTTCTAACCGTGGTTTTCTCGGTTACTAATAGCGGAAGTGATTTTATTGTGGGCCTTGTTTGGGTTTGTTTGAATTACGATTAAAACGGGACATTTTGTTTGGGTTTGTTTGGGTTACGATGCGAACGCGTCATTTTGTTTGGGTTACGATTCGAATGCGGCATTTTGTTTGGATTTATGTTTGGGTTTGTTTGGGTTACGATTCGAACGCGGTATTTTGTCTGGGTTTATGTGTGGGTTTGTTTGGGTTGCGATTCGAACACGTCATTTTGTTTGGTTTTGTTTGGGTTACGATTTGATCGCGGCATTTTGTTTGGAGTTGTTTGGGTTTGATTGGGTTATGATTCGAGCGCGGCATTTTGTTTGGTAAGAGAGGGTGAGGGTGAGAGGGGGGGGGGGGAGAGCGAGAGAGGTTTTCTTGATAACTAGTGGCGGTAACGGTTTTATTCTGGGTCAAAATGACCCAATGGCAGTAACCATGGTTTTCTCGGTTACTAGTAGCGGGAATGGTCTCATTCTGGGTCAAAACGACCCAATGACACTAATCGTGGTTTTCTCGGTTACTAGTAGTGGAAACCGTTTTATTCTGGGTCAAAATGACCCAATGGCTGTAACCGTGGTTTTCTCGGTTATAAATACCGGGAACGGTTTTATTCTGAGTCAAAATGACCCAATGGTAGTAACCGAGAAAACCTCGGTTACTACCATAGGGTTATTTTGACCCAGACCAAAACTGGTACTGCTACTGGTAACCGAGTGAGGCTCGATTACTACCATCGGGTCATTTTGACCGAAGTCGAAACTACTGCCGGTACCAGTAATCGAGAAAACCTCGATTACTATTATTTAGTTTTAATGGTTAAAGGAAAATATTTCCATTGACCATTAAAATTAAATAATTAATGGAAAATATTTCCATTGATCATTAAAATTAAACGATTAATGGAAAATATTTCCATTGACCATTAAAATTAAATGATTAATGGAAAATATTTCCGTTACCCATTTAATTAAACAGTTAATGGAAACTATTTCCATTAACCATTCAAATTAAATGATTAATGGAAATATTTTCCATTAGCCATTTAGTTTTAATGGTCAATTAAAATATTTTCCATTAACCATTTAATTAAATGGTTAATGGAAATATTGTCCATTAATCATTTAATTAAATGGTTAATGGAATTATTTTCCTTTATCTATTTAATTAAAATTAAATAATAGTAATGGAGGTTTCTTCGGTTACTGGTACCGGCAGTAGTTTTGGCTTGGGTAAGATGACCCCATGATAGTAATCGAGGCTCACTCGGTTATCAGTAGCAGTACCAGTTTTGATCTGGGTCAAAATGACCCTATGGTAGTAACCGAGGTTTTCTCGGTTACAAATAGCGCGAGCGATTTTGGTCTGGGTCAAAATGACCCAATATTAATAACCGAGGTTTTTTCGTTTACTAGTAGCGGGAATGGTTTTATTCTGGGTCAAAATTACCCGATGATAGTAACCGTCGTTTTCTCGGTTACTAGTAGCGGTAACGGTTTTATTCTGGGTCAAAATGACCCAATGGCAGTAACCGTGGTTTTCTCGGTTACTAGTAGCGGGAACGATTTTATTCTTTGTCAAAATGACCCAATAGGAGTAACCGTGGTTTTCTCGGTTACTAGTCGCGGGAGTGGTTTTAGTCTGGGTCAAAGTGACCCAATGGTAGTAACCAAAATTTTCTCGGTTACTAGTACGGGAAACGGTTTTATTCTGGGTCAAAAAGACCCAATGATAGTAACGGAGCTTTTTTCTATAACTAGTAGCGGGAACCGTGTTACTCTGGGTTACAATGACCTTATCCCTGACTGATCTTGATACCGTATTTTTTTCGGTATCGCGACTATGGCAAAATGGCTTTTTTTAACTGTAACTGTGTCGGTATCGATACCCGAAAGCAAGTCCCAACGGGCCCAATTGAGGGTATCGATACCAAAAATTATGCGGCATTGTAACTGAAAGTGGGACCCCACATGTACGGTATCGGTGCCGTAAATTATGCGGTTCGCTACCCAAAGTGGGACCCCACATGTACGGTATCGGTACCGTAATTTATGCGCTTCGCTACCCAAAGTGGGACCCCCACATATACGGTATCGGTAACGTAAATTATGCGGTTCGCTACCCAAAGGCGGGCCCGCAGGTACGGTATCGGTACCGTAAATTATGCAGTACTACCCAAAGGCGGGCCCGCAGGTACGGTATCGGTACCGTAAATTATGCGGTTCGCTACCCAAAGGCGGGCCCGCAGATACGGTATCGGTACCGTAAATTATGCGGTTTGCTACCCAAAAGCGAGCCCGCAGGTACGGTATCGGTACCGTAAATTATGCGGTTCGCTACCCAAAGGATGAAAACTTCCATGAAAAAAGCTATCGAGCGACAATGAATTGTACTCCACCATTTGATTGCAACGGATATATTTAAAATAATTGTAAATCGATAATCATGACCATTGAAAAAAAAGAGATGGATGCAAAGCGCCCCTTCTCCCAAACACGTGTTCCAAGAGCAAAAAAAATAAAATAAAATTTCTCCTGGATTCATCGAAACTTCCCTACCCGCCAACTACGTTCCACTGGTGTAAATTTATTTATCCATCCATTTGTCTATCCTGCTATGAAACACCACCAGACTCGCGAAGAAAGAAATGCCAGTGAACACGGTATCAGACCTGCGACAATGCGGTATCGAGACCGGATCGGTGGATTGGAAAAAAAATCGACAGGTAGGCATCGGACCTGCAAAATGACGGCATCGATACTGGATTGGTGGACTTAATTGAAAAAGCAAAATTCGACAGGTAGTTAGCGACCCAACAAATTATGGTATCGATACCGGGCCAGTTGGACTTGAGCAAAAAGCGAAAATTCGGCACATTCGGTATCGGTGGAATTAAAATTAGGTATCGATACCGATATTAGGTCCGTTGGACTTAGTCGAAAAAGCAAAAGTCGACACGGCATCGATACCGAAAACGATTTCGGTTAAAAGACGTCCAGTTGAGACGGTATCGGGAACAGTCAGGGATGTTAGTAACCGAGGTTTTCTCGGTTACTAGTAGCGGGAACGGTTTTATTCTGGGTCAAAATTACCCAATAGGAGTAACCGTGGTTTTCTCGATTACTAGTCGCGGGAGTGGTTTTAGTCCGGGTCAAAGTGACCCAATGGTAATAACCGCGGTTTTTTCGGTTACTAATAGCGGAAGTAGTTTTACTGTGGGTCTTGTTTGGGATTTGTTTTGGTTACGATTCGAATGAGGCATTTTGTTTGGGTTTATATTTGGGTTTGTTTATATTTGTTTAGGTTACGATTCGAACGCGTCATTTTGTTTGGGTTTGTTTGGTTTACGATTCGCACGCATCATTTTGTTCGGGTTTATTTGGGTTCCGATTCGAACGCGGCATTTTGTTTGGACTTATGTTTGGGATACAATTCGAACGTGGCATTTTGTTTGGGTTTATGTTTGGGTTTGTTTGGGTTTGTTTGACGAGAGAGGGAGAGGGAGAGGGGAAGAGAGAAAGAGAGAGGTTTTCTTGGTTACTAGTGGCGGTAACGGTTTTATTCTGGGTCAAAATGACCCAATGGCGGTAACCGTGATTTCCTCGGTTACTAGTAGTGAAAACTGTTTTATTCTGGGTCAAAATGACCCAATGGTTAAAACTGCGGTTTTCTCGTTTACTAATAGCGGAAGTGGTTTTATTGTGGGTCTTGTTTGGGTTTGTTTGAGTTACGATTCGAACATGGCATTTTGTTTAGGTTTGTTTGGGTTACGATTCGAATGCGGCATTTTGTTTGGGTTTGTTTAGGTTACGATTCGAACGCGGCATTTTGTTTGCAGTTGTTTGGGTTTGTTTGGTTTTGTTTGGGTTACGATTCGAACGCGGCATTTTGTTTGGGTTTGTTTGGGTTACGATTCGAACGCGGCTGTTTGTTTCGGTTTGATTGGTCAGAGAGAGAGATGGCGAGAGAGAGAGAGAGAGAGAGAGAGAGAAAGAGAGAGAGAGAGAGAGAGAGAGAGAGAGGGGGGGGGAGGGGGGAGAGGGGGAGGGGGAGGGGAGGGGAGGGGGAGGGGGAGGGGGAGGGGGGAGGGAGAGAGAGAGGGGGGAGGTAGGGAGGGAGGGAGGGAGGGAGGGGGCGAGGGCGCGGGGAGGGGGGAGGGAGAGGGAGAGGGGGGGTGAGAGAGTGAAAGAGAGAGTGAGCGAGGGAGAGAGGGAGTGAGAGAGTGAAAGAGAGAGTGAGAGAGAGAGAGGGAGAGAGAGAGTGAGAGAGAGAGAGAGAGAGTGAAAGGGAGAGAGAAAGAGAGGGGGAGAGGGAGAGGGAGAGAGAGAGAGGGAGGGAGAGAGGGAGAGGGCGAGAGGGAGAGGGAGAGAGAGGGGGGGAGAGAGAGAGGTTTTCTTGGTTACTATTAGCGGTAACGGTTTTATTCTGGGTCAAAATGACACAATGGCAGTAACCATGATTTTCTCGGTTACTAGTAGTGGAAACCGTTTTATTCTGGGTCAAAATGACCCAACGGTTTTCTAACCTCGATCTCCTCGGTTACTAATAGCGGAAGTGATTTTATTGTGGGCCTTGTTTGGGTTTGTTTGAGTTACGATTCGAACGGGGCATTTTGTTTGGGTTTGTTTGGGTTACGATTCGAACGCGTCATTTTGTTTGGGTTACGATTCGAATGCGGCATTTTGTTTGGATTTATGTTTGGGTTACGATTCGAACGCGGTATTTTGTTTGGGTTTATGTTTGGGTTTGTTTGGGTTACGATTCGAACACGTCATTTTGTTTGGTTTTGTTTGGGTTACGATTTGAACGCGGCAATTTGTTTGGAGTTGTTTGGGTTTGTTTGGGTTATGATTCGAGCGCGGCATTTTGTTTGTGAGAGAGGGTGAGAGAGGGGGGGGGGGAGAGAGAGAGGTTTTCTTGGTAACTAGTGGCGGTAACGGTTTTATTCTGGGTCATAATGACACAATGGCAGTAACCATGGTTTTCTCGGTTACTAGTAGCGGAAATGGTTTCATTCTGGGTCAAAACGACCCAATGACAGTAATCGTGGTTTTCTCGGTTACTAGTAGTGGAAACCATTTTATTCTGGATCAAAATGACCCAATGGCTGTAACCGTGGTTTTCTCGGTTATAAATACCGGGAACGGTTTTATTCTGAGTCAAAATGACCCAATGGTAGTAACCGAGAAAACCTCGTTTACTACCATAGGGTTATTTTGACCCAGACCAAAACTGGTACTGCTACTGGTAACCGAGTGAGGCTCGATTACTACCGTCGGGTCATTTTGACCGAAGTCGAAACTACTGCCGGTACCAGTAACCGAGGAAACCTCGATTACTATTATTTAATTTTAATGGTTAAAGGAAAATATTTCCATTGACCATTAAAATTAAATAATTAATGGAAAATATTTCCATTGACCATTAAAATTAAACGATTAATGGAAAATATTTCCATTGATCATTAAAATTAAATGATTAATGGAAAATATTTCCATTGACTATTAAAATTAAACGCAGTGTCTAGTCGTCCGGATACCGAAAAAATTTTCCGTTACATTTGAAAAAAACTTTGAATATTCCCCACTATAGTTGAAGGAAACTAAGTATTCCCCGTTGTAGTTATAAATTTTCATTCATTTTTCATCCATCAAAATCCATTGAGAATCGTTTTCCCGGACGAATTATATGCGATTATTCGTCCAGATATAAATGAAAACTATCATAAATTGTATATCCGAATGGATTACGTACAAATTACGTACGAGGGAGTTTCAATATACCATTATACTGTAGAAAAGTTAAATAAAACAATTATAATCGCATTCTCGACAAATATCTGGACGAATACCAGTCTTGTATTCGTCCGGTATCTGGACGGCTAGACACAGCCAAAATTAAATGGTTTATGGAAAATATTTCCATTAATCATTTAATTTAAATGGTTAATGGAGATGATTTCCATTAACCATTTAATTAAATGGTTAATGAAAATTATTTCCATTAACCACTTAAATTAAATGATTATTGTAAAATGTTTCCATTTGCCATTAAAATTAAATGGTCAATGGAAATTATTTCCATTAACCATTTAATTAAATCGTTAATAGAAATAATTTCCATTAACCATTTAATTTAAATGGCTAATGGATATTATTTTCATTAACCATTTAAATTAAATAGTTAATGGAAAATATTTTCGTTAAAAATTTCGCAACCCTGGTGGTGTATGATATCGCATTTAAATCGTTCAATGATTCATCATTATTTTGAAAAAATCGTATAGCTTGATGGAAATAAGGTGAAAACAAGAAAAAAAAACCGGCAGAATAAAAAAAATTCTAAAAAATGGTTTATTTAAAAATTCCTTCATAATAAAAATAATAGTGAACCTTAAAAAGTCTGAAATAAAAATTGATAAAATATAATACGGATAGATAAGAAACCATTCAATTGTTAAGTACAACTCCCTCGAGATTCAATTCCTATGGTTAATGTTGATTGACGGTAGGATAAGTCTTTTACATACAAAAATAAAATTTTAAATATTGTCGAAGTTGAATGATTGTACGAAGAATGAAGATGATAAAAAAATGTAAACTTACATAAAATCAAAAAATGTTATAATTGTAATCGAATTCAATTTTGGTCGGGAGAAGTCTCTAACCAAATCATTGAATGAGAAATGGAGAAGTTAACAGCTACTTTTTGACATTGCAACTTTACAAATTTGTGAACAAAAACACACGTCGAACTGAATGGAACCGGAGTAAACACGAATAAGAACAACTACTTCCACCATTTATTTGTGAAATATTATTATGGAAAACGGGAGCGGGCAGTCGGACATGAGGCGGCCATAGTGTGCGCACGTATGTAAACGATATGCAAAGTTCAATTCGATTCGATGGATCGATGACGTTTGAGAAAAGGTATCGCTCGCAGATGCAATTTTTTAAACTTTATTTGTCAAAAAAATGATGAATCACTGAACGATTTAAATGCGATACCATACACCACTGAACGATTTTCGAGTGATTCGTAAAAAAAAAGTCAAAATAGTCTTTATGGGGGGGCTAACTTTGGGGGTATTTTTTTAAATTAATTTGTTGAAAAAATGATAAAACCACTCAACGATTTAAATGCGACACCGTACACCACTGTACGACCACCAAGTGATTTGCAAAAAAAAAGTCAAAATAGTCGTTATGGGGGGGCTAACTCTGGGGGTATAGCTGAATGGGATAAAAATATGAACTCTGCCGGATTGCGTAGGATAAGCCTGTTATATCGACCGTTTGCAGTAGAGTAAGAATCTGCAGGCTTGGCCGAGTTCCGTAGGATAAACTCATGCTTCCCGAGTTGACCGCTACGAAATAGCGCCCTTACTATTGCCGCCCCAAAAACCCCGTCTTCGGAGATCTCCCTCCTAGTCTCTGGTTCCAGCGTGCCCAAAACACGTTGATGCTTTAGTTTCTGGTTTTGCCACTGCAGCGCTCGTGACCGAAAGTACTAATGCATATAGTAATAATAATCCTCAGCGACGTGAAACTGACCTTGTACTTTGCGATCGCAGCGCCTCTCATTTTCTACCACTCCTTTCTAGTCTCCTTGGTTCTTGTTCTTTTATGTTTTATGTAAAAAAAGGAGTCACCCGTAAAGCTGTAGTGTCGTCTATTTTTATTTATTTTTGTAAACTAATCGCTCATATTTTTGCGCAAATCAGCAAAAGCGCGGGTTGCTTTATTTGAGCTCTGCAATGGAGATCGACATGGATTGCGATGAAAAAAAGCCGATCATTAATCCAGGAGTCACGTAAAATAACCCTTTTGTTCAATTTTTTTTTTAAATTGCGTTGCAATTCAAACAATTGCAATGATTTCCTCGTGAGTTTACATTTATCGTGGTGTTTTTTTCATTCTTTAGGTACTTCGATTATTTCAATGGATTACTTTGGGAACTTTGTCCACTGGACAATTCCCATTATTGCCGAAAAAAGCGAATGAAATCGCATCTCGAAAGTTGCAAACAAAAACTTCTGAAAGGCCCGAGAAAAGTCGAGTGCCCTTTCAACCCTTTACATCTTGTTAATCTCATGGAAATTGAGGTACGTTTTGGGAATTTCTTAAGGAAGCTCCGTCACGTAGGGCCGGTTTGCGTAGGTGCATAAGCAGAGCCCTTTTTTTTTTAGTAATTCGCATTTTTGTCATGATACAGTTGATTATAAACATATGATTGGTAATTTTACTAAAAAATTATTAGTTGTACATCGATAAATACCGTAAAATTAGTACAATATTATGTTACGGTACTGCATAGAAAAGTATGGCAATGTTGCAATTCTCCATCTCATGCTCTCCTCCGATTTCTTTGTCGATCTCATGACACTCAGCTGATCGTGGGTTGTCACGTGTTATTGTGTACAAAATTTTCAATTTTTAAAAGAGCTTGCAGTACATTATTTATTGAAAAAATGCATTGATCAAACAGTTCAACAGCTCAGAAAGACTTGATTAGATACGCATATTTTGCTTTAGTAATTTATTAAGATATTTATAATTTTTAGTAAATGCTATGTGATATGAAATTTCTAAAATGTCTGTAATAAAAATTATATTTTCATTATTGTTGGGAAATAGATAACTGGTTTCATTAATCGATTAAATTATTTATTTTATTACGATGAAACCAACTTTTCTACCTATACGTTAATCACAAACAAATGTACGTTTAGGTAGCTGATGATTTAAATCTCGCACATGCGCTTCTGCGTTATACAGAACACCTGAGTTCTGTGACACTGCCGAATTTTTATACGGTTGCAAAACCTGTTAGAATTTCAAGTATTTCGACATTTTAATATTAAATATCTTTTTACATAAGGCGTTGACCTAAAAGTTCTTTATTATATTTGGAATTCTTATAACTTAATCAACGTTACTGTAGTTTTTGTTCAATATCTGTTGCGTGAATGCAAAGATATTACTTGATACAAGTCTTTTGAGGGTGACTTTTCCATAAGTTCTGTGTTAAAAATCTCAATTTTTATCTCTCTTATTAAGTCGTTGACCTTACCTGAAACTTTGCATACGTGAATATGGGTACTTTACCTATGATATACTTGAAAATTATTTTTTTCTGTTGATGAACCTTTCGTGACGGAGCCTCTTTAAGGAAGCATGGTGAGGAAATGCACGAAAAATTGATATATTTCAATGCCCAAGCTTTGGATGATGTTGAAGTTTGCATCGTTAGAATGCAACTAAATTCCTCATTTTCAAAAAGCCCAACAATTATTTGAGTGTTATCATAATTCGACATTCTTAATTTGGAATCTAAATTTCCAAAAAACATTGGAACAGTTTGAAAAATCAACAAAATAATCGATGAAAAAAAAAATTTTTGTTGCGTTCCAACGATGTGAACTTCAATAATATAAACTTTGAATTTTACTATGCGATGGAAAATTGATTTTCTCAAAATTTGGATTATTTCAACAAAATTTTAATGGTTGCACAAGGCATTACAGTATTTTTATCTTATATTTAATGACGATTTGCTTTTTGTGCCTGTCCCAAAAGATTTTATGAAACAGATTTGATAAAAAATACATTTTCCAAAATTAGGGAGAGCGGTTGGTCCGGTGAATGGGGGCTCGGACTCGCACGTCGCGGGTTCCGGGTTCGAATCCCGGCCAAAACACCAATGAAAAAATTTGAAAATTTTTTCAAGTGTTTCTGCTGCAATCCCGGGTGGTTCGGATTCCACCTTCATAAATCCATGGCCAAACACCTCTCTGCGATGCATGAGCGGTCGGTGTACGGCTTTGGTGGCCTCCCGTGAACGGTTCTCATCGTGCGAATGGTGGCCCTCTGGCTGGCTCATTGCATCACAGCTGAGGAGATGCCTGCCTGAGCGCCTCTGGTGGCCGTGCTTGAGCGTGCTCGCATTGCCACCCGCGGAGATTAGTCGGGCACCGGCTGTATCGGCAAGGTTTTCTACAGTTTCCCTTCGCCCTCGGTAAATGCGATACAGCGCGGGAATAAGTCGGCTGCAGCCGCACATGTGGGAGAATGGATGGAAGAGTAGAGGAATAGTTGGAAAGAGTGGGGAGGCTAAGAGGGAAGGACCCTGGGCCGTGGAAGTAACAATCGCGGGGGCGATTGGTTACAAAAACCCCCACTACATTTTTCAAAATTTAAATTATTAGAAAAAACTTTTAAAAATTCTACAAAATATTGTTTGATATTTCTTGTATTTTTTCCTAAAAATTATTACAATGAATTTTGTGCCACAAATGCTAATTTTTTTGACCTTCCAGTCAAAAAAACGTTAGTATTGGATGAAAAGCAAATTCTCCCGAAATTCGGATTCGTTATAAATGTTTTAAAAAATTCTGCAACCCATTATTCAATATTTTTTATAATTTTAGCTAAAATTCGTGACATAACGAATCTTGTGCCACGAATGTCGATTTTTTCTCACCCCCGAAGTATGAATTGTTAAAATTTAAGGAAAAAGTATGCTATTAAAGTAATAATCCTTTAATCCTTTGGCAGTGAGGCGAAAAAAAGCTTTTTGTGTCAAAACTGTGTTGAACATTTTTTTTTTCCAAAAATACACCAAAATATTGGTACGTAGGTTTTTGGGGTCGCTGAATTCAAATCTGATGTCAAATTTTCGAAATTCAAAATGGCGGATCCAATATGTTTTGGGTCTGCCATTTTGAATTTCCACGTTTCGTTATAATCGGATTATTCTAAAGATTTCTGGCAAGCATAGTGGCTCCTCCTATTCTTATTTAATAATTTTAATATGTTAATTTGAATTTAGCGACCCCAAAAACTCGGGAATTCAAATTTTATTACAATCTCTTCATCCACAACCGGTTTTCATCGATTTTTTCATTATGACACATATATGTTACAATATGGTGGATGAAAATTCGAAAAATAGTTGAATGTCAACAGAAGTTTGTATCTTTTGGTGATTGAGGTAATATTATGAGATACAGTAGCGTGCAAAAATTTCGGGCCACCCTATTTTTTCCAGTTAATTGATAAAATATTTTATTTCTTCACTCGTTCATTATTCAAAATAGTCAAGAGAGTTAAAATGAAGGTAACAACGTCGTATATTATATTTAATTATGGCGTATTTTTCGTGTACTACGTGGAATAACTTTGGTCGTTGTGCAAAAGTATCGGGCCACTATATCGCCGCGGCTTCGTACGCACGGTTTGTTTACATTTTTTTCCTCATTAGTTTCAAAACATGTCCTACAATGGAAAATCAGTCTCGTTTCTGCCACAATGCCGAAACACACGAATATTCAGCTTCGTGAAATCGTGTTAAAACTTTCGTCAGAAGGAAAAAGTTCTCGTGATGTTGCGGAGACTTTATCTATTGGCAAAAGTACCGTTAATCGTATTATTACTAAATATAAATTAACAAACTCACTGTGTGACGAAATCGGAGCGGTAGACTGCGAAAAACTTTGAATCGCGTCGACAAAATTATAAAAAGTAAGTGCATTGTAGATCCATGAAAAAGTGCTGCAGATGTTTCCCGGGAATTGCGAAGTGAAAATCTAGCTGACGTTAGTCGGAGTACGGTATCTCGACGTCTCAAAGCTGCGGGGCTGATTGGACGTGTTGGTGTAAAAAAACCATTGATTAGCAAAAAGAAAAAGAAGGCTAGATTAGACTTTGCGAAAAAATATCAGCACTGGATGGTATCAGATTGGCGGAAAGTACTTTTTTCCGATGAATCGAAATTTCAATTATTCGGAAGCGATGGTCGGAAGTACGTAAGACGTCCAGCAGGTACCAGATATAATGTAAGGTACCAAATTCCTACCGTAAAACACAGTGGCGGAAACATTAAAGTTTGGGGAGCATTTTCTGATGATGGCGTTGGTCCGCTGGTGGAAATTCATGGCAATATGGACGCTGCAATGTATAGGGACATAGTACAAGATGATATGCTCCCATTTGCAACGAAAAATTTGCCGCGTGGTTGGGTTTTTCAACACGATAATGATCCGAAACACGCTTCGCGTCTTGTTAAAAATTTTCTTCAAAGCCGGAAAGTCCGCCTTCTTGACTGGCCATCGCAGTCACCGGATTTAAATCCTATTGAACACTTGTGGCAAGACCTCAAGCATCGTGTTGGAACGAAAAATTACTCCAACAAAACGGAATTATGGAACCATTTGCGAAGTGAATGGGAAAAATTTTCACAAGAACGAATCAAACGACTAATTGGGTCTATCTATGCCTCGTCGGTGCGCTGCAGTCATCGCTGCTAAGGGCATGGCAACAAAGTATTGAGTCGAGTGGAGAAGACCAAGACATGCTTCCATATTTTTCAAGTTTTTTGTTATATTTTTCATGCCCAAAAGTATGCGGCCCAATACTTTTGCACAGCCAGTCATAAAAAATTGTTGAACAATTAATGATTTAAGATCGATATCAATGTATATAACCTATTGTTTCTAAATATAAGTGATTACGTGTTATCATTACTCGTTTGTTTTTCTCCCACCACCATATTTCTGTTCAATGTGCATAAAAAATAGGATGGCCCGGAATTTTTGCACGCCACTGTATGTTGTCTCATCATGTGGTCAAGTAAAATTCCGATATTTTTCTTCATTTGTTGTGGAAACATCAAACGCTGAAATCCATAAAAAAAACAATAGATACGGATAACAAGAAAAAATCAGAAACCAAGTACAAAAAAAATATGAAAAATACAAAAAAAAATAAAAAATACGAAAACTAAAAAAAAATAAAAAAACACAGAGTACAAAAAATACAAAATCGGAGTCAACAACCGCCACGTCCTCGATTCGTGACTCTGGGTTTGACAGAGAGCGGGATATGAAACCATCGAAAATATTTATTTCCATTTTATATTATGGTTAATAGTTTCTCATCAATGGTTTGATAAGTTTTGTTCTGTCATGATGTATCTGAACTTCAGATACTTACAGTCAGGGCTTGAATTCGAAATTCACGACCACAAAAATCTAAAAATCTGGTGTTAAATTAGAATTCAACGATCTTGAAAACAAAAGATACTTACATTCATCGGAATCAAACTACGTTTCGAAATTTGCACCCGCTATATTATGCTATATCCACAAAAAAAAAGAAAAAAATTTTGATCCGCCATATTGGATCCAGCATTTTGAAATTCTAAAATCTGGTATGAGATTGGGATTAAGCAACCCCAAAAACTCCCGAATATCATCATACGTTCGAAATAAATGAATTTTTTTTTGATCCACCACATTAGATCCGCCATTTTGAATTTTTATAATCTGATTTCAAATTTGGGTTCGGCGGCCCCAAAAACCTCCGAGTGTCAGATTTCATTTCAAAAAAATGAAATGTTTTTTTTTATCCACCATATTGGATACGCCATTTTGAATTTAAATAATCTGACTTCAGGTTCAGATTCAGCGACCCCAAAAACCCCTGATTGTCAGCTTTCATCTCAAAAAAATGAAAATTTTTTTTTTTGATCCATATTGGATCCGCCATCTTGAATTCAAAAAATCTGTGTCCAGATTCGGATTCAACGACTGCAAAAACCCCTAATTGTTGGCTTTCACTTCAAAAAAATGAAATTTTGTTTTTTCAATCCGCCATATCGGATCCGCCATTTTGAGTTTCAAAAATCTGAGTCCAGATTCTGATTCAGCGACCCCAAAAACCCCTAGGTGTCAGTTTTCATTTCAAAAAAATAAAATTTTGTATTTTTGATCCGCCATTTTGAATGTTGGAAATCTGACTTCAAATTCGGATTCAGCGACCTCAGATGGGTGGGGGTTAATATGTAGAATAGCCAAATTGTAGAACGGTTAATATTTTGAAATTTTAGTACTCATAACATTCGATTAACGAAAAAACCACAATAAAATCGGGAAAAACAAAACTTTGAGTTTATATATTCGACCAACGTTTACTGAAGAAAAGCTATATTTTATAAAAATAAACATCTATAATAAAAAAAAAATTATTTTAAAAAACAAAAAACTCCCGCCTGCTATGATAGTATAACTTCATGAAAATATATTTTTTTCTAAATGTTTCAAAAAAAGAATGAAGTAAATATTAAAGAAATGAATTAACTTAACACCCACCATCAAAAATGTAGATGATAAAAAAAATGTACAATTTACATAAAATTAACAAATGTTATAACTATAATCGAATTTAATTGTGGTCGGGAGAAGTCTCTAAGTCATTAAATGAGAAATGGAGACGTCTCCCGACCACAATTAAATTCGATTATAGTTATAATATTTGTTAATTTTATGTAAATTGTACATTTTTTTTATCATCTACATTTTTCGTACAATTATTTAACTTTGATAATTACTTTTTGATTTTTATTTTTCGCATGTAAATAACTTATCCTACGGTCTATTAACATTAACCATAAAAATTGAATGTCGAGGGAGTTACACTAATCAATTGAATGATTTTTTATCTATATGTATTATTTCTAATCAATTTTTATTTCACACTTTTTTAAGTTCACTACTATCTACTTTTGGCGGGGGGATTTCAAAATAAATCTTTTTTTGTAAATTTCTTTCATTCCTTTTTATAAATATTTTATAAAAATATATTTTTATGAAGTTATATATATTATAGCAGTCGGGAGTTTTTTGTTTTTTAAAACCATTTTTATTTCACACTTTTTAAAATTCACTAGTATCTACTTTTGGTGGTGGGTGTTAAGTTAATTCATTTCTTTAATATTTACTTCATTCTTTTTTTGAAACATTTAGAAAAAAATATATTTTCATGAAGTTATACTATTATAGCAGGCGGGAGTTTTTTGTTTTTTAAAATAATTTTTTTTTTTATTATAGATGTTTATTTTTATAAAATATAGCTTTTCTTCAGTAAACGTTGGTCGAATATATAAATTCAAAGTTTTGTTTTTCCCGATTTTATTGTGGTTTTTTGTCAGATTTATATGTACTTCCATAAAAAATTATCTTTTTTTTTCACATTTTCTCCATTCTACGTTTGTTGAATTTATAAATTTAAAGTTTTGTTTTTCCCAACTTTATTCATTTTTTTGTCGTATTCATACTTAAAAGAAATACTGTTGCTAAGTTTCATTAGTTGAAAAATTGTAACCTATAATTTTTCAAACTTCACGTTTATGTATTTATTTTTTAATTCAGTTTGTGTTCGTAGTAATAATAACTTGTTTTTTGTCAAATGTACCCTCAAATAACTTGTTTTCTTTCAAATTTGTACTAATAGTCCAGGAACCGGGTATGAAAAAGGCCCTTTTCATGACACCGAGCCAGAACGATTCTAACCGATGGATTCGTGTAGGGCTGATGTCCCCGATGAAGGCCCACCACTTTCCAACCACAGATTTTGGGGGGCTTTTTTTTGCCACGCGGTCAAAGTTGGCAAAAAAAAGTTCTGTAACTATTTGTAGATATTAGAAAAACGAACAATTTGGCGGGTCGAAAATTAAAATCGGTTCATTAGTTCGCCCGCAAAAAAATATCAACCAGCTAAAATGGCCATTTCTATCATAGCCTATTATTAGTTTGAAAATGCGTATACAGCCTCCAAAATCTCAGGATATTTGCCCCTCGGTACATTAAATAAGTGTGCAAAATTTGGGCTTGATCGGAAAAATAGTTTTTGAGAAAAGCCATTTGTTATTAAAAAACCGACTATTTTTGCGAGGAATTTCTACACCGGGAGAGTGTCGCAGTGCAATAAAACCAAAACGAAATTGATCCGAAAGAGTCGTACTATCATGTACACTAGGGTGTCCCAAAATAAAGACTATTTTTTTTCTTCCATTTACCGTCTCTTAAAAACTCATACATGGTAAAAGAAAAAACCTCGCGAAAAGGAGGCCCTGTAGCTCAATTTTAAATGGTGGCGTAAGTCATTTTTAAGGTTTTTTTCGCGATATTATGAGAAAAAGCAGTTTTATCATAGAAAATCAACAACATAGAAAACTCATATCAATTCGTCTTTTGAATGCAAGCATGTAGAGGTGAAAAAATGCCAGGACATCAATATTTATTTTCCGATATCGCTGACACATACGTTTTTTTTTCGCAAGTTGGGTATTTTTTCCGGTGATTTTGGACCATTTGTACCAGATATTGAATTTGGGTTTCGTCCTTTGTTAAATGATCCTGAAACTGCTCTATTAAAGCTACTCCGCGCTCCGCCGTGTCATTTACTACTCGGATGCTATTACATATGGTCGAGCAATATTTATAGGATTCACTCGTGGCCCATAGACTAGAATCCAAATCAAGGAAGTCTCGTGGAAGTTCAAATTTATCAAATAAAACAAGTGATTGTTTTGTAGTAAAATCGCTTAGATCTAGTGCACTTAATGAATGAAAAGCATCCTTGGTAATTTGAAATTTTTTTGTGTTTTGGTTTGAACTTTCAACTCGTTTCGCTGACTGCACAATTTTACTTTTCATTTCCAATGATAACGAGTCATCAAAGAGAGAGAGCAAAACTAGTTCTTCAGACAAATACCACAAATGAGCATGGAACTTTGCAATCGCTGCTTGAGATATCTCTTTATCAATTTCTTGATAAGAGATCACATCCTTAATGAATCTTAAATCTCCATACGGAGCTTTGACAGCACTCGGAGCGTTGAACCATGCGTTCAGGTAAACCATAACTAAAAAACAACAAATTCGCTGTAGCCCGTTGATTTCTTTTTGTGCGATTTGAAATTGTCCTCGAAACATATAAATTTTCAAACAATAGATGGCTTTAGAAAGCCAACGAGCGTGATGCGAAGCTCCTGGAGCTCTGAATTTGATCCCTCCTTGTGGGACGCCACCCAAAAAAATGCACGACAGCTCCAAGAATTCTCTGTAATCATCTCTCGGCTGAAATTCCTGCAATAGCAAAGCAGAATGAACAAATCACAACTAATTTTTACCATTTTCCAGCCCACTACATCAAACAATAAGTTTTGAGTGTAACGAATTTTTTGTATACCCTGAATTGCGTGGATATGAAAATTAAGATGTCATCTTTTTTTCTATTCAATTCCTCAATGACCAAGTTATTGTCCGATACCGTCTGATATTTCGTTTTGTCTACGTTGTGCCAGTTTTGTTGAAAACGTTTGAATATCAGTACGTTTGGACCAGCTGTTGTTGGCCAACAAACTTCAACAACGTTCCGGAGTACAAGCTCGAATATATGGTGCCGACAAGCTAAATGCAGCAAATTCGTGTCGATGGCCCTCTCTATCAACGTACACGTTCCATTTAATCGACCTTTCGAAGACAAAGAATCAAGAAATTCAAGTGTAAAAATAAAGAATAATGCGAAGACGCTACTGTAATGGGTCAAAAATTCTATAATTCGTATTTATAATTTTCCTTGCATTTCACATATCAAAATTATATATTAAAAGATTACCAGTATTGACGCTTGTTGTATCAAAGCACAAGGCTTTAACGCGGTCTGTTAAACGCCATTCGTTGAGTGTCTTCAATATGACTTCAGCTTGGCTCGCGCCAGTAGCTTTTTTGAGCTTTGGTATGCCGAGTAACTGCTCACTATTGAACCCAGACAACACGATAGGTAGTCGGTCTATTTTACAATTATTGTCGAGGTCACGGAGTAATTTCCCATCCCAGTGGAGTACCAAACTCGTCGCAATTTCAAGATTATTTTTCAAATCTTCCGCTTTTTTTTTTCTAAAGTCGATTCGCTTTCTGTGAATTGTCGCGCGGCTCAAATTTACTCCGTTTACATCGAGGCCTAGACTTTGAACGGCGCTATTCAAAATATGCGCTGCATTTCTGCTGGTGGTATTCGTCCTATCCAAAGTAGCTGATAACTCTGGCGTCATGATGTCTATTTTCTTCATTTTCTTCGCATCATTCTCAAAATTAACACGTTCAAAATTTGATAGCGCTCGTTTAAGCGAACCAAAATTGAAAGTTCCGCTAGATGGTTCTCTCGATATCGAACAGTCGGAAAAGGATTGACTCAATCCTATAATGAAAATTTATAAAGAATCGTTCGTCAAAATGTATGTTTAGAAAAATTACGTAGGCACATGATCCATTCACGTCTTCTCATCACATCTTATCAATTCATAGGAGAAAACAATCAAACTCAAAACATTAATCGAACCTCAAAAATACTTTACCTATTTCATCTACTTCCTGATCCTGTCGATCAAGGTTCGTTGAATTTTTTTTCGCAATGTCTTGGACGCTAATATATCGATTTTCACGTTGGTCTTGCAAAAAAATTTCCTGACTCAGGCTGTTTATGGCATTTCGATTCCCAATATCGAAGAGTACATCCATTTGTTTAACAAACTTTTCCTCGTTCAGTTTTTGCTTGGCAGAGGAACCTCTTCGCGATGAGCTCTTCATCAAGGATTTCCATTCATGAAATAATTTTTCCAATCGTTCGACATTTCGATGGGATGGCGATGTAACTAAATTGCACTTACTCCAAACACTAGTCACTTCATCGATAACTTTCTTCGCACTTTGTCTGATTGTGGATTTTCGAATTTTGTGATGGTAGAAAAAAAAACTCAACACTTCTCGATTGAACGGCAATTTGTTCTGATCGAGGCAGCTGTTTATACGGCCGATTAAATGAATATCTTCAACTTCACCACTGGCCATCTTGCTCGTCGGACTCGTACTATTCTAAAACTGCTTCGTCAATACCATGTTTTAGTCGAGAAGGTGTTCAAAGGGAACATTTGTTGTGTGTAGGTAGCGGACACAGTCGGAACTCTTTGTTATTATGTGCAGATTCGTCAGACAAAGTGACCTTCCCGAACACAACATACAATGTAATACCGAGAACTCCTTGTGCACACTCCGTTGAAAAACAAGATTGTGCAAAATTACTCCAATGGTTAATTCGAGAATAAGAGATATCGTTATTGTAATGATGTGTGCAATAATAGCAAATTCGGTACCATAATTGATTTAAATTGAAACGCATTCCAAGGGCTCTAAGAAATTTATCAACAGAATGCGCTAACATTTCTTTTTCGTCAATAATTTTTTCACGTAAATATAAATGTACATTTTTTTCAAATCTGATTGAGAAAAACTTTTTTCTACATCCACATATACTTAGGTATAGACGTAAGATATTGTGAATTAATCATGCAATGATTTATATTATCAATTTTTTACGAAGACGCTATTTTTTTTTATAAAATTGCGAAAAAAACACAAAAATGGCTTGCGCCACCTTTTAAAATTGAGCTGCAGGGCCTCCTTTTCGCGAGGTTTTTTCTTTCACCATGTTTAAGCTTTTAAGAGACGGTAAATGAAAAAAAAAAATAGCCTTTATTTTGGGACACCCTAATGTACACTTTGGGGCAAATCGATTTTTTATAATTAAAAGGGTGAAAAACGGCTCCAAAAATAGGGTACGATTTTTACTCATAAACAAATGGAATTCCATCGCGAATTTTTAAGTCACAGAGTCGGAATTGACATATTTCGAAAGCGTTTATTTTTCTACGAATTTAGAAAAAAAAAATTTGCAAAAAGTTTATTAGGGGGAGATAAAAAAATTTGTTTTTCAATAATTATTGCAGCTGCTCATTTCAATATAGAGAGCTAAAAATTGGACAGCGTACAGAGAAAGGCTTGTGTTAACTGGAGAAAAATCGGCGGAAAAATCCCATATAAATTTATTGTTTATTTCAGCGGTTTTATGAGAGGCCAAATGTGACGTCGCGTTTGGCGGCAGAGTGGGGGTAGCCGTCTCGAGCTCGCGCGCGCTGCGTGCGTTACGTTTTGGCGCCGCCGTTTGGGCGCGACTGTTTTGGCGCCGCCGATTTGGTGCGGCCGTTTGGGCGCCGGGACGTTTTGGCGCTAGGACGTTTTGGCGCGGGCGTTTGGGCGCGAGGACGTTTTGGCGCGAGGACGTTTGGGCGCGAGGACGTTTCGGCGCGAGGACGTTTTGGCGCGATGACGTTTTGGCGCGATGACGTTTTGGCGCGGTCGTTTGGGCGCGAGGACGTTTTGCCACGAGGACGTTTGGGCGCGAGGACGTATTGGCGCGAGGACGTTTTGGCGCGGCCGTTTGCGCGCGAGGACGTTTTGGTGCGGGGACGTTTGGGCGCGAGGACGTTTTGACACGAAGACGATTTGACGCGACCGTTTCGGAGCTACCCCGTTTCGGAGTCCCCCGGAAAATGCGTCCCCCGGAAAATTCGTCCCCGGAAAATTCGCCCCCGGAAAATTCGCCCCGGAAAATTCGCCCCGGAAAATTCGTCCCACGGAAAATTCGTTCCCCGAACACGACAAACCAACACAACTAAGCAAGCGTGTGTGGAATCGGTTCGCGCATGTAATCGGGGTGTATAATGAATAGTGAGGCGGATGAAATCTTGGCATGAGTGCCGAGATTTGCGGAAACTTCGACGAAAACAATTCGTCGAAAAAACAATTCATCGAATAACAATTCGTCTTTTTTGTTGTTGTTTGAATAGTTGGACATGAGGAAATAGTAGGGTGGATTCGGGTCATCTTTGGATTGTTGTGTGAATAGTTGGACATATGGAAATAGTAGGGTGGGATTGGGTCATCTTTGGATAGTTGTTTGAATAGTTGAACATGTGGAAGTAGTAGGGTGAGTTCGGGTCATCTTTGGGTTATTGTTTGAATAGTTGGACACATTGAAATAGTAGGGTGGATTCGGGTCATCTTTGGGTTGTTGTTTGAATAGTTGGACATGTGGAAATAGCAGGGTGTGTTTGGGTCATCTTTGGGTTGTTGTTTGAATAGTTGGACATGTGGAAATAGTAGGGTGGGTTCGGGTCATCTTTGGGTTGTTGTCTGAATAGTTGGACATGTGGAAATAGTAGGGTGAGTTCGGGTCATCTTTGGATTGTTGTTCGAATAGTTGGACATGTGGAAATAGTAGGGTGGGTTTGGGTCATCTTTGGGTTGTTGTTTGAATAGTTGGACATGTGCAAATAGTAGGGTGGGTTCGGGTCATTTTTGGGTTGTTGTTTGAATAGTTGGACATGTGGAAATAGTAGGGTGGGTTCGGGTCATCTTTGGATTATTGTTTGAATAGTTGGACATGTGGAAATAGTAGGGTGGGTTTGTAACATCTCGGGATTTGTGTGTGGAATCGTTGGACATGTAGAAATGGTAGGGTGGGTTTGTAGCATCTAGGGTTATGTGCGTGGAATCGAATAACAACCAATCGCTTATATTGTATATGTGTTTGAAAGAATAAAGGTCGCGTTTGTTTACATGCAGCAATCCGTGTGATCACGCGTTACTGTACAATGCTTTGAAATATTCTCTATTTTACGTATAACAAAAAAATTATGGAAATATCCAACTGAATTGTAGAAATATCCAACAGGGACGGATTGTCCAGGGGACGAATTTTCCGGTGACGAATTTTTCGGGATGAATTTTCCGAGGGACGAATTTTCTGGGGGCGAATCTTCCTGTTACCCCGCCTCCCGACCCCCCGGGGGCTCCCCCCCCCTCCCCCCCCCCCCCCCCCGCGAGGGGCTTCGCCCCTGCGACCACCTTGCCCGCGTTCAAATACTATACGGGTATTTAACATCGAAAAGTGGTATGTGGGTGAACAGGGATGAGGCCCGTTTTCGTTTTACGCGAGAACGAATGTCTTCGCACGCAAACATCGCGCGCTAAAACGTCGTCGCACCAAAACGGCCGCGCGCCAAAACGTCCTCGCGCCCAAACGTTCTCGCGCCCAAACGTCCCGGCGCCAAACGTTCTCGCGCCCAAACGTCCCGGCGCCAAACGTTCTCGCGCCCAAACGTCCCGGCGCCAAAAGGTCGTCGCGCCCAAACGGCCGCGCCAAAACGTCCTCGCGCCCAAACGGCCGCGCCAAAACGTCCTCGCGCCAAAACGTCCCCGCGCCCAAACGGCCACGCCAAAACGGCGGCGCCAAAACGGTCGCACCCAAACGGCGGCGCCAAAACGTACTGCTTCCCGCGCGCTCGCGTGAAAAGTTAATCCGCGCGTTCAAATTCGACAAACATGGAATATCTCGGGAACAAATGAACTTATCGAGTTGTTTTTTTTTTATCTGGGCTAACTTTTTCCGTTGATCATAATTTTGTTATTAAAAATTCTGAAAAATTGAAAATTCACCTCCAAATTTGTTGATCATTTTTTATTTGTTTATTTTACCCTATTTTGTACTTAACTTTTGGGTGAAATCAAATTCAAATGTTATTTTTGTGTTGTTCTCCAACTACTGAACGGAGGAAAAAAAAATTCAATGCAAAATGTTTTGTTAGCAGAGCACGTGTCATTTCGTTTTTACAATAAATGAACGAATTGAGGCCATTACAACTACGAAACACACCACATGTTCTCAAAATTAAAGAATATATATTTTTTTAATTTAAATTATTATGCACAAGGTTCAGGGTACAAGCAAATAAAAAAATATTAACGCAGGAAGAGGTTGAAATGATGGTATATTTTTCACCATGTCACGAAGCTTACAAATATTCAAGAATTTTGTATGAATTAAAAGACGTTTCCCTCTTTGGATTTCAATATTCTCCTCGATCTTTTCGATGAAATGGCCATGAAATTGTGCGAGCGAGCAAGACGCAAAATGAAGAATATTAGCAGGGAAATTATTTTCGACGCAAGCACAGTTATAACGTCTTGCAAAGAAAAGTTTTTATCTAACGATAAAAATAAAAAAAGATTGATTAGTCTATTGTCCGAAGAGCTCCGAAAAAATGGCTATCGTACCAAATGCGCAACGGAGGATGCAGATTTATTAATCGTTACAACCGCTATCGAACAAGCTAACTACGACGTGACTGTCAAAGTGGTAGGGCAAGATGTTGACTTGTTGGTGTTGTTGACCCAATTGGCCCCTAACAAGAATAATATATTATTTGAGAAAGTTAACTCCGGCGGTTATGGCAAAATGCGTTTGAATGTGAATATTAATAATTCTTAATTATTTCAGCGAGTTTGCAATAGAATTGAACAAACTATGTCTAAGAACACTGTCTAACACACATAGAAAGTACATGCGAAAATTGGTCAATACAGTTGTCACCGTTTCGGAGAAAAGTGGTGACAAAGAAATAGTCCCAATCAGCTGATCGCAGTGAAATGCATAATTCCCGTCTTTTTGCCCTGCGGGCAGTCGGGAGTTAAAAATAAGAAATTCGAAGTTTATATTTTCGATAGTATATTAAGTTGAATGCATATTTGATGTAATATTTTTCTTTGATCGCGCATTTATTCGAAAATATATATTCAGACTGTCTATAATTCAAATGCAGATAATATAGATTATTCTAATGTAAGAAGTTTATATTTTCTAAATTCGAAATGGAGAGTAATTATTTTATTGAGAGACCAAAATATATAGTATGAATAATTCGAAAGTGAATTTTTCGAATGACTAAAAATTAGAAGTACAGAATAGCGAACGTTGTGAAGCACGAAGAATGACAAGTAATACTTTACAGCCCAGAGGCTCTTGTTATTTCGACCGTTCGACTTTCTGGTGTTTCGCTATTTTGACCACATTAATATATATTTTGTCTTTCCTTAAAATATATTTGAAATTGTGAATATTCATAATATTGCCGATTTCAGTATTTGGCGACTCGAATGCGTAATAGTCGAACTTTTGTAAAATCGCTATTCCAGCCTTCGTCATTTGGGCTACTGTTATATTTTGTTTTTGACGTAAATGTACTTCGAACTCTTTAATTTCTCATTTTTTTATTTCCAGCATAAAGGCTATAGTAGAATTAATCGGTCTACATACTACTATTCTTCAATTTAAAAATTCGCAGTTTTAGTCATTCGAAGTTTTAATCATTCGAAAATCTTACTCCCACCCCCTCAGAAACCTTGGAGTACCAAAAGTTAATCAAATCAGTACAATAGAGATGTTTTTTTTTAGATGCCCCTATAGGGGTCATGACACAAAAGTGGCACGACTTTTTTGTGCCCCTATAGTGGTCCATCACTGCGAAAGGATTAAAACAAAATTTTAAGATTCTTAAGTCGTTGTTCAATATTTTTTTCTAATTTTAATTTAAAAAAAAACTAATATTTCCAAAACTTGGATTGTCAAAAAAGTAGTACTACCTATCTTTTAATTTTTTTTCCTTTATTGTGGGGGAAAAAAATTATTTTCCGGCTACACTCATCAAATAATACAAAAAATATTGTCATATATGTATTTGTAGCATTTACAAAAGTATATATTTTCCCATGCATTAATTAACAATAATGGATATTATTTTTATTTTTTATGTCATAATATATGTAAATTTCCCTGATCGAATTTTCGAACGAGTTATTCATTGAAAAACATTCTTTGTTTTTAGAACCATATAATGACGTGTGAAAATCGCGTCGTGAGAACGAATCATCTCCATGACTTTGAACCAAAGCGAGAGACGATAGAAGGTGTTGCTGAAGCTCCTGTAAACTTTGTTCTTGACGTACCCAATGAATGGGAAGATGTGAGTATGTCGATAAAAAACAAAAAAAAAAATACAAAGGCTCGTACTCGTACGAATATGCATCATAAGCCTTCGGCTTATGAGGCAACTTTACGCGCGATGTAATTCGTCGTTTTCCGCACTTGTTACATAAAATACTATTTTCACGCTTGAATCTTTCAGCTTTCAAACTCATGCTTGGAAAACAATTTAATTCTCAATAATGCCCAAAATAACCCAAAATAACCAAAAACCCAAAATAAATATTGGGTTTTTGAGAACGACCTAAATACAGTTCGATTACTTGGCCTATCGAAAATCTGCTTAAATGTTAGGCAATATAAATATGAAATGAAATTTCTTTGCGACCTACCTTTCAATCTAAAATAATTAAAAACTTTTATAATTTTCTAAAATTCCGTATAATTCCTTCAGGTTTGAAAAAAATTCTAAGAAAATTCGTTGAGATTATGAAATATTCTCAAATGAACCGGAATTCTTAGGAATTCTTAGGAAAATGCCTTGAATTTACGGAATATATTTTCGTTCAATCTAGAATTTCCCTATAAATATTTTCTTCTTTACAAGGTTTTAAAATAATTTAGAAAATTTTTTGAGATTCTGCAATATAATCTCGAATGTTCTTGAATTTTCCACTGCATTCTGTCTATTTCTAAAAAAAAAATCTCAAATCTCATTATTTCTCAATATACTCTACCGGCAAAAAGTTTCCGGACAAAAATACGAAAATGTCTCCGAGCTGTTTTTGATGCCATTTCACCCGCAGTTTACATAACCAAATTTAGTGTATGGAATTTAAAGGGGGAAGAATTTAGCTTCACTTCGTTTTTTTTTTGGAAATTTTCCGGTTCTTTTTACATCCGGTACGTTATTTTGAACATGAACGTTTTTTGCCTTTGTATTTTACCTCTGCAGTTGAACCGCGTTTTCAGAAGGGAATTTTTTCAATGAGTTCCTTCAATCAAAATCTCAAAAAGAGCAGCTTAAACTTCAATTTTGTTTTTTAAAAAAGTTTTTCCAATTTTTTTGCGCATAGTTATTTCGTTTTTGGCGAAAAAATACCGAATTTAGAAAATGCCGCGTAAAACGAGAACACGAGAGGGTTTGAGAGAAAATCTCAAGAGAGTATAAAGTTGCGTCCGTTTTCGTTGATTTCGCCGAAATTTATACAGAATTTTTTTACGAAATTTTTTTCTTGTCATTTAGTCCGGAAACTTTTTGCCGGTAGTGTACATCATAAATTATATTTAAGCAAAATATCGGCTAGAGCTCTTTTTTAAGGCGTCTATCAGTTGCGTGAGTACGGGAGAGATAGCTGAAAAGCGGATTCACGTTTTTTTTAGTGACGCTTGACATTTCGAGAAAACCAAAAGTTACACCTTGTTCACCTTGTTGTAAAAGGAGAACAACATGAAGGAGGATTTTTACCGACCGCGAGACTGATACATCACCTTAAATTGCATTTGATATTACAGGGTGAGAATCCTGAACGGGGTTACGACGGAATGGAAGCAACAAAATTTCGATCTGTAATAAGACCGGTTCCGCCGGGTCTTTCAAAGACTCAGAAGAAAGCGTGGAGAGCGAAAGAACGTCAGCGCTGGACATCGCTAACAGGAGAAACGAAGGAAAAACCAAGAAGTTCGCCGTATCCAACGCCGACGCAGATTAAAAATGCTAAAGCGGCGAGCACTCAAGTCGCAGCGATCAAGGATGACTCCGACATTTTAGGAATAATCGATAAGCTCAGCACCGCTAACATTGCAGATCCAAGAGATTCCATGATGAAGAGAATAAACGCAAGATTAAAAACGCTTCAACTTATGGAGGATAAACTTAAAGAAGAGAAACTGGAGCTTCAGCGCCAAGTCGAAGCGTACTTAGCTTCGATAGGCAAAACCGATCAAGAACTCACAATCAAAATTGAACCTCTCGATCCGAGAATTGCTTCTCGAAATAGCAATCACGATTTGAATAATTTCTTAGCTTTGAACTGCTCGCCGAAAATTAATGCTGATCCTAGAATCGCTGCAGTACCTAGAAATTTCCATCGCTGAGACCAAAGAAAGTTCTTAAAAATTTACCTCAATGGCAAACTTGTGATCGATCTTGCTAATTTAGACTTTAAGATTGATGATGAATCACACATGTATTCGGGCCAATCTGTTTATTCCAACAAAATTTCAGTATTTGGTAATTCTCAAAAAATCAGAAAAAATTCAGCTATCTTCAAGATGTTACGAACATTGAAATGCATTAATAAAATTATCAAAAAATTATTAACAAATCGTTTAAAAAAATAATTGTTTAGCAAATCATCAGTCGATTTTTTTTCACAATATTTTGAATTTATTCGACATTTTGCCCCTTTTTTATATTCCCCTTTTCGACTTTTTCTGGAGGAGTTATTTGAGAAACTGTTCTTTCAATGACTTAAAAATTTCGCAAATATCAGTTTGAATCTTTCTACAAAAATGTGCACAAAACTCATGATTTTTTATTATTTTTTTTTAAGTTTTTTGAAAAAAATGACGGAATATTCTAAAAAAATTTACATGCTTTTAGGAAAATCACCAAATTCATTTGACATAACGAAAAAAAAATTGTTTTATTATCTGCCGAAGAGTCGTTTCGTTAACCAACACGTTAATAACTTTTTAGAAATATTATTATTCAAAAGATGGCTGAATTTTATCGTATTTTTGTCCAATATACGACGTTTTTTTGCAACATCGTTCGAATGCAACGAAAAGTCTTTCAATTTCCCATTTTTCCATATTGTCAATTGCATAAAAAATATCTACAATTTCCAAAAAAAATTCCAGTAACCCAAAAGAAGGATTTTCGTTCCATCCCAGCGATACAATTAGTCGTAATTTTTTTCTTCGTTTATTATAACTCGAGATCGTCTGCCTCGCAGTTTTTGTTGCTGCTCGGAGAAAACAGCATTTTCCTATAATTTCCTCGAAATCGAACAAAAACAATCGCCTAGAATAGCGAAAATAAATGCGACTGATACTTAATAGATTAAGGCCATGTGAAAGATGTTCAAGGCAATGTGAAATACGCTCGGTCGGTAAAAATCCCGTAACCAACTTTTCTCCTATACGGATTATATTACGAGCAAATAACGAGAACCACTCTGGTCTTTTTTCAGCTGAACGGGAGATGGTTCTCGTTATTTGTTCAAAATATCATCTGCGTAGGAGAAAAGTTGGTTACAGGATTTTTACCGACCGAGCGTTTTTCATATTTTTTTTAACGTCTTTCACATTGCCTTAAAAGGAATTTTTTGCAGGCTGGGTTCCTAGAGACAAAGAAATGCGCTGATAATCTTAAGACTGAAGCAATAAATGACAGTTATGTTACCTCCTTAAATTTCAAGGCAGATTTATCCTAATTTTATCCATTTATAAAATTATGATAAAAGAGAAAAATATATACAAATATACATAAATATAAAGACTATGTCTTACGAGAGTTGACTATTGAAATAGAATTTATAAGATTTGTATCGAAAAGAAATTTAAAGAATTTACTTTTCCGGGTGTTTTTTAAATAAATTTAATACTCGTATAAAATAAACGTTTGTTTTTTGACGAAAACTCTAGTCCCACATTCGGAGCAAAGAAAAGTGCATTGCAGGCAAAGAAAAATAGGTCTAGGTCGAATTTTGCTTCGATATAAAAAAAAGTGTTAATCGATTCTAATCAAATTAACTTGAGGATTGAGCCAAACAGCATTCGTTACACTTCAATGGCAATTAGAATGGCAGAAATCTCATCACTGTCTCTCCAGCAGCGAGAGCTTAACGATCTGTTTTTAAAGAGAAAAGAAAACATCAAGAAAAAATGCCTGGTGGAGTAGTTTTTCTTGTTTGCATTCCAACTTTGTCCTACGAGCACGAGTTGGTTTTTGGAGTGCCAGTCAAAAGTACAAAGAGAAACGACAAATCGACGAGACCGGCACAATCGAACAAAGTTGATGTTCGACTCAAAGAAGTGAAAAATCGCACGCACCTCATTACCCTGGACAATGATTCGAACGACGACGATGAAGATGATTCTCGAAACCTTGAGGACTTTGAGAAAGAAGTGATCGAACGAACGAGACACAGATTAAGATCTAGAGACGATTACACAACCACTGGATTAGGAAATCGTGGAAAATCACCGGTTTTCGTGCCTATGGAGACTGTAAGTTGAAGAACAAAAAATAAAACATTTAAAATAATACAGAAAACATAAATATACAAAAAATAATTTTCTTGTGAAAGAAAAATAATTTCCCTGCCATATTCATCGATTAATGTTGTAATATTTGTTATATATTTGTGCCATCCATTAGAATAAATATTTTCCAAAGCATTATTAGTTTTATGAATATTCAAGATTCATGACGAAATTTTTGACCATTTTCAATTAATAAAATACCATTAAGGGTGGAATTGCTTTTTCTGGTGCTGAATGAGCCTTTTTTGGGATTAAAAAAAATACAATTATGCAATCAATTGCTTCCACATTTTCAGCAAATGTTTATTTATATTTCAAGTATTTACAAAAATATTTTCTATCCTTTCTATAAAAAAATTCCGCCTGGTGCGACCACCCTCGCCCGTGAACCCGCGCGAATGTTTGCGATCGTTGGTGAGCATGATTTCTTCACTTCTGGTAGTCTGAAAAAGAAAAACCAAAAGGCATTTTAGTGGCTACACATGTAGATCGTTCGACGGACGAGCAGAGAAAAAAGAAAGTTTCTACGAAAAGGTCACTTGTAAAAGTCAAGTGATCGATTGCGCACAAAAAATTGACCGAATTTTTTTTTTTATGTAAAAAATATATGACGCCGTCTAGAAGCGAGGATAAACAGTGTTAAAATAGAGGCGAGGCGCAGGGCGGGGAATTATATGATTAAAATTCAAAAAATGAAAGAGGGAAGAAGGCCAAAAATATGCCTAAGGAAGGAAATCAGGGGGATCAAGAACGGGAATCCATCGAGTTGGGGTAAATAATTGGAAAAAGCAATGAAATATATGGGGGATGGGAGAGTGATCGAATGGAAATAGAAGGGAGAGGAATGTAGCAGGATCGAGAAAGTTCTAAAGGAAGAGGAAGAGATAATGAGAGGACAAGACTTTCAGAAAAACTGGGTGAAAGTTGACCGGTCATCGTACAATGATATGTACAAGGAAATAAAAAGGGGTGTATAGAGAGAGGGTTATTGGAGTATGGAGGGGATTGCGAGAGATACAAAGGAAGAATGGGCGAGATTGAGATGTGGGAACGTTGCGAAAGTAGGGAAAATGGGCTACCGGGAGTGAGTTTGTGAGGTGTGCGGGCTCGAGATGGAAAGTATGGAGCATATTTGGGAGTGCAACAGGGCCAGAATGGAAATAAGGGAAGATTGGGTAGATGCAATTGATAGATGGTGAGTTAACCGGAGAGGGGCCGTACTAAGGGAATGTACAGTGGAGACACTGAAAGGGGAAATAAATGCGGGTGTGTGTGAATACTCGAAAGCCTTCAGGAGGGTCAGAAGGTCGATAATCGAGAAGGGAGAAGGGATGGAGGAATGTTGGAAAATCAAAAATTAATATAATGAGAGAGAGAGTGAGTGTGTGATTGGATAAGTGGTACTCAGATACTACAGGAATGAATGGGAAATGTGTATGGAAGGACAATTAATTGTGTAACAAGTGTAACAGCTGTAATATATACGTAGTAACGGAAATAAGAGGGTACTGTAAAAGGCGTAATAAGCCATACATTGGTAAAAAATAATAATAAAAAAAAAATATGATGCCGTTTGTCAAACGATAAAAGGATGTAGACTCTGAATGCTGTTGAAATTTGAAGTCCATCGGTTCACTAGTTTTCCAAATATCGTGCACACCAGTTGCGCGTTATCTATTTCGAGAAAAACGCGTTTAAGGTATTACTGGATGGATATTAAAAAATCGCCAAAATTCTTGAAAATTTAAAGGATCATAGTTCTTGATAGAATAATAAACTCTGAATGCTGTTGAAATTTGAAGTCCATAGGTTCACTAGTTTTCCAAAATTTTCAATGAAAGTGAATGAAATTTTTTTTGTAAATACTTAAAATATGTATAAACACTTGTTGAAAATTTGAAAGCAATTGATCGCATAGTTTTTTTTTTATCCTAAAAACGGTTCATTTTAGCGGAAAAAAACAATTCCCCCTTAAGGTAGTTTTCTCGTCAAAGCGTTTTTCCATAGAATGTAATATTTTGAGGACAGATTCAGGGCGCTGGTACATGATTACGTGTCAAAATTTCAAAATGATTCATCTTACTGGATTTGAAACATTTCCTATCGAAAATTCTGCAGTTTTTCATGCGTTTCTTACGACCATTTGAAAGTTTCTCACTTCTCGTGATAACTTTAGAACTTATCGACAGATTTTTTTAGAAAATTCTCAATTACAGAGGAACGTACGACGAAGTGTGTTAAAAAAAAAACTAGGATTTTGACCGTTTGGTTTTAGAAATATAGGGATAGAAAGTAAAAGCGAGCAATAGTTGATGTAAGGAACGTTGTTATTGCTGAATCTCTTAACTTTATTTAAACATTTTTTCCATCACTATATGTTTTTGCGTTCCTATAATAAGATATAACAACTAGCATTATTAAGATATCTGGCAAGTTATATCATAATTTTCATACATTGATCAAGGAGTTAATTTTTGATGATTATGGCAAAATAACTAATACGTTACGTGGTACGGATTTTGAGAGGCTTACTTTTTTTCCATCAAATACTAACATCGTTTGCTCCGGGAGTGAAAAAAAACGACATTTGCAACACAAGATTTGTTATGTCATGATTTTTTGCCAAAATCAGAAAAAAATATAGAAAAATGGCTTTTGCCATCATTATTATTTTTTTATTGTTTAAAATTGGTGTCAATATTTAGACAATAGTTGAACTAAGCCGGCATACGCTCGGCTTAGTTCAACTGTCGCTGTGTAGCGCGCGTCGCGCCCCCTACTCCGAAACTCTTAGCACGGACTCTACGCACTAATACAAATAAGGCTCTGGCGCACCCTATACATATACACTAATACAAGTATCCTTAGAGCGATGCGGAGATCTGGCAGCGTTGCTTGCCTGCCTCGTGCTTTCAGCTCAGTTGTTGATAATTTTTCATATCTCAGTTTAATATTTATAATCTCGATTGCAAAGTTGAACCTTCATATGAACAACTTATTTTTAGAAAAAGTGTCGTTATTCCTAAAAAGTCTCCAAAATTGAAAGATGCATGCATTTTCTTATGATACATTAAAATGTCTAGCCAGAAATGCTTAAATTGGCAATTCTCTGTGAGATAAATCGTTGAATATCATGAAAATTAATCCATAACAGTGTGCATACGCGTGTAGTCCCCCCCGTCCCCCTTGCTCTTACGTACCGTCGCCCGGCAGCGTTGCCGCTGCGCCACAGCGTCGTCCCCTCCATGGCGTGGCACGCTCGAAAATACCGTCAAATTTATAGGTTTGAATCGCTATTGCGTATGAACGACACCGCTGAGCATCTCTATTTTTTTACATTTTGTTCCTCATATCAATATCTATCATTATGCAGTTTTTTATCAAAATCTATAGAAAATTGTGACTGCTGTGAATTAAAATGTCTCTCAAGCTCATGCCTCGCTTATACCTTGCATGTTAAATTTCCCAACTTCAACAACGAATATCTCCACTTTGGTACGGGCATGGTCTTTAGAATTTTGCAAGTACATTAAGGAAGCTATAAATAATGTGTCATCCAAATTTTAAGAAAATCTATAGAAAATCGATTTACTCGTGAACGTCCTTAACATAGCCTACTTTTACATAGCCTCCCTAGTGGCGTAATATACTATTTCATCAATTACTAACATCTTTTGCTTCAAAAGCGAAAACAGTTGATTTTAATCCGAAAGCACCAGACAAGTATTTCCAGTCCGATTATGAAGGATGTTTGAAGGTTTTAGATGAGCTACTCAAGAAGCTGAGGGTAGAACACATCATTTGGTGCAAAGACAAAGGGAACATGTATTACGAAGTGATTTTCCCAGTAGCTGCTGGTGATCCTTGTGAGAATTGTTTGCATTGTCTCACTGAAATGGGAATTGGAACTAGAATGAATTCCATTGTGAGGTGAAGATTGAACAAAAAGATTCTTTCTAAACATTAAAAAATGATTTAAAAAAAGATTATCGAAAAGTAACAAATAAGCTGTTAATCCTTGTTGGAATTTTTTTCAAGTGTCATACCAACCCAGTGCACTTACAGCGGTTTGCGGAGCATCGGTCCTGCACCAATCAGAGATGATATCGCTCAGAGGCAATACAAAATTAATCAAATGAATTAAATTAATAGAAAATTCCACGTATTTTCTTGTCATTTCAATTTTTTTTATTCTCTCTGTTTCTCCTGCAGGAAAAGAGATGCTGAAGAACGAAACAACAATTGGGAAGCTTTTGTTGATTCCATAAGATCGAAATTAACAGTCAAACAAGTCGTGGATGGTGTGCGAAGCGGTGGTGATCTTACATTCGATTATGTATTGCTCGTTTTGACTGCAGAGTTAGTATGCATTTTTTTGAGGAAAAAAAGATATAAATATTTATATTTGAATATTGAATGTTATGAACATTTTTAAACGTCCGTATAAATATCAATGCGATAATATTAAGGGACCTAGGATGGGAACCCTTAATTTAGTATGCTTGTCTTTTAATTTGGAATCCTAAATACTTAAGGGGGAACGCCACTGTGAGGGGCTAAAAAATTGTCGTTTTTTGGGAATTTTTTCACTCACATATAAATAATTATTGAAGGATCGGGTAAAGGATACTTTATTGAGTATATATTCAATTATTTCCGTACCAGTTTAACTAGAGTTTAACTGTACCAATTTACAATGTTTCCGTGTGATATTAACAAAAAATCCTCTTTATTGTCCCAAGGAAATCATGATAACGGGTTACCTGACAATCAAAAATAAAAAAATTTCAATACCTATGTGAATGTAGCTATCGTTGTACGTAGCCGTTTTTTTTTTAAATTTTTTTCACGAAATAGCGGTGGTTCGAATTTTTTTCATCATTTGTTCGATTTTTCGACCTTTTTTTCTTTAAATGGTCTTAAAAAATCGTAATTATCAAAATTTCAAACATCGGCTACGTACAACTTTATTGTAAATACGTACATATTTCTTTTTTTTTCAAATATTCGATATTGCAGGGACCGAAATATCGAATATTTGAAGAAAAAAAAAGTTGAAATCGGTTCATTAGTCTTCGAGTATTCCCTGAGACAAGGTCGAAAACAGTTGTTCCGAGGAAAACGCGTTAAAATTTCTCATTGCTTTTTTCTTGACATAATATAAGGTACTTTTGACTTTTGACTTGACAATTTTGTTTACATCATTTTGAACATGTATACTACAAGAAAACGCAAAAAAAAATATAGAATTTTTGCCCCGTCACAGTGGCGTCCCCCTTAAATGATAGACTGACAAGGAACATCTCACTTTGATGTCCCCCCTCCGATTTTGTCGAAACTCCTGTATATGCAAGAGCATTAGAAACTAAGAAATACGTATTTTTTTTTATTGACGGAAAAACAGTTCTAAGGGGTGAAACCACCCTTCAAAGTAAGGCATGTCAAGGGGTGATTTTGCAGTTTAATTCACAAGCACTCCACCGATTTCGATAAAACAAAAACCAAAATGTTTCTCATCTAAAACGATGAAAAGTTCACCATGAGTACGAAAAAAAAAATTAAGGGGTGAACCACCCCTGCGGTTGTCTATGTCTCAGCCCCCATTAAAAAGGTGTGGATCCATTTGAATGAAATGGGTTCTATTTTTAGAACAATACAAAAATAAAGTTCACGTGTTTTGTATTTTTTCAAAATAGCGACCTTAAAGGGGTAAACTGCTCCCACTTGAATTTCCTTACCGCACTTGTTTTTTTTTCTGTTTGCAATGTCTCTACTAATTCGAAATATTTCTACAAACCCCCTTTTTACTTCTTCTCCATCGAAAATACGAATTTTATGATTTTAGGCGGATATGCATATGTGCTTTAACCTCAATAGGGGCGAGGGTAGAGAGCTACACCTTACTCTTTACTATTCCAATGTTTATGGGAAACTTATATGCTACGTGTATACGAATAAGTACTCTGCTGATCTACTATTAGTGTTGCCATACGACACTTTTTTAAATTTTAATAAAAAAATACAGGCGTGGAAATGCGATTACGGTATTTATATTAGATAAGAATGTTATCAGGTAGTCATGATCACCTAATGGTTTATTGGCATTCTGATACTCGCGATAGGCAGTTAAGGGGCCAGTCCACTTTGAAAATTTCAAAAAATCGACTTTTTTACTGTTTTCGAAAGTACATACATACATACAGAAATATTGTCTCAAAATTTTATGAAAATCCGAGCTCTAAGTATTTTTTTTTTTTTACCTGAACGTCAGGACCTCATTTCGTCTACCTGAGCGTATAGCGCGCGTATAGCGCATATGAGCAAATTGGAGTGTGTTTTACATGTGGCCAAACGCGTTTTCAAACGTGCAAATGAAGCAAGAAAATCTTTGATCCAGAAGAAAAAAGCTCTAAAGGAAGCAGAAGAGGAAAAAAACGCATCGAAAAACGTTACAACGAAAAAAGCCGCATCGAAAAAAACCGTAGTTGTGAAGAAAAAAACGGCTACCGTAAAAAAAGTGTCAAAAGCAAAAACACAAACTTTGACGATCAAGTTGATGAAACAGTTGTCTGAAAATTACGGCTTAGCTATTCGAAGGAATTTGAATTCTATTGAAGGTATGCGCAAAGAAATATGGGCAGGGTATTATCGCAAAATTTCGACCGATGTCAAGCCGCAACATCACAACTGCTCGATAGAATGGTGCAAGTACCTCAAAGTTAAGGCACTTCAGCAACATTACAAACATCCTCCTGCTCTTTCTGAGGAAGTACAGGAAGTTTTAAAACCTATTTACGAGGATCTCACCAAAACAGAACTGCTCGAAAGGTGTTTAGGTGGCCATACGCAAAACAATAATGAAAGTTTTAACAACTGCGTATGGAATATGGCACCTAAACGCATGTTCAACGGCAAAAAAATCGTAGACATTACCTGCAAAGTTTCCGCATGTGTCTTTAATGAAGGATTTCGTCCAGTGCTTAAAATAATGGAAATAATGGGCGGCAAACTCGGCCCGATCGCCATCGGATTCGCTGACAATCGCGATGACGAGCGTGATCGCTCTGCAAACCGTCGCAGTTCTGAGTGCTCAAAAGAGACCAGAACCAAACGAAAGCAAGCAAGACTTGAAGAAATCGACGATGATGAGCAATCAGAAGGGATTTTGTACGGAGCAGGAATTGCCGATTGAGTTTAGGTAAAAGTTTTTCATAGTATAAACTTCAAACGCGTTTTTCTCGAAACAACGTTTTCAAAATGTAGCTCCATCGTATCGTTAAAACTAATAAACCGATTCTCTTCAAATTTGAACCACATATTGTAAATATAATTCGCAACAAGGTGACCCTCGATGGTTTTAAAATTTTGATTTTTACACTTTTTTTTTGTGAAAAACTGCGAAAAATACGCGTTTTTTTACTTTTTTCGTTTTCCATCTGCCATTTTTTTATTTTTTAATAAAACTTTATATCCGAGGGTCATTTTGTAGCTGGTGTCATACTGAATCTAATGGACTCTGATTTTTTTGTTTCAGACAAGCCGTTGCCGAGTTGTGATGGAGCTACCTAGCCCATCTATTTTTGAGGCGTTACGTTAAACTATAGTTTTTGTACTTAAAAATGAATAAAAATGAATTAAATTTTTTTTATGTATTTCAAGACTTTATTTATCAAGCCCAACAACTTTTATATTCATATCTTTTATAAAATCCTCAAAAAAAAAATCGCGAAAATAGCTTTTTTTTCGTGGCTCCAAAGTGGACTGGCCCCTTAAAATAAGTACAGTAAACTCTTGGTAAGTTTCCGATCTAGGGGCTGTAGGGATGAAAAATGGAGAGTTATCGAGAGCCCCCACTCTTTGTTCTTTTATTTCACGATCGGGCGTGGTTTGAACTGTTTATGCATGCGCATCATATATGAATATATGTATGTTTAAAAATATACATACATGTTTGACGTATATAAAAATCAAATTGACGACATTCTTAAATTTTTAATTCATTTTTTTGTAAAGAATGCTGCAACTTATTTTTTATGAAGGATGCTGCAACTTATTTTTTATGAAGAATGCTGCAACTTATTTTGTACCTTGTGTAATAGCAATCTTTTTGACGCCCGAATTATTTATATTATAAGTTTATGAATAACAGACAAACAAAAATTATACTTAACTCGTTAGCGGTCGCGCTACGTACACTTTAAACATTGGGCGCGGGATGAGCGATTTTCTCACATGTATAGCTTCAAGTGCTAAATTTGATAAATAGAAACTTGAAAACAATTTCGCTACAGTGATTGTGACTATTAAACATTTTTATTTTTAAAAAACCATAAATACAACGATAATTGACACTAAAAACCAAAAAATATTAATTACAATAATTTAAAAACAAAAATTCAAAAATTTTTTTAAACTCTTCTACCGTACAGAAAAATAAATTTGGTGAAGATAGAAAAAATTTCAAATACTTATGCCCTTTGAAATTTTCGCGGGAAAGATTCAACCGCTCGATGTATTTGGATTCCGGATATGGAAAAATTTTGTGCGACATTTTTCAGATAGTGTGATATTAATGGATACTGATATAAATTTACATTCGCGGAATAATATAAATTAAACTGCAATCTCTTACGCATAATCAAATATTATCTCCACGTTAAACTAATCTTTTTAAATATTCATGGTTCAAAAGTAATTATATAACCGAAAAACTAAAATATTTTGAAAATCCTGTCAATTTTGGTTTCGGTCAATCGAAAATACTCTGTGAAATACCTGGTTGTTAGCAGTTATAAAATGTGCATGGTGTAAAAAGTCTTTATGTTTGAAGCATTTTTTTGATGACTATCATTATTGTACGGCGTATGAACCATGATTACTGAAAATTATGATATAAATGGAACCATAGCAGATGGTTTCAGTAATATAATACACGACAAATATATGATAAATAATATCAATATAATAAGATATTAGGATTACATATAAATACGATGTTTTTTAATAGGCGCATAAAAAGCGAAAGAGTGTGACTTTAGTTTTCAATATAATCATCAAATACAATCCGTTTATAGACTTTAAGAATATTCATTCTACTTATAATTGATCGATTGTCAATATGTGTTTACGCTTGTAATAAAAATATACTTCTGTACAGGCGAGAAAAATTGCGTGGAACGTGTCCAGACATAAACATTGGAATAGTAGTGAGTAAAGGAAAGCTCTCCCCCTTGAGGTTAATGCAAATATGGATGCAAGCTTAAACTTGCCTTAAAATTCGTATTGTCGATGGAGGGTAAGTAGATTCAACGAAATAGATGCGTCCATTTCGAAAATATGAATGAAAGGAAAAATAAAGAGCAGGTAACTTATCCTCTCAGGGTCTCGTATTAATTTCGCAATATGAGAAAACGTCGATTCGGAGATTGTTGAAATATTTCGAATCAGCAGAGACATTCCAAACAGAAAAAAAACAAGTGCTGTAAGAAAATTCAAGTGGGAGTAGTTGACCCCCTTAAGGTTTCTATTTTGAAAAAATACAAAAACATGTGAATTTTATTTGCATGTTTTTATAAAAATAGAACCCATTTCATTCAAATGGATCCACCCATTTTTAATGGGGGCTGAGAAATAGATAACCGCAGGGGTGGCTCACCCCTTAATTTTTTAATTCTTTTTTCTACTCATGGTGGAGTTTTCATCGTTTTAGATGAGAAACATTTTGGTTTTTATTTTATCGAAGTCGGTGAAGTGCTTGTGGGTGAAACTGCAAAATCACCTCTTGGTATGGCTTACTTTGAGGGGTTGTTTCACCCCTTAGAACTGTTTTTCCGCCGATAAAAAAAATGCGTATCTCTTAGTTTCTAATGCTCTTTCATATACAGGAGTTTCAACAAAATCGGAGGGGGACACCACAGTGATGTTCCTTGTGAGTATTCTAGACCCCATGTGTGCTTAGAAGATTAATTCAGATATTTTTTAAGGATAGCGACCGAAACCCTCATAATTTTCTTCGGTATCCAGATAAAATTTGATATACATATACATAAATAATAAATAATTGATAAATTGACTTTTTACCCAAAGACAGACTTAAAAATAAAAACAAAAAAAAAATATTTCAAGATAACACTTCCATAATGTTTTAGGGGGACGAAAAAAGAAATAATTTCCCATACACCTTCGAGATCGGTATCATTTGAAAGGGTGTTCAAAAACATACTTAAACTTATTTTTTTTTTTAAATTTTAGTCGTCCGGTATAATCTTTTTAAGTTCTTAAAAGATTACGTCCAATCTTCGTAATTATTTGACATAAAAATCTGAAAAGATTCACCAAAATAGCCTTTGGAAGTACGTTCAGCTCTAATTATTATTATTGGTAAATAATCATTATTTTGAAGATAACACAAAAAAAATGATATTTCAATTTTTTTAATTTTTATTAATTAAAGTCAATTTACTATTGTTACGTCCAAAAGGGACAATAGAAAAATTTGGATTCGAATAACAAAATATTAAAACAACAAAATTATTTAAATATTAAATCACAAGAGAGACCTGTAGGTCCCGTACGGGTCCGGCACTCTCGAGAGCTGGTAAGAAGGAATGAATAGAATGACAAATAACACGTTATAGATGGTTATAGGAGAAATTATAAACGTGATATATTGAATGAAATTTAAGATTACTTACATTTGTTCGACAATTGGTTTTTGAGTTCCGGATTGCGCTGTGAACTACGATAATTCATTACCCACACAATTACGCATACAACGCTCTACGCGGGGACAATCTTCCCCGCGTGTCACTCCTTCACAGCTGCGCTTTTAACGAGATAGACGTTATTGCGTATCTGTTTGAGCAATCACCAGCACTATCGAACACTATACAAATACGAAAGAAATTTGGATGTTATGATTAAATTTAGGAATAAGTAATTATTAATGTATGGAATAATACGTCTCTGTCGCGTCGCGAATATCACGAGTCAAATACGGGAACTCACGCATTGCACTCGAGAATTCGCGATTGGTTAACGGATTAATGACTTATATCTCTGTGCGGGTCCGTCTGGTAATGAGCCGTGTCTTATTACACCTCTGCGAGGATTACTTTAATACGGAGTTTACTCCGATCCCAGGAACGAACCGTGAAAAAATCAGTACTATTAGGTGTATAATTTAATTTTTTCCTTTTTTTTCATTGAGTAGGGAGTCCTATTTAAAATTGAAATATTTGCACGTCCGTTTGCGGTTTTGAAGAGAACTTTAAAGGTTTTCATAGGCTATATGTCATGCCGGGGAGAGCTGCATAACCTCACAAAACAGTAGTGTGTACGATGGCGACCAATAAGCAGCACGTTCGACACTGCATTCTCTTCTTCTTCTTCTTCTTTCTTTTTGGAGGGGCCTCGACAGAAGCGATCCCTCCTGGCCTCTGGGTTCCCGTACCGGCCAACGGGCGACACTGCATTCTCTACGAGTTCCAACAAGGAAAAAAAACCATTGAAGCGTGCAATTGGATGCTTCCAAATTCTGGGCGATGTACGAAAATTCGTCAATGACTTTATCGCCTCAAAGTCTGTAAGTTTTTTTCGCGATGGTATTCGTATGTTACCCGATCGATGGCGCAAGGTCGTCGAAAACAATGGACAATATTTTGAGAATTGATTCGATATTTATATATTTTATAATAACATTTTTTTTTTTTAAAAGGAAAAATTGAGTTATACACCTAATAAATACTGTTACTCGCCACAGGGATGGTGAAAGCTCGCGGAGCTGCCATCCTGGTGGGGTTTTTTGAATGTTCGGCAAAATTGGTTTCGTTCCCAGGGCCTCGCTGTCGTACTCTGCGGATCGCGCGATGCTGCATCGGCGGAATACGACGGGCCACATCCACTCGTGGTGACGGTCCTACGATCCGGGTTGCAACGAGAACCCGTGGATCCAACACATACGCAGACACAAGTCCTCCCAGCGAGCGCAAGAGCACGCTGTTAAATGCGCGCGTACACCCGCGAAGCGATTTCACAGACGACGCGACAGAGAGCTAATATGTGATACTATTAATATGTGTTATAAACTATCTCAAGAGAGCGTGAGTTCCTCATATCTCGTCTTAAATAAAAAACAAAAAATATATCATGAAAACGGGATGTGACAGTATATTTACACTGACATGGTAAAACTCACGGTAAAATTGTTTACCATATGAGACTTGAACTTTTGCGGAGCTGAAGTCGTACTTGACTATTTTTCTCAGTTGTTTAGCAGCTCTGGGATTGGTGGAGAACAGCGCGACCAACGTCGTCGCCGCCATGCTCGTTTCGCCCCTGATGGTACGAAAATATATTATGATTTCAAAAAAAGTTCATTCGCTTTTTTTTTCGTCCCAATTTGGAGTTTTTTTTTTTTAATTCACAAGGGGCCTGTAATGTCTTTGACATTCGGCACGATAATAGCGGACAGAGATCTCCAATTTGTTGGATTCAAGAGTCTGATGCTCGGGATATTCGTCTCGATTTTATTCGGCTTCATTTTTGGTCTTATCCTCGGCACTACCGAAATGCCATGGGGATACAATGATTGGCCGACCGATGAGATGAAGGGCAGGTAATACAATTATTAAGGTAGTGGTCTAATTTAGAGGGTTGCAAAAATCGTTTTTTTTTTACTTCAACGATAGTTCAAGTATCGAACAATACTTTGTTCGATACAAAGTTTTAAAAACCATTGGAACGTATTTTGTTACAGTTACAGAGCCGAGAGCAGGTAGGTGCCGCACGGGTACGTACAATCTCTACAAACTTTAAACCGCGTTTTCTCGAGATATCATTTTTGTGATTTGTCCAATTTGGCGAGACTCGTGGCAAGAAAACTATTTGACCAATCGCCTTAAAACAATAGTTATTCTTTAAAGTATTGCCAACGTTCCTAAAGGAACTAAGAAAATTGTTAAAAACTTTATTTTAAACAATATTTATTGCAAAAAAAGTGATAAAGTTTTGGCTCAAAATCGTCACTTTTACGTTCCAACTCGTAAATTTTTACTGTTGTACACTGTTTCTTGAATTTTTCTTAGTTCATCGACTATAAAAAGGTGTCTGTATTATAAATCTTTTTGGTTTTTTTTTTTATTTCTAGTTAAAATTACGAGCTCCACAGCTCTCGCCAATTTGAATCACCTGTGGCGAGGTGCTTTATTCATGTACCTTTAAGTACATCATTCCTTTATTATATTTCGATAAAAAAATTTTATGTGTTCAAATGTGTAATAGAATGTCTGTAAATTTCAGAAAGATTAATTATTTTTTTCACTTGGAATTTTTTTTCGAAAATCACCTTTTTTGACCCTCTAAACTAGACCACTGCCTTAAATAACCTTGTTGACGAACCAGTAAGTACAATTTTGTTGCAGTATATTTTTAGGTGCATCCAAAATTTATATTAAGATAAGAATGGATGACACGTGTTTCTCAACTAAACACTGTATTACATTCGAATTCCAAAACTTTGCAATTAGAGAAAATTGAAAAAATGCAGCCTTCGTTGAAGTTTTACAAACACTGATTTTCAGTAATAATAATTCTGAAAAGTTTTGAACATATCGTTGAAACATATTATTCTTTGACAAACAATTAGACAATTTTGTTTTTTGTTCCGTGAAATGAGTTTGGTGATTTTTATAAATACATATAAATTTTTTAGAATATTTCTTTTTTTTTTAATTTTTCCAAAAACCTCCAAAAAATGCATGGAAAATCACGAATTTTAGACATGCTTTTGAGAAAAGTTGTAACATCTAAATTTCTAAGGCATTGAACGAGCAATTTCTTAAAAACCGCCTACAGAAAAATTTGAAATGAGGAATTATAAAAAAAAATCAAAAAAATTCATTGCATACGACGAAAAACAAAATCAGTTTATTGTTTGGTGAACAATTTTTTTAACAATTTGTTAGTAATTTTTGATCATTTTAATATTTCATGTCAATATCCGTAATATCTCAAAAATGACTGACAAGGAACACTACTTTGGTGTCCGCCGGCGATTCTGCTGTAACTTCTGTATATGAAAGAGTATTCGAAAGTAAGAGACACGTATTTTTTTAATCGGTGGAAAAACGGCTTTAAGGAATGAAGTCACTCTTCGAAGTAAGGCATGTCAAGGGGTGGTTTTGCAGTTTGACACACAAACAATTCACCGACTTCGATAAAGCAAAAACCAAAATGATTTTATTATCTAAAGTAATGGAAAGTTCACCATGTGTACGAAAAAATATAAAAGGGTGAACCACCCCTGCATTTATCTGTTTCTCACTCCATCAGAAAGGGGTGGATCTAATTGAATGAAACAGGTTTTATTTTGATAAAAATAAAAATAAATTTCACGTGTTTTTGTATTTTTCCAATACAGCAAACGGGGAGTGAAAAATAGATAAATGCAGGGATGGTTCACCGCTTAATATTTTTTTTGTACACATAGTGGACTTTTCATCGTTTTACATAAGAAATATTTTGGTTTTTATTTTATATCGGAATCGGTGGATTGCTTATGGGTAAAACTGCAAAACCACCCCTTGACATGCCTTACTGTGAAAGGTGGTTTTACCCCTTAAATCAGTTATTCTGCCAATAAAAAAAAAAAAAATACGTGTCTCGTAGTTTTGAATGTTCCTCACGTACAGAAGTTCTTTGTGAGTTTTTATCAGATTTTTTGCGAACCGTTGAGTACTGAAAGTTTTACGGGATACAATTATTGATATGAATATGTGTGTCCTTAATTGGTTAATAATTGAGTATACGCTGCCAAAAATGGTCAAAAATATATACCTTTTTTTTAAACGAAATACTCGTTTTATTTAACATTAAAATTATATTTCGGTTCAAAAAGGTCACAAATTTGCTTTATTTTCGTTTTTTATTATGCTTTATAAATGAACTGATAAAATTTCTGAATTCTGTAGAAATTTTGAACCCACTTTCGATATGATTTCGGTATTGTACCAAAAAAAAATTAAATTGTTAAATTTCAGTAATTTTTTTTTCAGAGGAAATTATAGATCTCTTTGGATGGGAGTTTTATGGGCACTGCCATCGGGGACTGGGGTGGCTGTTGCTTTATTGCAAGGGAGTAATGGTCCATTAATAGGAGTCGCGATATCCGCCTCGCTTTTGCCACCGGTCGTTAATTGTGTACGTCTTCTTTGTCACTTCTTTTTCTTTTAAATAAGTGTTCTTAAATAAATAAAAAAATCGTAATTTATATTATGAGAAAATTACTAGAATAATTACGTAAAATAATCTGAATTATAAAGTAAAAGGTTTATGAAAGTTGAAAGCTGAACGTTGAACGCGTATTTTTTTCAAGTATATTTTTAAATTTAATGGCCTTCATCGGGAAAATAATACATTGATTTTATTGTTTCAAAGCTCATTTGACTCGTAATAATTGAATTTTGTATAAAATTCAACAGGGTTTTCCGGAATCAGGCGTGAATAAAAATTATTAAAATATATATTTAAATTCTGTTGGTGAAAAAAATGGCAATTCTCTGATAAAGCCCATTTTCATTTTTTATTTCCATTTTGTTCCTAAAGGAGGTGAAATTATAAAGTTTTCAAGCACAAGTTCAGAGACAGTCTAACTTTTTGTAGGACATAATAAAAATTTTAGATTTATATTAAGTTTTGTATCTAATTTCGCAGTAATTGTTCAATAAAACTTTTTAAACATCAGAAATAGGTGTGACTTCTACAAAAAATATCGATCCTCTGTTAACTTGCAATCTTGCAATTTCATTCATATTTGAAAAAAAAAGTAAATACATATGAGCTTCTGAAGGAAATTTATTTTTTTCGTAAAACAATGCGTAAACAGTACAAACAACATTGTTCGTGACTTGACCGAAAAAAAAAATGTGAGAACCCATTTATATTCCCTATTTGCAATTTTTTCATTTTTCATGTGATCTCATAGTTAATTAACGCTATCGAGTAAGCGCAGGTCAAATTCAGAGAGATGGAGAAAAAGTTCAAACATCGAATTGACTGTCAAAATCGAAAAAAATTGCGCAATTCAAAAAATACGTATCTACTATTTTTTTTCATCAAAAAACAAAAAAAAATCGCACTTATAAAAATGGCCAGGATTTTGCACTTAAGAGGACAGTCTGCCATTTTTTTTTCTTCAAAAAATCGATTTTCTGAAAAGTATAGATTTGTGTAGTAGATATATATATTTAATACTTGGCGTCAAGACGCTGCCGCGTCTCTAGATAGTAGATATATATAGAATTACTATACAAAGTGTCATTTATGCCAGAAAGTCCGAGAACAGGTAGAAATACGCATCGCAAGACGAGGGTCTTAGATGCGCCTAGGCGCTTGGCGCGTCTTTAAACGCGTTTTTCTCGAAACAACGTTTTTTTATCTGGCTGACATTCTAGAAAAAAAAGTTCTGCACCTATCGAGCTGAAATTTGGTACACTTATTCTACACATATATAGCTTTCGTTTGACCTAGAATTATAAATTTGTATTAATATTTAGTCGATTGTTTAAACAATTAAAGTTGAAAAAAGATAAAAAATTTGAAAAGTCCGCTATTTTGTTTTTTGTTATCACACGTGAATTATTCTAGGCCGAACGATAGCGACAAGTCTATATTTTACTAATTTTGCCACTTTTTTTGTTTCAAATGATCTAAAGTCAAGATATCGTGTCAGGCAGATTTTAGCAGGGCTAACTTCAGGCTGCCGTACCAGCGAGATTTACAGTGAAAAAAAAAAAATTGTAGTATTACTTTCATATGCTTACTTTCGTGTATTAAAAGTAGATATAAATAAATCAAGTTTACTATGAGAAAAAAATTTATTAACAAAATAATTGAAAATAGCAGACTGCTCCCTTAAAATTTACGTAAAATTGCTTATACATATTTTTACAATGTTAGTTAATCTTCAGGGTCTTTTTTGGGCTCTTGGCTGCATATGGCTGATATACAGACCGATAAAGATGCCCCACATCAAAGGAGAATCATACACGGATTTCAACAGCTCATACGTTTACGTTTACACGGATTATTTACCCGTTGAGTTTTTTTGCAACGGTATAATTAGTGCGTGTCTCACATTCATCAATGTAATGTGTATTTTCATAACGGCTATTATAGTCTTAAAGGTAAAAAATTACAAAAATAAAATACAACCAAGAACGAGTAAAACAACAAAATAAGTTAGTAAGAAATTCAAAAATTCGTTTTTTTTTTTTTAGATCAAAGAAGTCGCTGCTCCTTATACATCGACTCCTGAATTGCGAAGATTTTGGGAACGAGACATCAGACTTGTTCGTGATAAAAATAACTCGCGAGCCAACAGTTCCATCGATTCGAGGTAATTTTTTTATTCATGAATTAATTATATTCATTTACAACATTACTTAATTGATTTATCGTTAATATTGCTTAGTTAAATTGTACATTTGAGATACGATCAGATTTCGAAAAATAATAGAAGAAATTTTTGTTCGATTCCAAAAACGCAGATTTCGATAACCTTCGAAAAGTACAAATTGAAAATCTTCAATTAATTAATTAATTACTCGTAGCTTTTACGATGGGTTGAGCAAAATGAAGCAACGAGCTCTCGAACGAACCCTTAACGAAGCTGTACGTGAGGCAATCAACGACGAAACCTTCCGCAAAGTTCAGAGATTGAGTTACGGCCAGCATGGACCAGATGAAGTAAAATATTCAAATATTTCATTCGATTACTCTTCGTTTCAATAGTTAAAAACTTTTTCCACTTTTTAATTTTATTTTCAAATTTTGGTACACGGAGAAAACGGATCTGTTTCATCAAGTAACATTTAAAATGTTCTTTTAAAATATCCTCTGTACTTTGTACAGAATATGAGAATTTAGGTAACAGTCACAATGAGGCATTGTAATTTTTGCAACTCGCTCTTTTCCTTTGAGCACGATGTAAATAGTTCTGCATAAACAAGAAATTATATTGTGCGCAATATAATATTTCGATGTGCTTTCACGAAATATTTACAATGTTTTTTAGGAACTATAACTGATGAGTAAACATGCCTTGAAAGTGAGAAATTTTGAAAAACAGCATAGTAAAAATCCACCTTCAATAAGAGAATAAATACTAAGCGTGTCATTTAATAATAATATTTTTAATAAATAAAATTTTTAATACAAATTTAATAATAGCAGAATTTATTGTCTGACATAGGAATTTTTCGATTCCGTATTTTTTATCTTGGCAAAAACTTTTAAAAAGTAAAAAAGAGCGCCAAGTATTAAAAAGTCGCGACCTTAGTTATAAAATGACCACTCTATATTGTTGTTATTACGTTAAAATGAAACCTATGTTTTTATTCACAACTTTCATTTTTTTTCGTTATATACAAAATGTTATTTCACCTCGAAAAGAAACTACTAAAAAAATGGTGTCCTTGATTTGAATAAAAATAATGAAATCATTCTAACATAGCCAAGTACGACAAATGAATTACGAAATTTCACATGAGATCATTGACACCTTGAATGGTGTTCGTTAAAGAGTTTTGTCGCCCCAAGGCTATAAAAAAATACAGATAAACAAGAAAAACCGAATCACCTATTTAAAGATAATTCAAAAACAAAAAGAATGAGCGGTGGCTGGTGTTCCAATTTTGTACAGAAAAAAAGTTACAACTATTTTCGTGAAGTGATGAGAAATTTCAAATTGAGCATCTTTTTTTGAAGCATTTTATTTGAAAAAAAAAACCCAAAAATAATGTTTAAAATGGAAAATGGACCGTGTAATATTTTGATACATTGCTTAATTCGTAATTGAATTTTTTTCTCATATAATATAAAACTGATGAAAATATGAACAGCTACGATAGATATGGACGGACGTTAGCAAAGCCGAGGGTACAACTATGTGATCGTTTTAAATTATTTGTATGAACACGAAATTTTTAAAAACATTATCTTTTCTATTAATTTTTTTTAATATTAAATTTCAAGGGATTTAATTTTTTCAAGTGGAACAGGATATGTAGTTTTTAGTGGGTAAGAATTCCACAGACTGGACTCTCCCCCTCCCCCTGTCCCTCTCCCTCTCTCCATCTCCCCCTCTCTTCCTCTCCCAGTCTCTCTCTCCATTTCACCCTCTCCCTCTCTTCCTCTCTCTCTTCCTCCCCACCCTCTCCCCTCCCCTCCCTCTTCACTCCTCCCCCTCCCTCTCACTTCCCTCCCACCCCCGCCCCTCCTTCACCCTCTCCCTCCCTCCCTCTTCCTGTCCCCCATCTCACCCTCCCCTACCCGCCCCTCTACATCCCCTCCCTCCCCTCCGCACCCCTATACCCCTCCCCCCTCTCCCCTCCCCCTCGCTCCCTTCCCTCTCTCACCCTCCCTCTATTCCCCTCTCTCCCCCTCTCCCTCTCTCCCTCCCTCCCCCCTCTCTCTCTCTCATGTTGAACTTTACCTTCAATGTGTAGACTTCCACTACCACCTCCACCTTGACTTCCATCTTTACCTCTGTCGGCATCTGAACCTTCAAATCGTGGAAAGAGGAGAGAGGAAAACGTACTAGGTAACTGTACGATGACGTCAGAGGGTAGTCAAAAGCTTTTGCTGCAAAGGACGTGTGCCCAATGTAAACAAACCTAACTTACGTCCTTCTGTCTTCTGAGTAGCGAATTGTATTACGCAATGTTGCGTTATCTCCCGAATCCGTGGACCGAACGACTTCTAACAAAAACCACTTGATAGCAAAAAAATCACTTGCATTGCTAAACCCCTCTTAGTTTCATTCACTCCACCCGTTACTGCGTGGGAGGACTTTTAAAATTTAGAAAATTCGAAAAAACCTCATATTACTGTATATAAGAGTGCGGCAGCGCTCGACGAAAATGTTCTTATAATTTTTTTTTTCTTTTTAATACTTGGCGTCGAGCCGCTACCGCATCTCTTGATGTTGCTTGATGACTAACGACTCTTATGAGATGTATTGGCTGCTCGATCCTCGTTTTCGCTGCTGTGTGGCACAGAGCGCCGAAACTTTTCTCGCATAAGGTATCACTCTGCGACGAGCATAAATTTCGCGAGGTAAATGAGTTCAATTATTCGAACCGATTCTATCTTCTATCCAAGAATTTGGTAACGAATATTTATTTTTACCTAAAACATATATGACTTAATGCTTTCTCTATACACAGAGGATAAATATGTCATGTAAATATCGCACGGGCTATACCAAGCAAAAGAAATTATTCGTTTCTACTGCATGTTGAATTATCTAATGTATGTAATCCCCCAACGCATTTTTTTCTATGCCCATTGTAGAATAGGTTACCAATGCAGATATTAACACAGTATATATTCTGATGCTACAATTATAAAATTTACTATCGGAAAGTATACATTCTGATACCACAATGACAAAATTTACTATATCACTGTATACATTCTAACGCTATAATTATAAAATTTTCCTCGAGTATATCGAATTTTTACTATGCCCATTGTGAGAAATGCATATGTAGAACTTAAAAACCAGTATGCCAAATACCAAATAAGGCTATATGAACTACAGCACTTTTACTATGCCGGGTAGAGCTTTTTTTTATTCCGACGTTTGAATAAGTACTAAAATTCGGTACTGTCCTCAAAATGCTATGTTATTTTAGCATTAATCGTCTGGATTTCTAGCACTATTTGTTTGAATATCTGTCCTCGTTTTCTCCGTGTATTTAAAAGACTGTTGATTCGATGACTTAGAAACTTCTCGAGTATGACATTGAATCTTTCTATAAAGATTCAGGATTTGTTATCAACTTTTGAGCATTTTCAAAAAATGAAAAGTTTTGAAAAGAAAAAATATTTTAATATTAAAAATTTTGATGACGGGAAAGATCGTCTATTATTGAAGTGAAACTTATATAGCGACGGTGTAAATCCAAATTTTTTTAGCGAAAATCAAAGTGAAACGCTTTGGGGCGGGGGAGAGTAAAAGGCGAAAGGGGGTATGAGTGGCGCATGCGTGTAAGTTATCCTGGCTAGTAGCGTGTGTGAGAAAGAGAAAGATGCAGCGAGAGAGAGAGAAAAAGAGAGAGAGAGAGAGAGAGAGAGAGAGAGAGAGAGAGAGAGAGAGAGATGGTTTGGGAATGAAACAGATATGAGAACATTCTAGCTTACCCTCAAAGGAATAAAAGATAGTGGACAGCGTCATCTACTATAGAAGTTTCACTTCAATCGTGCGCTTATTGTGGGTGGGGCATGCACTGCTTTTTTATTGCAGTATGTTTTAAAATGTTTCGCAAAATTATAAATGAAAAAAATTCATAAAAAGAATATCAAAAAAATGCTGACCAGAAAAATTTCTCACAAAATTGTATTTTCAACAAATCATCTCTACAAAAAAACTTGAATCTTAACAAATTTTTTTCTACGAGTTTCAGTCAGATTCAACCAAAAAATTGCCTGTTGTTTCTGTATAAAATAATTGCAAAACTAATTTTTTTAAACAAATTGTCATTAAAATAAATTTCTTTAGAAAAAATTATTTCGATTGAAAAATTGTTTTTTTCTTACTAAAAATTCGTTTTCTTAACATTAAAGCCTGCTGATTTTTTTCAGATTTTTGCCAGTTCTTGAGTACCGAAGCTTTGATTGAACAGAATTTTTTTTCCAGTGAACAAAATAAACATATGTATAAAGCATTTTAAGAACTTACCTTGAAACCTTGAAAAGAATTTTCGTCGATCGAAAAGTTCGAGCGATTCATGATGAATGTTTCTCAGAAATTTTATTGAATCAGAATTTCGAAACTTCGCAATTGAATATTGCGAAAATTTAACCCTCATTGAAACTCTTCAAACGTTGATTTTCAATGAAAAACATTCTAAAAAGTTATTAACATGTTGTGTAATCAAAATATTCTTCGACAAATAATCAGACAATTTTTTTTTCATTACGTTAAACGAAATTCGTGATTTTCCTAAATACATACGAGTTTTTTTGATTACTCCCTTTTTTTAGATTTTGCTATCAACTTCAAAAATCAAATAAAAAGTCATGAATTTTGCACACGTTTTGGTAAAAAGATTCAACACGATTTATACAAAATTTCTAAGTCATTGGACGAACATTTTCTCAAATAGAACCTCCAGAAAAAGTCGAAGACCAGAATTTAAAAAAAAGGCGGAATTCCAAAAAGTTTACGAATATTCAAGAAAAATCGATAAATTCATTTCAAACAAAAAAAAATCATCCGATTATTTGTTGAACCATTTTTCGTTTTGAAAAAATTAGTTATCAATTTTTGATAATTTTATTATTGCTCATCATTCGTAACGTTTCAAAGATTTATAACTTTTTCGAATTTTTTGTGAATCTTTAAGGGAGAACGCCACTGTGACGGGCCATAAAATTGTCATTTTTAGGGAATTTTTTTACCTACGTATAAATAATTATTGAAGGATCGGGTGAAAAATACTTTATTCCCATATATATTCAACTATTTCAGTACCAACTTTTATTGAAAAATATAAAAAATTTACAACGTTATGAGCTTCCATGTGATGAAAATAAAAAGTCCTCTTCATTGTCCCAAGGAAATCTTGGCAACGGATTACTTGACTATCAAAAATAAAAAAATGTTAATATCTATATGGATGTAGCTATAGATGTACGCGCCGATTAAAAAAAAAATATTACCAAATGGCGGCGCGGTTTCAATTTTTTTTTCATCATTTTTTCGACCTTTTTTTTGTTTAATCGGTCTTGAAAAAAAATAATTATCAAAATTTCAAAGAACCGCTACGTACAATCTTAGTCGCTCCAATAACGAATATATGAAAAAAAAAAAACAAATTTTAATCGGTTCATTATAGTCTTTGAGTATTTCCTGGGACAAGGTTGAAAACCGTTGTTTCGAGGAAAATGCGTTTAAATTTTTCGTTGTTTTTTTTCTTGATATCAAATAAGGTGTTCACTTGAATATTGATACTTGCTTTTGACTTGAAAATGTTTACATAATTTTGAACATGTATACTGCAAGAAAACGCAGACCATAAATATGGACTTTTTTGACCCGTCATAGAGGCGTTCCCCCTTAATTTCTGATATTCTTATGGAATAAAATTATTGGCACGAATATCCATCCTTAAATCAACGCTTAATTGGTCAATGTACTTTTAAAGATAGCTCCACGTTTGGGGCTGCATCCTGGAGGCTTGGGGGTGGCAGATTCGTCTCGTAAAGATGATTCGACGTTGCACGTTCGTGAAGGAATGAACGGAAGACCGGTGGAGATAGGGGTAAACGCGGGTGAGAGTACGAGCGAGGATCTCGCGGCACTCGACAGGCTCATTACCTATTTGCTTGCTCAACCAAGTGGCAATTTGGAAAATTGGCGCCGTTCGAGACGCGCGAGCGCTCGGGGCTATCGTCAATTAAGGCCGAACGGCGAAACCACCAGTGTACCAGCTCCCGGTGTAGGTACGACACCGTTGTAGAACAAAAGAAAACAATTATTTCGAATTGAGAAATTTTCATCGTCGTTTAAATAGAGCTCGGGAAAAATGGAATTATTCAGAAATTTTCCGAAATAGAAAAAAAAGTTCAAAAAATAAATCGTCGATCAAAAAAAGCTCGGAAAAATTTGATTTTTTCGAAATTTTCCAGAAAAAAAAAATTGTTCAGAAAAGCAAAAAAGTTCGAGAAATTCATTTGAGTTAAAAAAAATCAACAACCTCGTTTCACCTTACGAGGCAAAATTTTCTGGATTTCTTGTGAACAATTTTTTTGTTTACACGATGTGTCAATATCAAATTTAAAAATACCCCTTTTTGATATTGTTATGATTGAAAATGAATGTCGATACCATGCAAGCGATTGCTGAGATTTTCGGAATTTTTGGAAATCAGAACTTGGAACTTTCAAAAATGAAAACAAAAATTAATCGTTTTGATACAAGAGAACAAATTCTGCAAAAATGAATTCGCAAAAATGAGCAGCTTTAGTTTCCGGAACAAAAAAAAAATCTGAAGAATTTGTTAATAACTTTCCGGCATTGATATTATTCAAGCTCGATATTTATAACGTCTTAAAAATGGCAGATTTTTTTTTCAGATTTTTGTTCAATCACAAACATGAAAATTTTGGAACTAAATCAAATTAGCTCAGTTTCGTTGATTTTTTGCATTTCTGTTTCCAAATTTACTGTCCTGTTTTCTCGACTGTGTAGGTTAGAAATTTTAGAACCAGAATTATAAAAAGAAACAACAAATAAAAAGAAGACAAAAACAATTATTCTGAAATGGCAAAATTTAATTGTCCCTTATAAAGTACTCAAGCATAATAAAACGCCTGAAACGACGTTCGAAAGAAGTATTTTCTATAGACTAACAAAAAGATTGGTGGGAAATCGTTTAGATTTGTAAATTCATAAAAATAGGGTATATGTACAATTCCGGCATTGATATTATTCAAGCTTGATATTTATAACGTCTTAAAAATGGCAGATTTTTTTTCAAATTTTTGTTCAATCACAAACATGAAAATTTTGGAACTAAATCAAATTAGCTCAGTTTCGTTGATTTTTTGCATTTCTGTTTCCAAATTTACTGTCCTGTTTTCTCGACTGTGTAGGTTAGAAATTTTAGAACCAGAATTATAAAAAAAACAACAAATAAAAAAAAGACAAAAACAATTATTCTGAAATGGCAAAATTCAATTGTCCCTTATAAAGTACTCAAGCATAATAAAACGCCTGAAACGACGTTCGAAAGAAGTATTTTCTATAGACTAACAAAAAGATTGGTGGGAAATCGTTTAGATTTGTAAATTCATAAAAATAGGGTATATGTACAATTGACTGAGAAAAATAAACAATTCATGAAGCTGGAATTGAGAATGAGCAGCTTCTTCGGTATTCTCTTTTCTTCTCCATCGTTTTATCCACGATTTTGAAGTTTGCATCGATAAAACGTAACAAAATATGTTTTTTAGTGTTTCCCAGAGTTATTCTGCACATTAGGCTACGAAAAACGTTCAAAAAATCTTTTAGTTCATTGTTAGAAAACCGTGGACTAAATAGCAAAAAAAAATTGGAAAATTTGAAAAAAGGAGTAAAAAAAGAATTTTGTTGCGTTCCAACGATGCAAAATTCAATACTATCTGTTCTTTTTTTTTTTTTTTTTGAGATTTTCACGTTTACTCGTCAGCCGTTGAGGGCTCAGTGCCGAAATAACGATCGCCAAAATTCCCGATTCCTGGCAATACGTAAAATCTCTCGTTGATTTCTGGATCGAGAGCGGACGTGACGATTTTTACACCGGGAAAGGCGTACGCGATTGAATGCACTCCTGATTCTGCCATTAACAACGAAACCAAAAGAATGTTGTCCTCCGTGACGTCATGATCGAGGAGCACTCGGATCGCCATCATTGCTGCTGCGCCTGTTGCCACTGTTGCGTCCATTAATATTACTCTGTAGTCCTTTATGTCCTTCGGTAATCTCAGGTAGTAGAGCTGAAAAAAATAAATCAGTTTTCAAATTTTTCCTATTTTTTCCTTTGTAGTAAATTTTTTTTGAAAATGCAGAAGTCTTTTTAGATTATGAAATAGTAAAAATTAAAAACTGAAAAATTAGATTGAATTTTTACGGGTTTTAGAGCAATTGAAGAATTTTGTACCCCTAAAATTAGTTGTATTCACCGCATACCGACGAAAAACTACTGTGTTCCTCTATATTTTTTCATAAATACGAAATGGCATAGTAATCATGGAATACAGTTGTCGAATCTTTCACCACGCTGTTCAGTAAACATTGAAAATTCTGTAGTACACTTTAATATTTATTACTCGTGAACTTTCGGGTTCCTATTATGAAAAATTACTGAACTAGCATTAAAAAATATGGCGACACCCTAATTTTTTTAGTTTTGTTTAACATAGTCTGACGAAAGTGTAGTAACACAGTAATGTGTCGAGGAGTATTTTTTCCGGGTGGATTGTACAATGGGTCGAAATATTCGACGAGTATTTTTTGTACGGTGGAGTGACGGGGGTCGAATAATTAGTAAATAATAAAAAAAGACGATTTTTTTAAAATATCTGGAGCAACGTAACCCCTTTAGGGCTTGCATACACCTTGAGAGGTCAAAAAAATCAATTTTTTTTTTAAATATTTTTATTCCATAGTGTCACTTTTTATCCATAAATTATAAAAAATTTCCAGGAATCGCTATTATCTTGTAAGTACGACAAAAAAAAATTCATCTCAATTGGAAAGGTGCCTTCCAATTGCCTTCAATTCCTTTTTCTTAAAATTCTTCCTTCAAATGCCTTTTTCTTAAAATGGTGTTTTTGAAAACGGTAAGGATTCTATCTCAAAAACTAAAAGACCGATTTGGCTGAAAATTGGTACAGAGGATCTTTACACAGTTATCTAGTATTTGTCGAGAGATTTTTTTAAAAAGCATCATAGTTTTTTTTAAATAAAAAAAGGAAAACAAAGTTAGGCAAAATCCTGACCTTACGATTCAAACCTCTGCTATTTTGCGAAAAATGGATTTAAAAGAAATCGGCCTCGACAAAGACTGGTTTTTTTTGTCAACTTCAAGAGAAAAATTTTGTTTTATTTTTCAATTGAAGTGTATAGTCGAAATCGTGGTTACCGTAAACGGCTTTTTTCAAAAAACTGTTTTACAGAAACTACAATCACAATTCATCTAATTTTTTTTTTATTAAATTTTCCAATTTCATTGATAACAATATGTCCTTTGGAATAAATAAAGAGTTGTTTCAATAGATACATTTTATTAGTATAAAAAAAATTATTGAATTTGACCCTATTTTGGGCAACTTTAAGTGTATGCGTAACCCCTTAATTTACCTCGGGTTCGTCCGTTTGTAAATTCGTCTGTATGAGTATTTTTCCAATACGAATGTCCTTGCAAACATCGCAGACTGCTTGTTCCATTGTCTCACCAGCTCGCAGGATCGAAACGCCGCATATTTTGTCGGTGGCGCTTCGTTTCCCGTGATAGGGAACACCTTGAGGGGTCTCAACAGTTATTTCCTTGAAAAAAATAAATAAAATAAAAATAAAAATAAAATAATACGTCACCAAATATTCACAATTAATAGTTTGAAATAATTAAAAATGCCCATTTCAAATGATTATGCTCAAAGCAAAAAAATTATTAATGTTCTGAACAGTGTTGAAAATGTAGTATTAAAATTTCACTTTTTCGTAAATATTTCGCCACAAAAAAATAGTTCGACAATCAATGATAAAATGCAAGATCAAAACATTATTCTCGAAACAAAAACGATGGGAATTCAAAGATAAAAAAAATGAAAAGAGTAAAAAAATCACTCTCATTGAAGCAATTTGAAGAATTTTTCGTTTTTATGTTAATTCACTTCAATTTTATGTATAGAATATTTGAATAACATGTATTTTGAGTTGCTAAATTTCTTTTTTTTTCCTGCGCATATTAAATTTTTGCATTATTTGACTTTTACGTTAAATTATTCGTGAGTTACTTATTTTGGAATATTTTATTTTATTTTCATTTTTTTTTGTATTACGTTTACCAAATTTCTTTTGTCCTTTACATTAACTTTGCCTTCTATTCGTCTATTTTTACGACTTTTTCTGTTCCAAATATTATCTGCATTTATAAAAATGATTATATAATTTTGCCACCTTTTCTTTCAGGCATTTTCGGAAGTAAAATTTATTCAATTTGAAAAGAATATAGCATAAGAATTACAATTTCACAAACATTTAATTAAATTTGACGATCAATTAATCAATTAATCGACTAATCAATAAAAAATTAATAAAAATACGTACCTCGAATGGCAAGAGCGAAAGAGCATATTCGATGACGAGTCTGATTAGCCTTTTGGAATAAAAAATAAATTCGTCTCTGTAAGTGTCCTTGTTTCTTATAAAAGTGTGAAGTCCCTTAATCTGTGGCGTATTCGGTAGTAAATAGAGCGAGGTTGGCAATGGATGACCGATGAAAGAATGAGCCAACTTCTCGCGCAATTTGAAGCCTCTCAATTGCAACTGTGTGTGAACGTGCTGGACGATCAATTCGATCGCGACTTCGTTGTCACCTCCACGTGGTACGATTATATCTGCATGAGCCATCAAAGGTGCGATGTAATAAAAAAACGAGGGTTTCACCATCGTGCAATACTGCTTAAGAACTCCCTCGAGATCTCGACATCTTTGTGAAATATCCCTTTTCAAACGTCTCGCGAGTCTCACATCCGCATCCGTATCGACAAACACTTTCATATCGCACATCTGTGATGAATAAAAAAATATTCAGACTCACCATTTTTTCGGAACATTTTATTTCTATTTGATTTTTTCATTTTTAAAGTATCGATCTTACCTTGAGCACTTCGGAATCGTAGAACGTTAGAATTCCCTCGAATATTATCACGTTCGCACCGTACATCGTTTTCTTTAATCAAAAGAATAATTTGATGTTTTAATTTTTTTTTATGATATTTTAGTATCTAGAGATTCGATAAAAATTTGCAAGAATCGTGCCATTTTAGATGAACGTTTATTTTTGATAATAATTTTGTAAAGTTACTGACAAATGGCGAGAAAAAACAATTGTCAAATAAATACTCAAACAATTTTTTTATTCGTTATCCAAATAATTCTGTTGATTTTTCTGAATTCTGAATTTTTTCAGAAATCTCACACTTTGATTAGAATTTTTAATGGACTTTTGAAATATTGTTATTTATGAAATTTATCGTTCATTGTATTGGAAACTTTTCATGTATGATTTTGTATCAGATTTTGAATGAAGGGAAAAATTTGAAAATTTTCAAATATTTATCATATTTTTCAGAACTTGCGATTCCTTTTTGAAATCTTGCTTTTTGAATTCTTCTGAGAGCAGTCTTAATTTATAAAACTGTACCTTACACAACACAGAAGCTTTTAGAGTAGAAGAGCTATTGGAGTCGTGAACATTTTTTATAAAAAGAGAAAATGGCTGATAAAATACAAAACTACTCGGAAAAAAAAATTGGATGGTGATTTGTTGAAACAATTTTTGGTGTGAACAATTACTCAAAATCAATGCTGAACTTATCAAATATTTTATCAAATTATTGAGCACTAAAATTCTAATCGGATAAAATTTTAAGCTGAAAATGGAAGTGCGAAGCATCCATGCTACATTTTCTTGCACATTTTTTTGAAACTTACTGTCCTATTCTCTCTGCTGTGTGTTACAAAATTATAGATTGGGACTTCGACCTTGCGGCCTTCCTTCAATCTCTGGAGGGTCGTTTTAAGTAGCTCGAAGTCAAAGGCATCTGGATGATCAAAATTGTACTCGTTGCGGGCAGCGAGTTCGTGTTGTTTCTCGTTCAATACCTGAGGGATTGTTTTATTTCGTGAAAAGCCGCAAAATCGTTGAATTGTTTTGTATGTTTCACCTTGTAAAATGAATCCATGCTCAAAAGATTCACCCACGGAACGTCCAGAGATTCGATTATTTTCGTCGCTACAGTCGTTTTGCCTGAAGCACTTCCACCACAAATACCTTTAAAATAGAGTGAACCTTGTTGTTTCCTATCGTGTTTTAACATTCTTTAGAAGCAATTAATTTGTTTTTTATGGCTTCCGCAAAATTGGGTCTATTTAGATTTCTTTTTCAAACTTGCCCGACTTCTTCCCGAAAAAAGTATCAGCTAATAAAAAAATTTAATTGAGAAGAAAAAAATTATACAAATTCACGATAATTGAATGAACAGAACTTCAATTTGCATGTTTTCAAAACATAAATTGCTGAATCTAGAAGAAAAAAAGTAAAAATTTATAGTCAAGAAAATAAAGAATAAAAATGAAGATTTTGGTGAATTCAAACGACACAAATTTGAATATTGCAAATAAAATCGGAACACGAATTGAAAAAATTTTCCCACATCTACAGACCTATAACGAAGGGTTCGACCTGTTGACCAGCAGAGTTGTACCATGGTGGTCTGCCCGCAGTATAAATGGTTCTGTTTTTGCTTCTGAGGATCGACTCCGCAGATGTTTTTTTACTCGATTGTGAGAGACTGGTCGTCCTTTGTCGTCTGGATCTCGGAGATTTCTGAGAACCTAAGAACCATCTCGTTAAGGCAGTTTCTAGTTTTATTGCCGCAGCGCTGTGAATTTCCAAAAAGTAACTGAATGAATTGAAAAAATAAATAAATAAATGCGCTTCGTTTCGAGGTATTTTATAGAGCGTTTTTTTTTTGTACAATCCCTCAAAACTAATGATATGAAGTTTGCAAAGATAGAATGCAGCAAACGATTTTTTAATTTATTAGAAAATTTCTTATCTCATCAAAATCACCGAAATTTTATCAGCAAATTTTGTTTTTCGATTCCATAAAAAATGTGCTCCATTTTCAATGTCTAAGATTGCAAAATATATTTTCAAAACCACTGAAGCCACCAAGAGACTACTAAATTTCTTTAAGTTCCTTCGATGCAAGCTTCAATATCATCAAAACTTGCCAGAATACCTAATATTATACAATCATATTATTATTATAATAACAATTATTATTATTGTCCTTTTGCAGCACAATTATTTTCATAGTTTATTTTTTCAGTGGAGAAAATTGACAAAAATTCTGTGCTAATGTTTAGGGTCTCTAGAAAATATTAGGACTATTTTTAAAGCATTTTTGTCATGTGGATAAATTTTCAATTGTGCAGTTAAGAAGGATCCAGCATACTGACGAAGGGAAATTATGATTATTATAATATTCTATCGTTATTATAATCTTTATACTTATTTGTATAAGTAAGTGAAGGTCTAAGACCCAGTGTGGTAATAAAGGTTTATCATTATTATCATATATTCTATTTAAGTCGTAAACCTAATAAAAATTATAAATGTCAAAGTCTGTTTGTTCGTGCCTAAATTATGTATCACTAACAAACATCATGAAATTTTGCACATGAGTGCTGGCAACAAAGGACATAGGGAATTTTTAATCCCAACATAAAAATAAAAAAATTAAGATATTGCAAAAATTCAAAAATTGATTGAATATTATTCTGTACATTTTTTCAGAAATGAATACATATTGTTTTAATAGGACAAATTTATTAACATCATACTTGCATTAGAAAATATATTTTGTAATAAGAGGAAAGTTGGAAACCCAACTAGTTCATTTATAAATATAAAATAAATAGTATTTTGGAAAAGACTACTTGTCGGTAAATTTTCAATTGTGCTGTCAAAGACCCAGTGTGTTAACGATGACATTTATTATTATTATTATGATTATTACTAAATTATTATTATTATACTCATATTTATAAATAAATAAATAAAAGACAAAATATTACCTGTAGCGGAAGGTGGCCTGGGAGATTGAGGAGTCGGATTAGCAATATCGCTTTGTCCGTAATGATCAAGTTCTTGATCGTCCAGTGGAAAGTCGGATTGATCTTCGAAGCAGACATCTCCGTCGCTAAAAATTGCCAATTAGAGTGAAGATACAAAGAAAAATATTTATATTTTTGCAGGAAAACACAACGTTGTAATTAATTCGAAAGCAAAAAATATGACTCCTACCTTTCTGAACTGGCGGAACTCGGTGGCTCGAACTGTTGCATTTTCGCTGCCATTTCAACAAATAATATGACACGTTGAAAAATAAACGTCAATTACGGTTTTTTCCGCCGACCGACAAATATTGCGTCGGTCTTTTTCTTACTTTAGGCGAAAAACCACGCTAAACAAAACCAGCTGTTCGGCCGAGAATTTTTCGTGATTTCTTTTTTACGGTTTACGAGCCTGACGAGCCTTTGAAAAAAATGAACCAATCGAGAGCTTCGGTTCTTTTAAACAAGACTTTTCATTGGTTCGCTTGCTCGTGATGTCATAGAGACTATTTAAAGACCGTTTAAAGAACTTTGTGGCCATGGCTTGGAACTGGAAACATCAACACCCGATTTATTTTCCCACCACTTTATTATAAATTTCATTGTTTATCCCTAAAAATAATCGACTCGACATATATTATCCGGTCTTTAAAGGGTTTACGATTCTTTGCTGTTTGACGAAAGGCGTTTTAATCTCTTTGTTAAGTGGTGGGAACTTGATTTAACAATTTTGAGGTTAAACCCTGAATTTTCTTTGTGTCTTCGTTCTCGTATCGTATTTGTACTCGAAAAGACCGGATTCTTTGGGGGATTTTTAAAGTTTTATTCATTATCGTCAACTTTTGAATCAAAGGTACGTTTCCAATTAAATTATTTTCGTTATTATAATTATTGTTGGATATTTTATAGTGATGATGTTTTGCGTTGTAAGCGCTGCTTTCATTTCTCGTTATTTAAAAACCCTTTCAACTCTATATATTGCGACGTTCAATGTTTTGAAACATCAGACTTCTATTTCAAATGAATATCATTATTACCATTATTCGTAGAAACAAAATCATGCCGTGTTTTCCAACTTTCATGTTCTGAGAAGTGATAAAATAGCACTGCACGTGGTGACGCGATTATTTTCGATCATGAATATAAATCTTTTCGGTTTTTCATAAATTGCAATTATATCTTGCAAAATGCATGAGGTTATGAAAAAAAGAATTGATGGGTACTTGAAAAATTATGAATGCGATTCATTTGTTTTGGAGTACATTTCGACGAATATAATAATGAAATTCTGAAAAACTGTACAGGAAGTTTCATGTTAAATGGTTGGTTACATATAGAAATTGTTTCTGGAAGAAGTTTATTGATTTTTCACGTAAAATAAGAATCAATATTGGTGCTCAGTGATTCACAACAAATCTGGAAAATTCAGGCATTTTTAAGATGTTACGAGCATTGATATACATTAGGGTGGTCATTAATTAGGGTGTTCTTGAATTTGGACTCGCATACTCCTCAGAACGATTCGAAATAAATAAATAAAAATATGTGCCGAAGGATTTTTCTCAATGTCAACAATTACCCGTGCCCCAAGGTATGGCTTTTTCCCCATTTAAATAACACGTGTTTTTGAGATGTTTGCACTTTTTTTCTTTCCCTGCATACTCTTTATTCTAAAAATATTTCATGCTTACAAATATGTTGTATACGGATTCAACAACGCATACGAACGGTCAAAAGTCATTAATTAATTATCATTTCATTTAATCGATACGTAAATGAACATAAAAAAATTTTTTTACTAAAATCGCGCTTGGAGTAATTTATCATTTTATAATTACTCTATTTTGTCAATTCTTTCTTCGAATTGTATAGCTCTCATAGCAAATGTCATCAGCTTTCGAATAAGCTTAGCTCCATTTTGATCGGATGCGAACTGACCGATTGGCAGCCAGGTTGGTGAAAAAGTGCAAAACACAATTTTGCCAGGTTGTCGAAAACTTGATGTTTTGAATAAATAGGCACGATCAGTGATACGTCATTGGACAGGGTATTCTATGCTATGAAAAATCCACCTGTGTTATTTTTTGTGCGACAATTCTAGGTCAAGTTAAACCTCCTTTAAACAATAATCGTTTTTCAATGATAGCTAAGGATCTAATCGGTCGATTTTAGCCGGATTTTTCTTAATCCTTTTTCTTAATCCTGCACAACCTGGGGAGCTCGCCTCTTCCAGAATATGCTCTGAGGTAGAGGTCTTGAACCACCCGCAGTGCACCAAAATGTTCAGATCGATTTTTGAATATGAACCAAGCTGAATTCAGTATTGCGGGAAGAGATTGATTTCGCATTTCGAAAAGAATCAATTTTTTTTTTCGAAACGCAAAAAAGCACTCCTGATAGTCCCGAAGAGCCTACGCGAATGGGTTGATTTCGCGTTTCGAAAAAAAAATTCGTATTTTGCGTTCAGCTCGTGCTTCGAAAAGGGTAAAATCGAATCGTTTTTTCGAAACGCGAAATTAACAACTTCTCTTAGGCTCTCTGGGACTATTGGTTGTATTTTCTTCGGTGAAGTATCAGCTACAATTTGGGATAAGTTGCAGTGCTTAATTCGGCTTGGTTCATTTCCAAAAATCGATCGGAACGTTTTGGTGCACTACGGGCGGTTCAAGATCTCTCCTTCAGAGCATATCCCGGGAGAAGCAGGCTCACCAGGCTGTAAGGGATTGTGAAAAATGATGTCTCGATAGTTTCTGAGATACCATCGAAAAATGATTTTTGTTTTGAGGGGGCATAATTCGGCCTAGAATTTTCGCACAAAAAATAACAAGGATGCATTTTTCATAACATAAAATACTCTTTGCAATGACATATCGCTGATTGTGCCTATTTTTTCAAAACATCAGGTTTTCGACAGTCTGGCAACGTCGCGTTTCGCACTTTTTCACCAATTCGGCTGCCAATCGGTCAGTTCGCATTCGATCGAAACAAGACTAGGCTTATTCAAAAGCTGGTAAAATTTGCTGCAATTGACGACTTTGCTGTTTTCGAGTCGGTCAATTTGGACCCGAGTTCAACAAAAAATCAATCGTTGCGTTTCAAGTGAGCATTACTATGCATATAGGATGTTGTATTCTTGAAGTAAAACTTTCTGCACATCGAACCGTCCTAAAATTCATTCACCAATGAATAAATTTAATGAAGGAATTGTTTAAATAGCAATTATAAGATGATAAATTACTTGAGACGCGATTTTAGCAGAATTTTTTTAAATTATTTTAATTTACGTATGGATTAAACATAATGATAATTAGTTAATGACTTTCAACCGTTCGTACATGTTGTTGTATCTGTATACAACATATTTGTAATCAAGAAATATTTTTAGAATAATGACTGCGCAGGGAAAGAAAAAAAAATGCCAACACCTCAAAAACACGCTATTTAAAGAGACTCCGTCACGAAAGATTCACCAACAGAAAAAAATAATTTTTAAGTATATCGTAGATAAAGTACCCATATTCATGTATGCAAAGTTTCAGATAAGGTCAACGACTAAATAAGAGAGATAAAAATTATTACAGTTGGGATTTTTAACACAGGGCTAATGGAAAAATCACCCTCAAAAGACTTGTATCAAGTGATATCTTCGCATTCACGCAACAGATATTGAACGAAAACTACAGTAACGTTGATCAAGTTATAAGGATTTCAAATACAATAAAAAACTTGTGCTGTATAACGCAGAAGCGCATGCGTGAGATTTAAATCATCAGCTACCTAACCTTACATTCGTTTGTGATTGACGTATAGGTAGAATAGTTGGTTTCATCGTAATAAAATAAATAATTTCATCGATTAATGAAACCAGTTATTTATTTCTCAACAATAATGAAAAATTAGTTTTTATCACAAAGTAAACAGACATCTTAGAAATTTCATATCTCATAGCGATTACTAAAAATTATAAATATCTTAACAAATTATATTACTAAAGCAAAATATATGTATTTAATCAAGTCTTTCAGAGCTGTTGAACTGTTTTATCAATGCATTTTTTTCAATAAATAATATATTGTAAGCTCTTTTAAAAATCGAAAATTTTGTACCCAATAACACGCGACGACCTGCGGTCAGTTGGGCGTCATGAGTATGACAAAGATATCGGAGGAGAGTGTGAGATGGAAAATTGCGACGTTGCCGTACTTCTTTATGCAGTAACGTAACAAAATTGTACTAATTTTACGGTATTTATTTATCGGTGTACAACTAATGATTTTTGTATAAAATTACCAATAATATGTTCATAACCAACTGTATTATGGCAAATATGCGAATTACTAAAAAAAAGGGCCCTGCTTATGTGTCTACGCAAACCGGCCCTATGTGACGGAGCTTCCTTAAGGCGTCTGGCTACCCTGGCCGTTCGGAAAATGGGTATATTTTTAAAAAATTCATAAACTCGAAAGTATAAAACGATATATTTTTATTTTTTAACACGAGGTAAGAAACAACTTTAAGAATACCTCAAAAAATTTTTATTTCAAAATATTAAAAAATGGCGGCGCTGCAGAAATTTCCGCGGTGGCCCTCCGCATGACACGCGCGTATTTTGCCGCAGGTGTATCACCGTCATATTGCATCTGAACAAAAAAAATTAGCTCACTCGTGAATAGTGTCGCTACTATGTAGCGTAGCGATATTTTTTTTCGACCATTATGGAAATTATGGCGAGCCGATGAAAAAAAATATGTATTTTTCACCGAAATTTCACGAGAAAAAACGTCAATAAAAAAAAACCAATCAAGTAATCGCAAAAATCCTACGTCACCTTATAGATAATGTATCTAAAAGTATTGTGTACAAATTTCAGAGCAACTGGACCGATAGTTTACGACATTTACTTGGAGCCATTTAGAAAAATATAGTTTCGAGATAATCACAAAAGAAAGTAAATGTGCGGTTATTCGGCTGACGGTGCGGTTTTTGTGAGTCCTACCTTCAATCCGCGATTCCTGGTCCATACATGTCCCCTTCAACATCTGATTGAGCATCCTGGGCCTCTTTTTGAAAAGATCTACGTGCTTGGCGTGCTTCTTTCGTGCTTTTATGTGCTCGGACGTTTGCTGTAGCGCAACGCTCCTAGTCGACTACCGTGCAGAAATTGTAACAGCGATCTCCGATGTTTAGATTCATGACATTCATCATCAGCAAAATACTGCTATACCCATCGTTGAAAGTGCTGGTAGCAATGTAACTAGCAATTTCGACGATATTCGCACCGCTGGAACTTGTTTTTGGAGCTATTGACCAAATGACGAAGTTGACGCTTTCGTTACTGTTTTGTGTGAAGCCTCCTTCACACCGTTGTAACAATTAATCTACAGTGAGGTCCTCATAAGTAGGTCGAATGGCATTTTGAACAATTTGAGGTAGAGCATTCTTGTGTGTATATTCATCTAAAGTGCCGATCGCGTTTGATATTTGCCGAGAGCACCACGAGTCTGTTCCCGAAGGACAATTTTCATGCTGCGGCTTATCGTCGGTCGAGCTCTTGTGCTTGAATGTTGCCCAAATGGCTTTCTTCATTTCGTCTTTGGAATGGGAGAACCTTCGAATAGCGAGACCGTAATATACCGTTAGCTCGTTGATTAGCTTATCGGTTAGCTTTCCTTTGCCACCAAGATCTTTTTTTCTTTTTTGACTTTACGAAGTCGTGTACCCATCCTTTTCTGCGTATGACCTATGCATTCCTTTTTCATCACTTTTTCTTCGTATGGATTCGCGTCAATAATTCCTTTATATGTCTTTGAATCTCCATCTCCGATGTAATTCGTGCAACGGACATTATACTTCTCTATCGACCTCGAAAAGATTTCTACTATGCTATCGACTTCCATTTTTCCAGCGGACCTTTCATGATTGGCAGAACATTCCTCTTCGTGATCTTTTTTCCACAGCTCGAATTCAATTGTACCTAACATCTTACTCCAATACTCACAAGCTTTGCAGTAAGAAGACTTAATTATTAAATCTATCACTTTCTCCGAGTAATACCCAATAGTCGTCGATACGCCGTAATGCGAAGAGTAACCTCGTTTGCGCCAAGTTCCATCACCAGAAACAGTCAAACCTGGGCCTTTTCCCATTTCTGTTAATTTTTGTTCTTCCTTCACAGCATTTTCCATGGATATGTTGCATACACTTTTTGCAGCAGTGTGAATTTGTTTGACAACGGTATCGTAAAACGAGTGGTAAATCGCTTTCGGTAAATCCATGCTGCTACAAAATATATCTAACCCTTTCTGACCAATTCCCAACAATCGAAATGCGAATACGATTCGTCTGCTTACGTCATACGCCTTGTGGTTGATAAGAGGACTTGAATCGACACTGGTTGGTTCGCACAAATTACGCGAAATCATTAACTTGAAACCGAGTCCGCGAATATTAGATTCCGCAAAGTTGACGTCATCGTTGCATTTTTTATACTTTACGACGTTACTAATTGCCGAAAAAATGGTCACAAAGTTGACAATCCAATACCCAAAATTCGCATTAATCGGTACATCGGTCTTTTTCCTAGCCTTCAATTTTTTTGCTGACCGACTAGTACCCGCCTCTTCCTGCTCCATTTCGTGTCGATTGAGCGGGCGATTTTTTCTTTTCATACTTTTCGATCGAATCTTTTGAAACTTCGTCCCTTTTTCATCCACATAACCTCGGGATGTTGGTTTTTTTTTCATTTTTTTTCGTGAAATTATTGTTAGGAATATTGAAACGTGCTTCTCTGTTGCTTACCGAATACTGACTGACGCTCTCGAAATCTGAAATAACGGGTTCGGCTTCAAAACAACCTCACATCAAGTAAACAAATCAAAACAACCTCACATAAAAACAACCTCACATCAAGTAAACAGCTCAAAGTAAGCAACGAACCCATACAAAAGGACATGAAATAGGATAGCTGCGTGTGCTAAACAGTACGAGTCGTATGGGCTATGTGCATGTGGGCGGGGCTAAACATTTTTCGACTGAAACGCTCGCGGTGGCGAAATAAGGAAACGGCTGCAGTCCTGTCTCGTATGTTTAAACTCAGTTCTTAAATATCAGTTGTAAATATCATGTGTAATCGCGGTAAAATTTTTCATTATTGACATTAACGAGGTTCATCATTTGTTAACATTTTTATTATACAAGATCTTTGTTTACGGAAAAATTCTGGCATACAGGCGAGCGATCGAAATCGCAACGCAACTAGTACACGCCATAACCAAAAAGTGCATCAAATCGGAGCATTCTGTAAATAAACAAAACTTGACGTATGAGGAAAATGAAAGGTTATTCTGTCACATCATCTTATAATTTAAATTTGCAACAATCTAAATTAACGCCTTACATACGTCCAGCAGCGCCTAAAACGCGCTAAAAGAAAAACTGTTTTTAGAAGAGATAGCAATAGAAATTAATAAAAATAATTTTTTTACATTGTTTATTAGTATTTAAACTTTATAAAAAAATTTATTTCATTTTTATTTTTCAAAAATTACAACATAAATATCACGTTTCCCGAAGCACTATGAAAAAAAAGTTGCTCCACGGTCTGCATCATTTCTTCTTGAAATGCTGATGGATCTGCAAAACGTATAAAAATTCTTGTAAAATAAAGTTGTAGTTATAGTCTGTCGAGCCGGATATTTGAAATTCGAAAAATTTTGGCAATTTACGGCAGTTTAAAAAAAAGTGTGCATTTTGTGTCATAAATGTCACACTTTAATTATGTTTATAAAATTTTTTAATCACAACATCAAAAATCCGACTCGACAGACTATAGAGAAAACAATTTCGAATATTTAAAAAAAAAAGCATAAAAAAATATTAAAAACTGTATGAGTTATCATGCAGACCGTGCCAAAAAAAGTAGTTTTGAGAAAAATGCATTTAAAGTTTCAAGTGCGTTTCGCTCGAGACATCTACCTGCGCGCATCAGACTCTCGTTGGGCAGTCACGTTTTCTATAATAACTTTCGATCTATGGGGAATTTGTACAATCGACTTACACAGAAATACGCCTAAAACTATAGAGAATAATAATCTGTAAAAAAAATCGATTTTTTGAAAATTCTGGACGTATGTAAGGCCTTAAAAAATAATGGGAACTTACTTTGCACACATAAAAAGGGTTCAATCATTTACCAATAATTCACTGGGCAATTAAATAATATATTATTTACACCGTGAGGCACCGTACAAAGAAACTGGCAGTCGTTTTTAAACATGGCCACCTGGTGGCGCCACGAGGACAGTTGCACATAGCTCATACACTGATCGAACCGCGCTATCGATCGCTCGCAGCGGCTCAACCTTCCCACCGAAAAATATCTGTAACTTCGACAATTTTACGATTTTCAATACCAATTACGGCTTAAATTGTTCATAACACTTCAAGGTTTATTATTAAAATGTAATTAGTAAAATGTGTATAAATTATTAAAAAAAATGATGCTGAAGTTTACAACGTTCGCATGCAACGGTTTTTTGATAAATTTTGTTTCCCAAAGTTACAGAGTTCCCAGATTTTTTATTTCTGAAATACGTCTGAAATACTTGAAAAAAGATTTTTAAACGGTTAAAAAAAACTACCATCCGGAACCCACCCCTAACCAGGGGTAACTTTTATGATATTTTCTATTTTCTACAGTTATAGAGTTATCAGTTTTTTTATTCCTGAAATAGGTTTGGGGTACTTGATAAAGGATATAAAAAAAGTTTAAACGAAATCTACCGTCCGGAACCCACCCCCAACAAGGGGTAAATTTTTTGATATTTTCTATTTTCCACAGTTATAGAGTTCCCAGATTTTTTATTCCTGAAATATGTTTGAGGTACTTGATAAAGGATATAAAAAAAGTTTAAACAAAATGTCCCGTCCAGAACCCCAACGAACCCCCAACGAGAATTACCCCAACGAGGGTTAATTTTTTATTTTTTAATTTTTTATTATTTAGTCCATTTGTCTCTTATTTTTTTATTTTTATTTAGTCCATTTGTCCTAAGATCGAAGCTTCTAAAATATGTGTTACAGACAATGGCGAAACCGATCGTCTTCGTGACCGGAAATGCAAAAAAGCTGGAGGAGGTGATATCAATATTGGGGAAGAATTTTCCCCGTGAGTTGATAAACAAAAAGATAGATTTGCCGGAATATCAGGGGGATGCAGATGACATAAGCATAGCGAAATGCCGGGCGGCGTATGAAGTGGTAAAAGGTCCAGTGATCGTCGAGGACACGTGTTTATGTTTCAACGCAATGAGTGGACTTCCGGGTCCTTACATTAAATGGTTTCTGGAAAAATTGGGCCCCGATGGACTTTACAAAATGCTTGATGGTTGGAAGGATAAAAGCGCCGAGGCAGTATGCACTTTTGCATATACGAGCGGAAATTCCAACGAATCGGTCGTTCTCTTCAAAGGTCGTACAAGAGGAACGATCGTCAGTCCAAAAGGTCCTCGTGACTTTGGCTGGGATCCTATTTTTCTTCCGGACGGTTATGACCAAACTTACGCGGAATTGCCAAAATCGGTGAAAAATCAAATATCACACAGACACCGAGCATTGGAAAAATTAAAAGAATATTTTATCGATAACGAAACTCTTGTACATAGCAATTAATTTTGAACGGGCTTCTTGTTTGTACTCTATGTACCGTAAACGAAACTCTTGTACATAGCAATTAATTTTGAACAAGCCAAATCTCTGTTCTACTATAATTAAATCATTCTTTTTTCTTTCGTTTTATTTACTTAACGAAACGTTGATTTCAATCCTCATACCTGCGCTGACTACGATGTTTTATTTATTTCTTGTTGTATCGCTTTCTCAATTTTTAAAAATTTTTATCAGTGTAATATAGCTCTACTGGGAATCACTCGCGGCGGTCATCTTGCATGGATGCTACATTCGTCGATGAAAGAAGAAACTTTGATGAAAAACTGCAGAATCATTTTTTTCATTATCTTCCGAATGCTTTAGGAAAAAAATGAAAAAATACAGTTTTGAGTAGGAATAAAATTGATATCAAAAAACACTACGGCACCATAATTTCCGGGAACCATGTCGTTACTTTAAGGGAGGAAATACCTTCAGACGGGTTAAAATAAGTCAATTTTTATGATTTTTTTTAAAAAGAAAATGGTTCATTTAATATTTTTAAAATTTTTAGTATACTTAATTAGGAGTCTTGAATACTATATCATTTTTTTCCAATTTTTTACATAATGGAGGAGTGATGGTGCTATTTTCCGGGAACGTCGACGCGAGTTAAAAAATGGTGCAACTTCCAGCCTCTGTTGTATTGATCTGACAGAAACCAGCTAATTTGTTTATTATTGTTAACATTCGTACATTGTCAATGAACCCCAAAAAGTGGAAAAAATTCTAAATTCTATTTGAAAAAAGCGCTTTGGAAAACAAGTATGAACTTCACTACAAAGTATATCCTCGTCTCGTTCTCGAGATTACATAGGTAGTATCGTCTACTTCATGCCGAATTCCAAGAATATTCAGAGTTAAAGAACGGAACGGGGAACCGAGGCTACTCGTTCTACCATTACATGCGTTCCCCTCATAACGTTTTTTCGTGCCGAATGGCGTCATTTCAGAGTTAAGTGTTAAGATTAAAAAATTGATTTATTACGATTCCTTCAAACAAAAAATGTCAAACGACAACAATAAAAGAATAGCAGAGGAGTCCATGATAGAAAAAATATATAAAAAGATTAAAAGACTCGAGGATCATTATTATAACCTCAAAAAGTCGGCAGCGTCGAAGGAACGTCACGAGGCAGGACCCTCGACAAATGAAGCGTGAAAAGCGCCGGTGCTAACCGATATTTTGCAAGTCGTCGAGTTGGGTAAGTTTATGATCTTTAGGGCCAGCGAAATCGCACGTTGAGATGATACAACTGTTATAAATGTGACATGGCAGGAGCTTATTGCTGGATAAGACGATTGCTTAGTGTCGATCGCCCACATAGGTTAGGTTGTCTGGCGACCTCCTCGTGATATCCTGGTTCACATCATGAATATTGAGTACAACTTGCAGATGGTCCAAACAATAAGTCGGAAAAGCAAGAAAGTTCGTGCAGTGAACACGAGTCATTGGAACGAGAGATAAAGGAGGTTCCAATAGACGAAAAAGTGCTTGAAATTTTGGGCAACAATCCTTCGGCAAACAAACCAAAGGATTTCCAAATCCATTCGGACTTAGTGTCTCGATGGAAAGCTGGGATTATTTTCGGCTTGGAAAAAGAAACTTGAGTTGAGCTGCTCAAAACTTATTCTCGTGAGGGCAATTGCCCGCTCGAAGCCCCAATACTCAATGCGGAGATCGTCTCGTCGCTGAGCGAGACGTCGTTAAAACGGAATAAGCATTTCATGGATTCACAATTTCTGATTGGTTCAGCAATGTCAGCATTGGGATCAGCAATCACGCTACTCTTGAATGACAGGGAAGAGGGCGTAGACAGGAACGAGCTGCTCAAACTTATGTCGTGACACAGGAAAACTGATGGCCGATTTCCATCACAAAGAATAAATGGCTAGGAAAGCCTATATTCTGCCAGGCTTGGATAAACGAGCCAAGACGATTCTGGGGAAGATCGAGACAGATAAATATCTGTTCGGAGAGGACTTATCCGAAAAATTAAAATCGGCGAAAGCAGTGGAGAAAGCGGGTCTGGATTTAACGGGAGAAACCAGTTTAGTAGGCCGAAATTTTGATGTTTTTCGTAAATTTTTTTATCAGCGAAGGAATAATCAGAATTTGTTTAAACTTGGAGGATACTTTATTCATGTTTTGAAGTACACTTTGTAATTGTTTCAAGTCATTCCCGCCGGAAATAGTGGAGTTAGAAGCTGCTGCCCATGAACGATCGCCATTCGAGTTTTTTGCTGGTGGGCATTCCTGAAGTCACAGTTTTTATCTGTAATCACTACAATTTTTTTTTTCGTTAACAACATATTTCCTAAGAATATGAACCTAATTGTGATAAAAAAAGTTGAAAATTGCATGTTTTTGAGGTGTTTGAACACAATGTCATGTTTTTATACCATGTTTTTTCACCTTTTTTGCATTAAAAAAAAATATTTTTCATAATAATGTCATCCCAGAGTTAGATTCATATAGATTGCAATTGAATAAATAATATTCATACAAATTTTCGGAACGATTGGTCAATAACTTTTTGAGCTAGAATGCCTAGCAGTTGAAAAAAAGTCGTTTCGAGAAAAACGCGTTTGAAAAAAAATGTAGCGAATATGAGAAATTCAAGGCAGTAATTAATTATATAAATTGCTCACCGGTTAATCAGCTATTCCAGCACCATATGGCAATCCCTCTTCTTCTTCAAATACATCATTTCGGGCTTGCATCTCCTCGTGACGAGCTTCCCGAGCTTCCTTGGTCTCCAACGAGCTGCGCCTATTCTGTCTTTTCACGCGCTGCTCATCCATGTTCCCGGCAAAATTGAAGCTCTGCGAGTCAACTACGAGTTTTAATTCGTTCATCAGCATTAGAAAGGCTGAATTTCCTTCATTGAATATTTATTATTTATTATTTTTACATTTGATTTATGATTTTATAATAAAATAATACTTTTTTACCGTAATTTTTGCAAACTCATAGGTTCATTTGAGATGGAATGTTGTTATTCAGATTTGGGCAAAATTGCTGAACAAAATCGTCAAATATTTTTGGAGATATCGGTTAGTTTTCTCTCAATATTGCTACGACAAAGGACCCGCAATGTCTAAAGAGGAAGATTCAATTAGAAGAGGCTGAAGAACGCATGAATTTTCACATTTTTTTAAAGGAATGCGTAGTGTTACAATTTTGAAATTTCGGCAATTATTCATGCATACTTTCAACTATTGAATCATAAATATTTGACTATAGAAAAATACTTTGAAAAAGTAAAAAAAGAACGCCAAGTATTAAAAAATCGCGACCTTAGTTATAAAATTACTGCTCTACATTCTTGTTATTACGTTCAATTAAAAACTATATTTTGATTCACAACAATAATTTCTTTTCTGTTGTATGCAAAAAGTTACTTTTCTGCGAAAAAAGCTACTCAATAATATTTGTGTCTAATTAAAAAAAAAAAAGATATCCATTTAACATAGCCAAGAATAGCGAATGAATTCAGAAGCTCTTCAAGAAATCATGTACACCCTGAACGGTGCCTGCTAAAGGGTTGTGCCGCATCAAGAACTTCCGAAGAAAATCCTACTAAAATCAAGAAATTACTATTATGATATTATGCTAGGTAAGGACGATGAACGTATAGCCCAAGCAAATAAAGGTTTTTACTTGACAAAAATAATAACAGGATACCACCGGTGCCATTACAATCGGACGAGCTCCCCGATGCTAATTGCACAAAATTCGACTCGAGAGTCGCGTTTCCTTTCTTTTTTTTATTAACAATTTAGTGCAAAAAAACGCATTTTTTTTGGTTTTTTGCTTATAAAAGAAAAACTAATGGATCAATGTGATCGGTCCCAATGGACGAATTGTAGAGAATTGAAATACGAAGAAAATGAGAGCTAAAAAAAATCCGATCGGTTCATTATTAAGGGAGAAAACCCAAAAAAACCGAAAAAAAGTAATTATGCAGTTTGAGGGCTTTTCCGAAAAACCATGGAATATTTTTTTTTTCTGCATGCACTGCTTCTATTGGTCACTACTAATAATATTCTGACGGGGGAGGCTGACATTTCCCATAAAAACCATAAGTTATGAGGTTTTGAAGTTATTGGAAAAATGTGATGAAATAGGGTATATTCGAATATTTAGAAGCTCACATCAGGACAAGTGGACACACACACACACACACACACACACACACACACACACACAATTCTACGAATTCATTATCAGTAGAGGCGAAATTCTTCAGTATTCAAAATTTTTTGCGAGGGTGGTGAGATAAGATGGAATAGTAGGGTGTGTGAAATAGTAGAGTGTGTGCTGAACATCTTGGGATGTGTGCGCGAAATAGTAGGGTGTGTGCTGAACATCTTGGGATGTGTGCGTGAAATAGTAGGGTGTGTGCTGAACATCTTGGGATGTGTGCGTGAAATAGTAGGGTGTGTGCTGAACATCTTGGGATGTGTGCGTGAAATAGTAGGGTGCGTGCTGCACATCTTGGGATGTGTGCGTGAAATAATAGGGTGTGTGAAATGGTAGGCTATGTGCTGAACATCTTGGGATGTGTGCGTGAAATAGTAGGGTGCGTGAAATAGTAGGTTGTGTGCTGGACATCTTGGGATGTGTGCGTGAAATAGTAGGGTGTGTGCTGAACAACTTGGGATGTGTGCGTGAAATAGTAGGGTATGCTGAACATCTTGGGGTGTGTGCGTGAAATAGTAGGGTGCGTGAAATAGTACGGTGTGTGCTGTTTCTCACCATCCTCGCAAATAATTTTAAAGACTGAAGAATTTCGCCTCTACTGATAATGAATTCGTAGAATTGTGTGTGTGTGTGTGTCCACTTGTCCTGATGTGAGCTTCTAAATATTCAAATATACTCTATTTCATCACATTTTTCCAATAACTTCAAAACCCCATAACTTATGCTTTTTATGGGAAATGTCAGCCTCCCCCGACGAAATTCCATTAATGGTGTCTAACCGAAGCACTTCATGCAAAAAAAAAATAATCTTGCATCGTTTTTCGGAAAAGCCCTCTAACTGCATAATTACCCGAAAAAATAGCGTTTTTTCAAAAATTCATAACGTCGCCATTTTTCGAGCTGTAGTGCAGGCTCTTCGCAAGATAGTAGATATCGATACGTACTTCCTGTGTGCGAAACCCAGACGCTGTCGAACAATTAGTTTCCGCGTAATTGCAATCACAAGTTGTACATATCATATTTTGCAGCAAGGCTCAATGCTCTGGAGGTCGTCCGATTCCAATTTACCAAACGGATTTGGAAAGTAGAAGTGTTCAGCTACAAAACGTCAATCTTCGTTTTTCATTTAAATGCTGAGAAATAGGTAAAAATTGCTCGCAAACATGAGCAAAAACGGCCGAGCGCCCGAGAGTCGTCGTGGAGTGGGGGTAGGACAGCAGAAGCGGAGAAGGCGCATATATAGTAATACAAGCGCGCTGCACGCTGGTTATGAATCTTCGAATTTGATTATCTTGGCAACCAGTAGGGCTATCTTAACATATTTTTTTTAATCCTGGGGTAACTGGACCACCGAAAACTGATTCTGCACTCAGATTCCATGAAAAATCAGCGGAAGACTTTTTTTTCTGATTTTTTTTGCTACATGCCCTTATATCAATATGGTATGGATAAAATATTGTGAAATAGTCAAAAACTACTTACAAATTTGGCTGCAAATTCATGCGAGGAACAATAGCGGTGAAAAGTGGTTGAACGAGGTTTATGAGTCTGTCCCTTGGGGATTACCAGGTATAGGCAATTCAACGAAGGACGCGACGGCTTCCCCTCGAGTTTTTGACCAAAAGTAGGGACGTGTATATATAGTAGTACCCTTCATTTCGGAGCAGCTCCCTAATTCGCTGTTTTGCGTCCCCTCTTTCTTCCGATGTGTCATCGTCTAGCGTAATGGAATTTTCGAGAAGTTTTTAGGCTAAGGCGGAAAGGCGAAGCGACGCCAACGGTTTTTTCGACCATATTCATTTAGTTGGCACGCAGCCTTCGTACATGCTACAAGTATTATAGCTGCATCTTTGATAAACAATTTTTGCGAGTAACCCGTTTGAGTTCAGTGTGATTTAAACTATTTTAAGTGCATCAAAATTGTGGAGTTATTGTACGAGGTGAGTTTAAAATTTTTGTTATGTGCGCATGCAATTTAAGTTGATGCTCCATTCAGTATCTCGCCTCTCTGAGTGCTAGAGATAATTGCAATTTCCGAAATTGATATTTTTCTACCCGGTTTTATCGATTACAAAAAGCCTCAGTCAGCGGATTTTGGCAATCGTCGTGCGTACGCTGACAGAGCCTTTTTGTTATCGGTCAAACCACATCGAAAACTTTCAATTTCGAAAATTCGAGCTGAGGTTTGGTGGATTATCCGTCACCTTTAAACTATTTTGAGTAACGGAAATTGTGAATATTATTGCAAAAATTATAACGTGAAAATCGTATATAGGTTCAGCATTTTCTCTAAATGGCCAGCTGACCAGTGCATGATATAAAACAACCCAAACAACTGTTGTCATGGAGTCTCCAAATGAATACGATCTGAAAGAAGCATCTACATCGGCTGATGCAAGGTAAATATGATTGCAATGATTTTAGTTCAAAAATACGTAACATCTTCATATGTATTTGAGCTTTGTATATTTCATGATCACTTTTTTTCAGGCACGACGAAAATGCATCAGATAAAGAAGGTGATGAGATGTGGGAAGATAGCAGTGATAACTGTTTTCTTTGCGACAAGCTCCCTGAACCCTCCAAGTCCTGCGTGGTAAAAAAACGAGCTATCAATAGATTAATACAAGCAAGTATTAAACGGAAAGATGGGAAACATCTCAAGTTGCAAAAATTGCAAGAGGTAACCGTACATAAAACCTGTCAAACCATGTATTCACGGGAATCGAATATAAAAATAGCGTTGAAGGAATCGGTAGAAACATGGCGAAAAAATCGAAAACGGAGTCAAGATGGACGCACGTTCGATTATGCGACGAACTGTTTTTTTGTTCAAGTACCTTGTTCAACAATAGACAAAGGTGCCGCCGTGTAACGAAACAGAACACTATTGATAATGCCATTGCGCAATTAGAAGTTTATCCGAAAACTGAGACTAACAAATTAATATCTTCGCGTTTAGATCCATTACGAAACAAAGATGATAATTACTATATTGATAATAACGTATCGTATCATCAAAAATGTTTGTGCACATTTTATCAATATCGTGCAAATAATATTCACGGAAGACCTATTAGCGACGATATGACTGATTTGTTATCTTTCATTATTAAGGCGTCTTCTCACTTTGGAAATTTAAAAAAATCGATTTTTTTTTTTTTTTAAATTTTGAAAGTACATATCTTCAAAAATGTCATCTCGAAATTTCATAAAGATCGGACGAGTCTAACTACATTTTTTGGCGACCGTTAGGTGACTACCTGAGAGTACCCGGCGATCCCTTTCACGCCGCTCGGACGGTCCCTGTATATCTGACTCTATACAATTGAATAGCCGTGTTCTTTTGTTAATGTAGTACCCCTTGCTTAGGTATATTCTGTTTTCGGGTCTATACTCATGTAATAAGACCTTAACACGTGCATTTTTCAAAAGAAAATCACTCGGCAACGATGCTAAACTGTTATTTCATCAGTCTAATTTGAAACTTCGTAACGGCAACATCTCTGCGCTCAGGATTGTTATAATGGATAAAAAGACTTCGCAACAAAGTGCCACGTGGCGACGTCCAAGTTCGAAATCTAAAAAAAGAAAATTTCGTGGAGTGCTTCCACACCAGTCTGAAGCAGATACGAGTCATGCTAGTGCGAGTGCAGCAAAATTAAAAAAATCGGACGATACAAGTTTCGATGTACACATCGATCCAACGGCTGGATATAGTATTATTCAGTTTTTTCTTGTTTTTTCTACATTACAACAATATGTGAAGTGTAAAGTTTGTAACAAAGATGTTTCAAGAAACATCATCAAGAAAAACCGTGGAAATTGCTTGCCAAACAGCGGCATGCATTTATAACGAAGGGCTACAACCTGTTTTAAAAATTTTGGAGGTGATGGGTGTCAAACTAGGCCCTATCGCCGTTCAATACGCCGAGAAACGCGACAGTGATCGCGTACGCGTAGGGAACCGCCGCAGCTCTAACGCTTCAAAAGAGACTAGGTCGAGACGAAGGGAAGCTACTTTGGACGAACACACCTTCTACGAAGAATCGGAAGGTCCATTGTATGGAGCAGGCATCGCTGATTAACCCGAGGTAAGGTTTTTTCATGATTTTTCTGCAACCAAAACTTTAAACGCAGTTATCTCAAAACAAGGTTTTTCGGTGCTTTGTTGATGAAATTTCGGAAACTATCCGGCCGATTGTCATGAAATTTGAATGACATATGCTTCATAGTTATGGCTATAGCGCATATCATCAGATTTTTTAAATTTTGATTTTAAGAATTTTTTTTTTACAAAAAACTGCAAAAAAATCGTGGTTTTTTTTTACTTTTTCGAAAAACGTGCGCCATTTTGTTATTTTCGCGAATATCAAAAATCTGATGATATGCGCTATAGCCACTGACATACTGAATCTAAAACAGTTTTATTTTTTTGTTTCAGACGACCCGTCTCGGAGATACCATCAACAAGCCACGACCATAACATTTTTACACGGGTTTTTCAATGCTACTGATGTATTATAATAATTGTTTAAAAAAATAAAATAAAAATTTTTTCATGTACTTGAAAGATGTGTTTATTACATAGGATCCGTTTTATCCCATAATTTTAAGCAAAAATCCTCGAAAAAAAATCGCAAAAACAGCCTATTTTTGAGGCGTTTAAAGTGAGAAGATGCCTTAATTACATCGTGGAAAATAGCGAAGAGTGTCAGTTTTCATTGAAAGCGATCATACAAGAATACATGAGTAAACACGGGGAAACTGATGTTCCCCGACTCGATAGAATTGAGCAACTTTTGAAACAGCACTTCGACGATGAAATAGTAATTCATGCAACAATACGTGATCGGTTCATCTGCTTCAAGCAAACGTTGGGAAAAACCCTTGAAGAAAACTGGTATTCCAATCATAAGACTGATGAGAAAGAAGAAAAAATAAGAATAGTCGAGTTGGCCGCCCATATTATTTTGCAGAACATCCGAGCAATAAAATATGATACAGACAATTATAATTCGCCAACTGATTTTGTCAATAACGTTGCTGAAGGCATTCCAGAAACGTTAAAATTATTTCTCGATAATTTAATTAAAACGCATAAATGCACTCCGAAAAATAGGTCTTGGGCTAAATGGGAGAATAAAATTGTTACTGCAGCCCATATTTTAATGTCTTCCGTTAGACCGCGACCATTTGCTTCGCCCATTCTATTAGGGCTTTCGTGCATGATGCACACAAAATTTGCTGCAAGAGGACTCATCGACTGCTTACATAATATAGGTCTGTGTGCCTCGTACTCCGAGACCGTCCAATTCGAAAATTCGCTTATAAATTGTCTGCCAAATTTCGATTTCGTTTCCGACACATACTTGCAGTTTGTTTATGATAATGCTGATCATAATACAGCTACGATTGACGGTAAAAATACCTTTCATTATATGGGTGGTATAATGTGTGTGACTCCATCAACCTCCGTGTCATTTGAAAACAGTATCCCTCGCTTAAAAGGAGCGTTATCGTCGAACACCAGCGGCACGTATGGTTTTCTTCCGCTGACTGATTTCAAAAATAATAAGCCATTCAAATTGGATAGTGTGATTATGAATAATTGGAAAGAAATGGACCGTATTGATTTCACGATTCAAATTGAAACGATTGATTTGTTATATTTTTACGGCAAGCTTACCGCACCACAAAATACAGCAAATTGGCATGGATTTATGAATAAAAACCATGCTTTTAACAGAGATTTTTGTACAACAAGAGTAATAGCATTGCCGTTCATTAAAGCACCGCCAAGTGACCATACCACCATTTTAACCGCTTTGATAGATGCTAGGCAGAGAGCAAACAAAAATAATCAAAAGCACTGTTTTGTCACATTCGACTTACCTCTGTACATGAAAGCTAGTGAAATTGTTGCTTGCTTCTATTGATCCTGATAACGATCTCCACAATGTACGCTCGATTATTCCACGTTTAGGCGGGTTTCATATGCTAATGTCGTTTCTTGGTTCAATTGGCAATATAATGGCAGGTAGCGGTCTCAAAGAAGTGTTTTGCACTATATATGTCGACTTGTCAGCAGATAAAGCTTTAGCGGGTCATGCCTTTTCCAGAACTGTGAGAGGCCATCTCTTAGTGCAAGCGGCACTTGCTATCATGATTTTCGAAAAAATTCAACTAACGGTCGATGAAAAAATGTTTTTGGATGAAAGCCTGACAAAAGTTGGAAAAGAAACCGTTGAAAATTTGTTGGTAAATCCATTAATGAAAGACATACAGGAAAAATTCGTATCAGTTATTGGTGACATTGAAAAAAATATTGTACCCACAGTTGACAACCAGTCAACTGTGGGTACAATATTTTAAATTGATCTGTTTAATCCAAAGGTATATAGATGCTGAGAGATCTGGACATTTTAACTTGCACCTACAAACAATACAATTAATGATACCCTTTTTTCGCCTCAGGTCATCATTTGTACGCTAAAGCTTCTCTCTTATATCTGCAACAAATGTTGAATTTGAAAAATATAATGGATATTGTTGAGTATGACACGTATTGTAAACAAGGGTTTTATACGATAAGGCGTTCAAATCGTTTCTGGTGTGTGGTGTGGTCTGACATGTCGATCGAGCAAGTATTGATGCGGTCAATTAAATGTAATGGAGGTGTGACGCACGGTCGCGGATTAACAGAAAATGTGATCGGGAAATGGGTTTCATCGATGGTAGCTCTTCTAGAAGTAGGCAATGCAATGGAGTTATTTTGTAATGTGACGTTTGCTACGTCCGAACAGCATGTCGACAATCGCGTTTCTCGCATGTCCAGAGATGCTGATGATTTAGTGAAAGTGCAGCAATTTTTTAGCACATATTATCCATTTCCCGAAACGGATAAGATTATAGCAAAATTGCTATAATCTTATTATTTTTTCTTTTATTATTTCTTATTATTTCGGAATAAATATTCCGGAATGGTTGGTGACTTAGGTAACGTAAATTGTCACAAGGCCTTCGAAATTGGGAAAGTTTTGATGGATGATGCATCAAATAAAAGGTTCACAGACGTTAAATTCAAAAGAAACAGCAAACTCGTGCATTTGGGAGCCGCGAACTCCACAATGGAAAATGTCGTTCGTGGAGAAGTGTATATATCGCCGTTACTCATATTTCAAAAGATTTCATTAAATATCCAAAATCAAGATGATATGAAAGAATACTGTAGCTCTTACGAACTTTCTCCGATACCGTTATCTTTATTTGATGAAAATGGCATGCGCAAAACAACTAAATCTGTGTTTTACTCGAATTTTAATTCTTCCCACGAAATTTCAATGAAAAAATGTATTACACACGTTGTTGACGGTGGATTTTTTTTGCACAAAGTGGTGTGGCAAAATAATAAAAAAGTAGAGGACGTACTAAGCGATTACGTCTCGTATGCGATAAGGCATTACGTCCCAAACAGTTTCATCATTTTCGATGGTTACCCCGATGATGAGACATTGTCGACGAAATTTGTTGAGCGTTCGCGTAGGCAAACAAAAAACATTGGGCGTGAAATTGCTTTTAACAAAAATACTCTCATTGCTGTAAGCCAAAAACAGTTCCTCAGTAACGAAAAAAACAAATCAAGACTGATAGATATGATTTGTGCTTCGTTACATGCAGCTGGTTTTCGAACGAAAATTGCTCCCGAAGACGCCGATCGGCTCACAGTTGTTACTGCGATTGAGAATGCTCGTTTAGATTCCGAGGCAACAGTTATTCTTGTAGGCCAAGATGTCGACTTGCTCGTTATCTTTTCGCAGCTGGCACAAAATATGAAAAATATTTATTTCTGCAAAGAAAACAAAGGCTCAAAACCAAATGAATTTTATAGTAGGGACAGTTTTAAATATCCACATTTACAAGCAATAGCTGCTTTCTTACACGCATTCTGCGGATGCGATACAACATCTTGCTTTTACAAAATTGGTAAAAATAAGTGAATAGATTCATTTCCTCATGAAAAATTGGTAGAGTTAGCTTCAGTTTTCTATAACAAGCATGCCACTTGCGATATGATAGCTTGCAGTGCATCTAAGTTGATCCGAGGAATGTACACGAGCAAAAATTAAAGGAAGTTGATAGAAAACTCAAGCTCCTTTTCGTTAAATGATTTGCGATACTTAAATTTCAGTAAGGTCAAAGTAAAAAATAAATTCGCTATTGAGACTCTTCCACCGACAGAAGGAGCAGCTAAACAACATGCGCTTCGGGTTTTCTATCAGCTGCAGCTGTGGTTAGGGAATACGGATCTGAGACCAACTGACTGGGGATGGCAAGTCAAGGGAAACCGATTGATACCGATACACTGAGAAAAAAATATGGTATTTCTGACTATATTTCAACTATGCAGTATGTTTCCCTGAGGTGACAGAAATATTTTATAGTTACTGTAATCCACCAAAATATAGTTTTATTTACTATCAATCAATCAATAGAGTTTTATTTGCACAACTTTGAACAAGTTTTTTACAAAGCTTTTAACTATTTCGTTATTTACATCCTTAAGCCTATAGTCCTTATAACTAATACTCTCTTATTATCTATCATTCTTTTCCTTCCTCTCTCTCTTTCCTTAATTCGCAACTCCTTTTATTCCACTCTTCTTCTATTTCCCTAACGTATGCACATATGTCTTTTTGCACTTTTCCGCCCAACATGTTTATTACCTCCCCACCGATCGCCCCTTCATCAATTCCTTCAAACCATGCTTCCAAACCTTCCCTTGTTTTTTCCGTGACCAACTCTTTGCTTTTTTCGCACGTCAGCAGATGTTCAAACGTCTCTTCATTCTTTTCACATATTCTGCACATCCATTCCGCTTCTCCTTTTTTACCCGCTCTTCCTATATTCCCGCATCTTATTCTTGCCCACACTTCCTTCTCCCTACCCTTTACGTTCTCATCTGACCAGTACTTCCACGGACTTTCATCATTCGCCACGATAAACTTGTACATCGCATTGTATGTCGACGCCTTTATCTTTTCCTCCTCTTTCCTCAACGTCTCATTCTTGAAATTTTCTAATCCGTTTCTTATTCTTGCTTCTATCTCCTTTCCTTCCTTCCTTTCCCAAATCATTCCAATTACATCTTGTATTTCCATTTCTTTCAGCACTTTTTCCAAATCCTTCCCCCACTTTGTCGGCGTATGGTTCACAATCGCCCTTATTTCTTCCATCATGCATACTTTTGGCCATCTCTTTTCCTTCATTCCACATATCTCAACTAAATATCTTAGTGCCCTTTCTCTTACCAGATATTTCATTGTGGGCACTCCCAACTCTCGTCTCCATATGTAATTTGGCGTGGTCCTTTTTACCCCAAGTGCCATTTTGCAGTATCTGCTCTGTATTCTCTCGAAAATGTCGATTTCCCCTAGTCCCCAAATTTCCACCCCATACATCGCTCCCGCCCTTACTATCGAATTCAGCAGGTACATTCTCTCCTCCATCACATCTCTACCAGCTCTCCGCCATACACCCCATACCGCATTCATGGCTTTTTGCGCCTTTCCTGCCGTCTTTTTCCCGTGCAACCAAATTGAATTTTTGCTTGTAAACCAGTATCCCAAATACTTAAAGTTATTCACTATTTTCACGTCTTCCCCTTTTAAGTTCCATTTCTCTTCTTTCTTCATCTTTCCTCCATTTCTAAAAATCATTATTTTCGTTTTCTTTGCATTAACTTCCATCTTATTTTTTTCCGCCCAACTTTCCAGGTCCTTCAAGATACTTTTTAACCCGCTTGCCGTCTCCGCAATTGCCGCCACATCATCGGCATATTTTATTGCGAAGATTTTTTCCTTTCCGATGACAGCTCCGCCTTCATTTTTTCTCTCCCACATGTCTTCAAGATCATCCACATATAAATCAAACAACACGGCGCTCAGTGCACAACCCTGCCGAACTCCTCGCTTTGTTTTGAAACTTTCCGAGATTTTTCCTCCCGCTTGAACCTCCGCACTTGTTTCTTTGTAAATTGCTTTTATCATTTCGATCATCCTTCCCCGAATTCCTTTTTGTTTTAGTTTTATTATCATTCTTTCTCTATTTACTCTATCAAACGCTGCCTTAAAATCTATAAACGCCACATACAGCCTTCCACCTTTCTTCTTCACAGTCTTGTTTATCACAGCATTTAACGTATATATTTGGTCCCTCGTACCCCTCCCTTTTCTGAAACCAGCTTGGCTTTCTTTCAGTTTACCATTTTTTTCAATCCACGTGCTCAATCTTGTTGTCATTATTTTTGTCAAGACTTTATACCCCACATTTAGAAGTGATATCCCCCTATAATTTTCCGCTTTGTCTCTGTCTCCTTCCTTGTAAATTGGTACTATTCTCGCCATTTCCCATCCTTTAGCCAATATTCCTTCCCTCCAAATATTGTTCATCGCCTCTCTCAAATCTTCCCTTCGTTCTTTCGGTATCGCTTTTATCAGCTCTACTACTATCCCGTCCTCCCCAGCCGCTTTTCCATTTTTCATGCCCCTCAACGCTGCCTCCACTTCTGACATCGTGAAATCCTCATAGAATTCTTTCTCTCTTCCCTCAATTTCTTCCTCACCAGCTCTCTCTCTTTCACTCCACATCTCCGTATTTTCATCCCCTCCATTCCTTCTTTCTTTCTCTCCATTCAGAAGTTTCTCAAAGTGTTCTTTCCATTCTCTCTTCGAAATTTTTTCCCCCACTGCCCCCCTGCGCACTATTCTGAAATTACCAATGGCCTTCCACCATTTCGACATATTTTTGGCTTTTCCTACTTGTTCCCAGATATCGTTTCTCCATTTTTCTTTAGCCTTTTTTATTGTCAGCTTCATTTTTCTTTTTTCCGTTACCAATTCACTCTTCAGCTCCGCTTTTCTGTCCTTCGTAAAAGCTTTCAATCTAATCCATACTTCTTCTCTTTGCTTTTTACATTCCTCGTTAAACCATCTTGGTAATTTTCTCACCCTCCTAACTTTTCCGCATGTTTTCATCATCCCCACTTCTTTTGCCGCTTTAACAATTTTTTGCTTAATCCCCTCCCATCTCCCCATGTTTTCTTCCGTGCTTACACTCTTTTCCCATTGTTTAGTGTATTCTTCACTTTTTTCTCCCACCCAATTGAGTTTTTCCTTATTACACACCTCTTCTTTACATTCCTCTCCACGGGTCTGCGTTTCATGTTTTCTTCCCCACATGTGTAGCATTATTGGTAAATGATCCGATTCTATTCGGTTTATCACCTCCAGCTTTTTGATTTCTTCTCTCCCTCCCCTGTCCAGTACAATTGCGTAATCAATTACCGACCCGCAACATTCTTCCCCCCCAACAACAAAAGTGATTTTTCCCTCTTTGTCCCCTTCCGTTCTCCCGTTTAATACTTTCAACCCCAAATCTTAACACATGCTTAACATTTTTTTTCCTTCCGAGTTTAATATTCTGTCCTGAGATTTTCTTGTTTCGTAAACCTCGTCTTCCATTTCATCCCCAACCATCGCTTGTTCATCTCCAATCCTCGCATTCATATCCCCTAATATCACAATATTGTCTCTTATGGCAGCTTCCTCCAGTATCACAGGGCTTACCATTTTTTCAATTTTTCCCATTCCGACGTTATTATAAACTGTTATTATAGTTATAGCTTCTGTTAACTCGCAATTGCACATAATTAACCCGAAATCCCACTCTTTTATTTCCCAACTTCCTTCCCACTGTTTTTTTACCCCGATTGCCTGCCCCCCTTTTGCTCTTCCTTTATTTACCCCTTTTTCTTTGATCGCCGCTTTGAAACACCAATTGAATTTTTTACTCATTCCTTGCATAGCTTTTTCCTCATCCTTTTTTACTACCCAGGTTTCTTGCAGGACCACAATGTCCGCCTTTTCCAACAATTCCCAAGCATCTCCGATCTTGAATATCCCCGCCACATTCCAATAAATTACTTTGAACCCTGTATTTTCTCCGTCTTTCTCCCCTTTCCCTTCTACAAGTTTCCTCGTCGACTCTTCTCTCTTCTCTCTTCTTTCTTCCTTCTCCATTTCTTCATTGCTCTCTTGAAACTCGAAAGGGCCGCTGAGCAACCTGGCCGTATTGCATCCCCTTTCTCTCGTCTCTTTGAGGCTCGATGCTCCCACTCCAGTCGTTCCATCTCCACCATCCGTCCCCGAAGTTTATTCTCATGTATCTAACTTCCGCCCTCCTTCCCAGTTTCTTTTCGTTCTCCGCAACCTCCCATAGCCATTTTTGGACTTCTTTTTCTCTTTTCGTCAGGTCGTCCTTGATCCAGATATCTGTCCCCTTCAGTTCCCTCTTTCTTTTCATCATCTCCAGCTTTTCGAACCGATCCTTGAATCTTGCGACCACCATACCTCCACTCTCATACTTCTTCATGGTGCTTCCTCTGATATCGTGTCCACATTTTTTAGCAATCGTGTCCAGAATCCTGTCCTTTGACGTACCTTTCACCTCCGGGAAATAAACACTTATATTGTTTTTCCTGTACTTCCTTCTTTCCGTCTCTTGTTCGAACTCCCTCTCATCTAACGGTTTCGGCTTTCTTTCCATTAATTTCCTTAGATCGTCCTCTACTCTTGACACTTTTCCTCTGACGCCCCTTACTTTCGCCGTTGAGCATACTAGAGATGCCTCACTAATTGATTCGAAGCTGTAGTTTTTTTCTCTTGCTCCTCTTCTTGTCACTGATTCCTCCGATTTTCTGCCTTCATTTTTTTCTTTTCCTTCGATGACGACCATAAGTCTGTGACGTTCCTCCTCCCACCGTTTTCTTTCCTTCTCCGCATCCTCTTTCAGTTTTCGCACCGTGTTTTTGAGCTCTCGAATTTCCTCACTGCTCTGCTCACAGTAATCACACGTCTTGCCACTATCCACCATGCATTCTTGTTTCATTCTGTTCATCTCCTCCCAGAACCATCTTTTCATGTTCCCTTCGCTCTCCTCATATATTTCGCTCATTTTCTTTTCCCACCACTGTTTTGAACTTTTTTCAAAGTCTTCAAGTCGGTTCTTCATTTCTCTCCTCAGTCTTTCCTCTGCTTTCCGAACCTCGACAAACCAATGCTTCCCCAAGCCGCTCTCTGCTCTCACTGGTACGCGGCGACCAGAATGACCGTCATCGGAATCCTCGTCTAGCTCCGCACCCACCAATTCCTCCGCCCTTTCGCTCGGGTCATCGACATCTTCATCCTCATATCCTTGATACTCCCCGACCTGACCACTTTTCTGCGGATTTCTAAGACTATTCTCCCGCATCGGCGGTCTCTGTGCCGCTCCGCGAAGCATCAGCTGTTCGGGATCGTCCTCCCTTTCTTTCGCGCCGCCGGCCGCCGCATCGTCGTCCCCCGTATCTCCGCCGCCGTTTTGCTCCGGGCCTAACTCTTCACCGGACCTTTCTCCCTCGCCTACACCGTCCTTTATTCCTCCTTCCCTCGTCTCACACCTTTCTTTTCTCCCATCTTTGCTCGAAGCTTCCTTAATCGGCGTGTAACTCAACTTACTCTTCGTGACAAACCCGTCCTTTGTATATTTGTCTCCCACTGCCCCTTTGATTAGGAAGCTATCTATTTTACCGACCTTTCCGTCCGCTTTCTTCGGTGGCCTCCCTCTGCGCTTCTTTTCTGTTATTTCGACGCACTCATTCTCGTGCCCGTTACCCGTGGCTCCATCTGACGTCCACGCGCTAACTTCTTGCACCTCCTCATCGTCCACCGTCGCTTCCTGCGGACCTTTCCCACCTTTTTTTTCCCCACCCATCTCTCCTATGCTTAACCTCCAAAACTCCTGCCCTCGGATAATCTCCCAATATCACCTTGAAAACTTTCTTTGGGCCCAAGCCTACTCTTGTACACTTGAACCACCTTCTCCTTCAAGTCACCTTCCACTTTTCACTCTGAAATCTTTATTTTTTCACTTCAAAATCTCCTCTCCCGTTAGAGCATACCAAAAACACGTTCACTCGCTACGCTCCGTAACCGGCCCTCTTCTAGTTTTATTTACTATATTTCAATAACCGAATATATTAAGAGCACATGTTAATTGCAACAATGACATTTTTAGATATAAAGTTAAGTATCTGCTACTAGTGGATACTAGTATGTAGCACAAAATATGTAGATCTTTTCACTATCAAAGACAAATCACCCAATTATAGGTATAGTCAGACGTACTATACAAGATACCATTAATAACTTTCCCGATGTTATGTATGCCAATGTCGATATAGTGAAATACAAGAAACCATATAGGGACGGGAATCATCCTATGCCGAAATTGTTTTAATTTAATTAATTTAATTTCCCCTTACTTTATTAAAGCAAAATTACATCGGTTTTCAAAGTCCAATCATTCCAAAAGACCAGACGCGATTTGCGATAATAAAGAAAAACGTTTATATTCACATTATATATATTTACAGATTTGTTCTGTGGGTCGGGATCGAACTGCCTCCCTACGGATTTCCTACCTAATGCCTACCTACCTAACTCGGGACTCTAACCACTAAACTATCGACTATTACGGGGTTCTTTGAAATTAAATTTCATCTATAAGCTGTATGTTAGTGCACTCTGATTGAAAAAAGTGGATTGCAGTAGAAACGTGTATCTCATCGTTCTCAAGATCACTGAATCCTAATCTAGAGTCAGAATTTTCATTCGTTGGTAGGACCATAATAACTTGAGTTATCAATACAAAAAATCCAAAGTTCCGAAAATTCAGTGACGAAGTCATCGAATTACTAGCAAGAATGACTTTTTTTACAGTTACAGCAACCATCTTGGTTGCTAGTGGCCAATAGCTATACCAGTTATAGTAACCATAGTAATTGGTAGTGGCCAGTAACCATTCAAATCAAATTGAAGATCATTGTATTGTGAGTTTAGCACTGATCCAACCTGCTAAGCTGATATTTTGTAAATTAATGAAAGAAAATGGTACATGCTTATCAGGGTCATACTGTTACTGTAACTAGTATGGTTACTGGCCATTAGCAACTAAGATGGTTACTGTAACTGTAAAAAATAGCTATTCTAGCTAAAAAATAAAATTGGTCGTAATGTTTCGTTGATAGTTACTGTCGTAAAGTATTTTAGTGAGATTTACTCACCGGAAATGAATAATTACTATGTAAATAGTGTAATGGTGATTAAAATTGCGATGGTCCGATCGGAATGAAAATATGCTACTGTTGATCATATTTTTGTCTATATGACAACATGTTCGTAGTTTTGTATTTACCATATTTTGTATTGTTAAACTTTTTACCACGTCTAATAGTACTTTTTATCTAAGATATTGTTATATACACCATTCAGATCGTATGTTCAAATGAACATTTCAATTATAGTTAAGTTAACTATAATATGATATTTCTGTCAATACATTATAGTTAATTTTACTATAACACATTTTACTATGTTAGTTTGTGGGAATATACCATGGTCTTTTCTCTCAGTGTAGGAAGTACCGATCCTCCAATTCCCCAGAAGTTGCTTGATCAGATTTCGTGTTCCTGTAGTAAAAAAGGGTGCGTAGATGCTTCGTGCAGCTGCAAAAAACATGGTTTGAACTGTACGTATCTCTGCGCGCACTGTCACGAAGGTACATGTTTTAATTTTGAGACAAAAAATCTGCAAGTTCAGTCGGAGGATGAATGTGAAATCGAGGACGATAATTCACGTGAAAAAAATATTACCATCCATGTATATAGTAATAATTGTGATAGTGCATCGGATATTTCGAACTCCGCGAAAAGAAAACAATTAATTTAATTATTTGTATTCAAGTTTGAATGTAATAATATTAATATCGATAGTATTAAGGACGATTTCTGTACAAAAACTGTTTAATAAAAATGATTGTTATGTTCTCCAATAAATAAGCTCCTTGGCTGGTAGCATCATACCTATTTCGCAATATTTTATCCATACCATATTGATATAAGGGCATGTAGCAAAAAAAATTAGAAAAAAACGGTTTCCGCTGATTTTTCATGGAATCTGAGTGCAGAATCAGTTTCTGGTGGTCTAGTTACCCCAGAATTAAAAAAAAATATGTTAAGATAGCCCTACTGGTTGCCGAGATAATCAAATTCGAAGATTCATAACTAGCGTGCAGCGCGCTTGTATTACTATATATGCGCCGTCTCCGCTTCTGCTGCCCTACCCCCACTCCACGACGACTCTCGGGCGCTCGGCCGTTTTTGCTCATGTTTGCGAGCAATTTTTACCTATTCCTCAGCATTTAAATGAAAAACGAAGATTGACGTTTTGTATCTGAACACTTCCACTTTCCAAATCCGTTTGGTAAATTGGAATCGGACGACCTCCAGAGCATTGAGCCTTGCTGCAAAATATGACATGTACAACTTGTGATTGCAATTACGCGGAAACGAATTATTTGACATCGTCTGGGTTTCGCACACAGGAAGTACGTATCGATATCTACTATCTCGCGAAGAGCCTGCACTACAGCTCGAAAAATGGCAACGTTATGAATTTTTGAAAAAAACGCTATTTTTTTCGGTTTTTTGGGTTTTCTCCGTTAATAATGAACCGATCGAATTTTTTCAGCTCTCATTTTCTTCGTATTTCAATTCCCTACAATTCGTCCATTGGGACCGATCACATTGATCCATTAGTTTTTATTTTATAAGCAAAAAACCAAAAAAATGCGTTTTTTTGCACTAAATTGTTAATAAAAAAAAAGGAAACGCCACTCTCAAGTCAAATTTTGTGCAATTAGCATCGGGGAGCTCGCCCGATTGTAATGGCACTGGTGGTATCCTGTTATTATTTTTGTCAAAATCTAATGATTTTAGAGCTCTGTTGCTTGGCCTAGTACAACACAACTCCACAGGAAATTATACAAACAGAAATGATATAAAAAAGCGCACGTACGCGTACAAGTGCACAGGTACGTACCGCACATATTCACTGCAAATACTACACAAAAACTTGACGTGCATGGTTTTCAAAAATAAGCTCGGGAAGACTTTCCTATTTGATTCATGAATCGAATAGGAAAGTCTGTGTTGAAGACGACATGAACGGGATAATTAAATGAGATCAATAGATCAGATGGATGAACCGGATGGAAAGGATGGATAACGGAACGAGTTGAATGAGTAAACGAGATGGATAATGACAGACATGGATAGATGGATGGGATGGATGGCATAAATTGATAGTCAAATTAAATGAATGAATCAATGGATGGCATTAGCAAAAAGATGGATTGGATACATAAATGAGATGAATGATAGGATGAATGGATAGATGTATAGGATGGATAGTATGAATCCATAGTCAAATAGAATGGATGCCATACAGGAGTCGGATGCATGAATTAATTACTAGGATGGACGGACAGGCAAAACAATGGTTAGTCAGGATGGAGGGTTGGGACGAATAAACGAATGCACAGGCGGACGAATGAATGGGATAAGTGAAAGGATAGGTTGGACAGACGAACGAACGAATGGATGGGTGAACAGATAAGGGATTGGACGGAAAGATAACATGAATAAATTAAATACGTGGGTATTTAATTTTTTTACGGGTACAGACGGATGAAGAATTTTTTTGCCGAGCTTATTTTTGAAAACCATGCACGCCAAGTTTTTGTGTAGTCTTTGCAGTGAATATGTGCGGTACGTACCTGTGCACTTATACGCGTACGTGCACTTTTTTATGTCATTTCTGTTTGTATAATTTCCTTTGGAGTTGTGTTGTAAGTTCATCGTCCTTACCTAGCATAATATCATAATAGTAATTTCTTGATTTTAGTAGGATTTTCTTCGGAAGCTCTTGAGGCGACACAACCCTTTAGCAGGCACCGTTCAGGGTGTACATGATTTCTTGAAGAGCTTCTGAATCCATTCGCTGTTCTCGGCTATGTTAAAATGATATTGTCACGTTTCGAGATAGTATATCACGTAAACAATATCTACTAATAAATAGGAATCATTTGGGTTTAAATAATATTTAGACTTAGTTAATTCTGAAAGAGATTTGCTTCGACTTGCTGTCTTTGTAACCAAATTGCTGAGCTGTTGTCGCGACCGTATCCGGTATAGTGTTCTACACCGAGCATACGCTCGCGAGGCATGCATTTATACTTTTATTCTGAGGATCCCGGGCTTGAAAGTGCTGAGCGGACGTGAGAACGCTTCTTATGACATTTTCTTGGACTCGCGGGCGAAGATCACCCCCCATTCCTTGCTCGATGAGCGAGCTTATCTAGAAAGGAGTTGGGGGTGAGCAGTTTTTGACGAGTGCGAACAGCGCAAGCATCTCGAAGAGCGACTCCTCGAGCAGTTTTTGCATAGCGACCTCAAAATCTTTTATTGAATCCGCGATCTTATAAAAACGTACCATTCGGACGAATAGATCGAAAGGCGCCTTAAAAGTGTGTCGCGTCGCGAATTCAATCTGCTCCCGCTATCATTAATTTTAAATAACCAAGTTTTAACGTCCTGCCACGAACTCTTTCGCGTCGTGTAGAATTAAGAGTGAATTCGATTGACCCTAAGTGTGTGTGTGTGTGTGAGTGTGCCAGGAGAGAAAATTCAATTGTAAGCGTGTAATCGTATGTATTGGTTGTGAGCGTGTGAGAACTGCGTGAGCGTTACAGCCGACGACGCGTCAAGGACTGTAACCAAATTTGTAAGTACTTGTATATCTTTTATCCGCGGCCGGACACGCGAGGTTCCCACCAAGTCAACCTCCCGTTTCCGGTTACAAAGGTTGGAAAGACGCCACACGTGGCTTAAAATAAATCTCCTACGAATATTTATTTTATCCTAATATTCTGAGTTGCTACTGATTTACTAATCTTCCCTGACAAACCATACTCCTTGAATCGCCCTGTAGAGGACGAGACTAGAACGTACCCACAATAAAAATAATAATAAACTGCTCGCGCTTCTCGCGAGTAGGTTAACTTTGGCGTTCGCACCGCTCCGAACGTAACAAATTAATTGGTGTCAGAAGTGGGATACTTCTGGTCAGTTTCTTGGAGTTTGGTCAATTTTTTAAATTTTTCAATTTTTCCAAATTTCAACTCAGAATTTTCGTCAGCGATCCGAAAATAAGTAATACAAGTGAGGCTTTAAAATAAATATATTTATGGTAATTTAACTGTCCGCCAAGTACTGAACTACTGACAATCAAGTTTTCGGTTCGATTAAAATTTAATATTCGAATCTATCGCCATGCCGCTTGTCGATCCAAACGATGCGTCAGGTGCCGACGGCGGTCCGTCGGGTGCTAACGCCGGAGCGTTAGATGCTTCGACCCGCGTATTAGCAGACGTGTCCACCTTAATGCAAAACATGACTCTCCACAGTCGATTTGCCTCAATACCCGTGTTCGATGGAAAAAGTATGCCACTGAGAGATTTCCTCCAGGACATACAAAACGTGGCAGCATTCGTTCCTGAGGGATCGGAGGCTGAATACGTAGGCGCGATAATCTCGAAACTACGCGGAGATGTCCGAAATTGCGTTTACGGACATCAAATCAACACCGTGAAACAATTAGTCCAATTATTAAAAGATCGGTTGGCTCGCGGTAAAACTTACGATTATTACACGGAGAGAATTTCCACGATAAGAATGAAAAAAGATGAAACGGTCGGGCAATTTTATGATAAAATTCGAATTTTGCTAAACGGCGGCCGCGTAGCATTTAAAGCGCGATTTAACGTAGATCCTCCACCGCTTGAACAAGATCCGTTACATGGAATGGCGTTTAGCGCTTTCATAAACGGATTGCCGACCCATTTAGGGGAGGTATTAGATACGAAAGAGCCCATTACGTTAGAGGCTGCATTTGATATCGCGGAAAAATTAGCTATTCGAAGTGAACAACGTAAACGACGTGATTCGGGTGTGGAACAGGTTATGTACGCTCACAACAGTCAGACGCGTATTCCGTTCCCTGATAATCGAAGACCTTGGCCTGATCGAACGCAAAGGTATCGTTCTCCAAGCCCTCGTCGCGACCCCCCAGGAATTCTTAAACCCTCTGCTCCATTTGATGCAAAAATCAACAAGCCTGAATATCGAGTCGTTAGGGAAGATTGCGGTCACAAAGACTGCTGTCTTCAGGGCACATGTTGTGCGTGCTGCCCTCATAAACGGGACCGAGTCCAGGAAGTGATGTTACCCTCGAAGGGCTATTTAAACTCCCCGGAGGCTCGCCACGACGGATCGATGGCGAGCCAACCACGGCCACAATCTCCTGTGAGACCAGCATCTCCTTCCGAGCGCCGACCGTCAGTCAAGTTCCTGGAGAGGACCGCCTCGTCCTCTGGAACGCAGACACAGTCGAAGTTATTTTCTGGCTGATACTACCTATATTGAGCGATGCATTAAAATCGAACAGCGTTACATTTGTATGCTCGAGACACCATTGAACGAGGTTTTGTCGTCGGAACAGTGTGAGATTGTTATGCTCGTGAGACCGTCGACAGAATCTTATCGACAATGTGACGTCAGGATTTATCCTCGCCATAACACTTTCTGGGCCCATCTACCGTCGCAAGGAGGATGGCTATATTCCTTCTCTCAGAAAGAATATATACACATATTATGCCCTGGCCTCGTGGAGATGACCAGCACACTAGAAGGGGCAGGCATATTACACATCAGTGCTGACTGTGTAGGAAGAACGCGTAAGACGGCTCTCACTGGTATAAGGACTTATGAGAGTCGCGAAAAATACTTTTACTCGCTCCAAGTCTCTTTAGACGTAATCGCCATTGCGCCTGGTCTCAAAACGCATGCCAAGGAATGGGAAAAAAATTGGATCACGGAGGAAAAGATTTATAGCAAACAAAATAAAAAATTTTTCCCGTGGAATTTAAAAGAGGATGGAGAATCACTCTTTGAAATCGAACGACGACTTCAAGAGATTGGAGATCATCGGCGTGATACCGAGGGTCAGCAACTTTATATCCATGCCGGGTTTTTAGTACAAGGAGTGCTCACGTCGATCGTACTCTTGTATATATTTCGTACATATATTTCGGGTCTCATGATGAATATGTGTGGAGTATGTCGGAGACGGCGTTTACAAAGTAGAAGAAACCCGAGTATGCAGCGAGCTACGCAGAGCGAATTAGAGGTAAACAATTTAGCTCGTAAACACACTCGAGATCGAGTCGAGTCGGCATCCGTCGATAGCGGGAAGAAAGAAGTCGTTATCGCGTGTGAGGACAGCAACACTATACGTCCACAACCTCGCTCGCTTCCACTTCAGAGTCCTGAAGTGGACTAGCTATGAAGTTGACACCCAAAACCGTAAACCCCCACCACGGCTCATCTCAATAAAGGCAAACTATAGGGATGCAAGTCGCCATCGGCACAATGGAGTTTAGATTTCTTTGGACCGTGGTCGCGAACAGTTCAAAAGTGGTGTAAAGTTTGAAATTTTATTCAGTGCGCGTAAAATCCGAAATTTTATCGCGTATAGAACAGTCGAGTGATTATTCGCCATGGCGTATGAAGATCGTATCAAGTTTACATTCGCGCAGGGCAGGTGTGTAGTGTGCGAGAAGCCTTTAGAGTACTGCCCAGGTTTGGACGCGTGCTTTACATCGATGTTATATAATCATCGCCCACAAGGTCAAATCACGATTTGCCCCTTGTGCGCCGATGGAATTGTACCGGCCGTATTCGCGAGGCACGCTGGAACTTGCATTAACCGGTTTCAGGTTGCTTTGACGGCCTGGGAAAATGCAGGAAGACCCGTCGACGGTACTGGTAACCCGTCACCGCCGAGCACCAGTGCTGTCGAACCCGTCACCGGACCGTCGCATACCGACAGCGCTAGAAAATCGTCACGTCCGGGCACTAGCGCTGTCGAATCCGCCGCCGGGCAGTCACGACTGCAACCGGGGGTGGCAGTAACATTGGCAGGTATGGAAGGGCGTAAAGCAACCATCGCTACGAATCCTGGACCACAGCCGACACGGGTATTTCAACCTTCTCGTGAAAGTGAGCCATCGCAATCGTCGCGACGACAGCGGTGGGTTCCGAGATTAAAGGGAAAGGAAGTGCAGACCGATATGACGGGTCGTAAATGTGCATCCACACAGACGAACCGACTGGAAATATACCCTCACCAGGAACTCGGTTTTTTACGTTGGATACCGCCCCCTGCGGACAATTTAATTTCCTTCGATGAGCCGGATTTGGGGCAATTACTGTTCGCCGTACCTGTACCAGATCCGGCTACACTCCTTTCGCCGCTTCAACCGGATCAGCCGACAGGGGCTTGCGCTGAACTCATTGAGTTATTGGGTGACAGCGCTTTTTCGGTCGGTACTGCAGAAGGAGAAGAGGAGGAAAAGGAAAAACAGTAAAAACTGGACAAAAGTACAAATAGTGTTAGCTGTAAGTTTAAACATAGTTGCTCAGTGAAAGAAAAAAAAAAAAAAAAAAAAAAAAAAAAAAAAAAGGGTGTAAAAATATCAAATAATCATAGTGTTTAAGTATTAATCATTAACGTAAGCAAAGATTTGGATGAACTGACGGAGCGAGGCAGGCTGGATAACATTGCAACAAACGTAAGCTGAAACTATTATTTTTTATATATTATTGTTTTTACATGAGTAACAGGGTGCCAAGTTGACAATGTCCCGTCCAATTGATTATCGCGATGCTCAAGTCGACGAGGGCGTCGACGCTTAACGGGGGAAGATTGTCACGTTTCGAGATAGTATATCACGTAAACAATATCTACTAATAAATAGGAATCATTTGGGTTTAAATAATATTTAGACTTAGTTAATTCTGAAAGAGATTTGCTTCGACTTGCTGTCTTTGTAACCAAATTGCTGAGCTGTTGTCGCGACCGTATCCGGTATAGTGTTCTACACCGAGCATACGCTCGCGAGGCATGCATTTATACTTTTATTCTGAGGATCCCGGGCTTGAAAGTGCTGAGCGGACGTGAGAACGCTTCTTATGACATTTTCTTGGACTCGCGGGCGAAGATCACCCCCCATTCCTTGCTCGATGAGCGAGCTTATCTAGAAAGGAGTTGGGGGTGAGCAGTTTTTGACGAGTGCGAACAGCGCAAGCATCTCGAAGAGCGACTCCTCGAGCAGTTTTTGCATAGCGACCTCAAAATCTTTTATTGAATCCGCGATCTTATAAAAACGTACCATTCGGACGAATAGATCGAAAGGCGCCTTAAAAGTGTGTCGCGTCGCGAATTCAATCTGCTCCCGCTATCATTAATTTTAAATAACCAAGTTTTAACGTCCTGCCACGAACTCTTTCGCGTCGTGTAGAATTAAGAGTGAATTCGATTGACCCTAAGTGTGTGTGTGTGTGTGAGTGTGCCAGGAGAGAAAATTCAATTGTAAGCGTGTAATCGTATGTATTGGTTGTGAGCGTGTGAGAACTGCGTGAGCGTTACAGCCGACGACGCGTCAAGGACTGTAACCAAATTTGTAAGTACTTGTATATCTTTTATCCGCGGCCGGACACGCGAGGTTCCCACCAAGTCAACCTCCCGTTTCCGGTTACAAAGGTTGGAAAGACGCCACACGTGGCTTAAAATAAATCTCCTACGAATATTTATTTTATCCTAATATTCTGAGTTGCTACTGATTTACTAATCTTCCCTGACAAACCATACTCCTTGAATCGCCCTGTAGAGGACGAGACTAGAACGTACCCACAATAAAAATAATAATAAACTGCTCGCGCTTCTCGCGAGTAGGTTAACTTTGGCGTTCGCACCGCTCCGAACGTAACAATATCATTTTTTTTTTTTTAATTAGACAAATATTATTGAGTAGCTTTTTTCGCAGAAAAGTAACTTTTTGCATACAACAGAAAAGAAATTATTGTTGTGAATCAAAATATATTTTTTATTTCAACGTAATAACAAGAATGTGGAGCAGTAATTTTATAACTAAGGTCGCGATTTTTTAATACTTGGCGTTCTTTTTTTACTTTTTCTAAGTATTTTTCTATAGATTTCAGTTCTTTTTGAAAAACATGCTATTTACCAACATTTCAATAATAGTGGATTTTTTCTCTAACCATGGACAATCATTTATCACTAGGTTTGTTTTCAGATGAAGTAATATTTCACGTATAACAAAAAAGAAATAAAAGTTTTCAACAATTTTTTTTTTAAACCGGACAAAAATGGCTTAGTCCGGATTTTTTAAAGTGAAGTAGCTTTCTGCATATGACAAAAGCGAATGAAGTCGTGAATCAAAACATAATTTTTTTTTAAAGTAATAACAAGATCGTAGGAAGGTTATTTTATAACTAAGGTCACGGGTTTTTAATACTTGACGTTGTTTTTTTTTTTTACTTTTTGGAAGTATTTTAAATGTTTACAATAATGTACATAGCGATCTTACCCTCTCATTATTGTTTAGATTCTTAAAAAAAGTAAAGAACGACAGAGAGATAGAGCGCGTGACACACGCTACTGGCGATATTTTTATTTATTACATAATTATATATAAAAACGGAAGAGAAAGAGATAGAACGCGCGCGACTTAGCGCGCTGTCTCTCTTACTCAGTGACGCATAATATATATTTATTTGCTTTTTTTATATGAAAATATATATGGGGCATTCCACGCTAAATTGACATATGTCAGACCCTTCCATACGTTCATCTGGCTGAAAACTTTATGTGTTGTATAACCCATTGAAAGAAGCTCCATTGACTTTTATCAGATTTTTTCGTCCATCCACTTATGAGATATGATTTTTCGTCACACTTCGATGTTTTTTCCTTCAAATGACTGTGACTGAAAAATCGACCAAATCGATTTTTTTTTAGACAGGTTGGTTTTTCACCGTACTGTTAGAAAAAAAAATACGAAAGAATGATTAATATTTGTATTCCATTTTTTTTCTCAATTTAAAGCAATTTAAAGCAAAACACATTCATTTTAAGATCTTTACCCTTTTTAAATTTTTTCAAATAATTCACAAACAAACTTTGATCAATTATATGATTTTTGAGGCTAGTCTCATCGTGGGCAGATTTTTTTCTTATATTTTTTTGTTACTTTGAAAAAAAAAATGATTTTATTTTTCAGTCAATTTGGACCAAATCGAACTATTTTTTTGATATTTTATTTCACACCAATATTTTTAATATAAAAAAAGTCCTATTTGATACGAATCGACTAAAAAAAATGAAATTTTTTTTGAAACTAAGGGAAGAAATATGAAAAAATATCTCTCCACGATGGGACTGGTCTGAAAAATCATTTAATTGGTCAAGGTTTTTTTTTTTGAGAAATTGTTGAAATAAATCGAAAGTGTCCAACTACTTAAATTTAATGAGTTTTTGCTTAAACACTGAAAAAAATATAGGGGACGATTTTCAATTTTTATTTCGTATTTTTTTTCAATAGTCTGGTAAAAACCTACATTTCAAAAACAAAATTGATTTTGATCCAAATTGACAGGAAAAAAAAATTATTTTTTTTTCAAAATGAGTAAAAAAAGTGTAGTAAAAAATCTGCCCACGATGAAACTATTCTCAAAAATCATTTAATTGGTCAAAGTTTTTTTGTGAATTTTTGGCAAAAAATTAAAATGGATAAACATCGTAAAACCAATGTTTTTTTTGCTTTAAATTGCTTTAAATTGAGAAAAAATACGGAATACAAATCATTCTTTCGTATTCAAAGAATGTTAATCATTCTTTCGTATTTTTTTTTCTTACAGTACGGTGAAAAACCAACCTTTCTAAAAAAAAGTTCGATTTGGTCGATTTTTGAAAGTTACAGTCATTTAAAGAAAAAAAGATCGAATTTCGATAAAAAATCATATTTCACAAGTGTATAGACAAAAAAATTTGAAAAAAAAACAAGAGAGCTTCTTTGAATGGGTCATACAACATAAAATTTTCAGCCAAATGAAAGAATGGAAGGTTCTGACGTAGGTCGATTTGGCGTGGAATGCCCCATGTATATATAGGGCATTCCCCGCTCAATCGGTCACCTTTGAAATTCGCATTTTTTTATTTTGTTGATTTTTTTTCTCTAATGGAGCTCATTGAAAGGAACTCGTCTAATTTTTTTCAAATTTTTATCTCAACACGTTTGTCGGAAACAAATTGTTGAAAAATTTTCCGATTTGCTTCTTCAAATATCAATAACTCTCTCAAAAATGCAGTAAACCGAATGGACGAGGGGTCAAAATGTTAGTTTTAAAATGTACTTTCGTTTAAAAACATGCAGAAAATTATCAAAATATTACACGAATCAATTTTTTCAATATTAAGAATGAAATGTTTTTTCCCCACATAGTTAGCCCCCTTCGATTTTGCTGTTAATTTTTTATAAAAAACTATTAATTTTTTGAAGAATTTTAAGCCTTGGATGATCATGGGGAAATCGTTCGTTGTATGTTTTTATAATTAAAATATAGATTTTTTTTTAAATCAATTATCTATAACTCCCTAAAAAATCGAACAAAGCGAATCGTCTAGGGGGTTAAAATTTTTGTTCTGAAATGTACTTTTGTTTAAAAATATGTGAAAGATTATTCCAAGTTTAAATCATCTAGTTTTTCCAATTCTAAGATAAAATAACCTTTTTTCATAGCGCTTATACCAATGAAATATTTCTTTAATGTTTATATGGAAGCATGATTCATTTAATGAATTTTAAGCTTAATACGGATGTGAAAATATAGCTAGTTCTATTTTCCAAATTGTTAATTTTATTAAAGACTTTTGTTGTTTATTAGACTAATATTTCCCCACGATTATACTAGTCTTAAAATGCATTAAATGAATAATAGTTTCCTATAAAAATTTAACAGCAAAATCAGAAGGGACTAACACTGCGGGAAAAAACATTTTTTGCTTATAATTAAAAAAATTGACTTATGTAATCTTTAAATATTTGTTGACATATTTTTAAACGAAAACACCTATCAAAACGAAAAATTTGACTCCCTTATACATTCGGTTTATATGATTTTTCAGGGATTTGTGCATGATTAATAGTAAAAAAAATCACAATTTAATTATAAAAAATACAACGAACGATTTCCGCATCATCAAACTAGGTTTAAAAATCATTAAAAAAACGATGGTTTTTGATAAAAATTCAAAAACAAAATCGAAGGGGGCTAACACTGTGGAAAATAACATTTCTCGCTTAGAATTTGAAAAATTGTGGTATGTAATATTTCGATGAATTCCTACATATTCTCATACGAAAGTAGGTTTTAAAACTAAAATTTTGATTTGAGTTATTGATATTTGAAGAAAAAAATCGGACATTTTTCAAAAATTCGTTTTTGATGAATGTGTAAGATAAAAATTTGAAACAAAAATCAGACGAGTTCCTTTGAATGAGCTCTATTAGAGAAAAAAAATCAACACAATCAATAATGCGAATTTCAAAAGTGGCCGATTTGGCGTGGAATGCCCCATATATATTTGTCTGAATTCATGATATCTTGAAAAAAATTATACTATAAACGTCACATTAGTTTATCACAAATTATATCATTTTCCTCGTTGGAAACTTCAATAAAACATTCTCATTGTCCGAAAGAAGCAAAAAAATTACATTTTCTAGAAGAATCAATGCAGAGAAAAATTTGATAACAAATTGTAGAATCATTTTATCAGCGCCTCGGAATATCCGTGAATTGGCTTGTATCATTGATGCTTTAATACATATCCCCAGTAATGAAAAAAAACTTTCTTTGATCCTACATTGTTGCAAATAATACATTTTCATATTAAATAATTAAACAACCATTCTTTTTACATGCTAAATGAAAAATTTATATTCATCGAGAATCTTAATTCTAAAAGAAAATTTGGAAAGAAATGACAAGATAATTTTTTAATCTCTCTCTTAAATTCTTATTTTATAGCGGCATCGATTTTCGACAGGTATGTAAAGTTTCAAAAGAAATCTGTAAGAAAAGAAAAATATATCTCAACCAAACAAAGAATGAAAACAAGAAAAATCATATTTCAAACCCCATATTATTTCATTTTGATGAATTGCATTCTCCTAATTGAAAAATTCTGTGAAATTTCCTTTTATTAACGAGGAATTAAAAAATAAATGTTGTCAGACATGAAATCGATAGAAACGATGAATAAACATATTTACGAGTAATTGGAGTCATTTGGAATCGAGTTCAATATTCCTGTACGTTGTAATAGATTCAATGATCGAGACCGGAGAATATATGTAGTGCGATAATCATTCTCGGTGCACTTGACCGTGACCGAGACGACGGTCAACAGATCCGGAAATACATTAACACACATACATGTGCATATTTACATACAGTTTTAGAGCACTTTTAGCAGCTTAAATGTCTTTGGGGAAAGAAACAAACAAGATAAATGAACCATATTTATATCAAAAACTCAAATAATCCTTTTTCTTCGATCAATTCACCATAAAAAAAATATTATTTTGCAATCGTAATCATTTTAATTCAAAGTTCCAGTAAAGAGCTTTTTTTAGTGAATCACTTTCAGGTCAAATAATGAGGGAAATAGGAGGCAAACTTTCAAAAGCCCTAGTAGGCTATTTGTAGCGTCAAAAAAAATCCAAAAATATATTTGAGTAGTATATTTAACACCCTTCAACATGACACCCATCATGATAGAATACACAAATGTTTTTTTTTAATTTTCAAAATTAAGGGAATTGTATTTCAAAAGAATTTTTTTTTTTCCTGGTACGCCTGTCTTTGCGCACATTGTATATATTTGTAAACTTTGTCTCGAGAATATTACAGAAACTATAAGTTACACCCTGTTATAAACGAGCATGAAAAAATTTGAAGGAACTTTTCGTATTTTTACAATATCACAAAAATGGAAATGATATTTAAATTTCCGAGGATGTACTCAAAAAATCAATTATTGCAGTAGTCCCTCTATAGCCTTTTTCGAACAATACAACTAGAAATATTTAATCCTGATTTTTTGTTAAAGATTTGAAAATATTTAAGGTGATACAAATATTTTTTTACCCTGTACATTAGTATTCATATATGCATCGATTAGCATTCATTTCTGACAATCGAAAGGGCACAACTCGCACTCTTTGTCATACAAAACGATGCGAATTGTGCTCTCTTTTTCCTTGCATAGTTTTGGCAAACTGATCTAGTAAACCTCGAACCACGTGGTCCATAGTCATGACATATATACACAAGGAAAATAGATTTCCTCGTTCGGTCATCGTATGACTCTGCGACGAGTCTACCACTGCGTAGTTAGTCGATTTTATACGCGTTGATGACTGTGCTTGAGTGATATTTTCAATTACTTTCCTCCTAGAACGAATTACTCATAAATGCACTTTAGAGAATGAGAGGAAAAGAGACCGATATCGTTAGATTTAGATACGCGTGTGTGTAAATAGAAAACAGGAAAACTTGGACTGTTTACTTTTATGCGTTTTCTATTGTCAATACATAATTTTTTTCACCATTAATGTCATGAAAGAATATTAATATTTATAATGAATACACATAAAGCGGTCATTATTATCAGGAAAAAATGGTATTATTCATTATTCCGATAGAAAATTGTATAATGCATTATTTGCATTGATGGCAAATTTTGCATAAATGCATATGAAAGAGTGTATTTTTTGTTATAACGAAAAAATGCATGATTTGTAAATACTATAAGTATTATTTTGTGTCAAATTGCATATATAAAATAAATATTTTAAATTATTATAAATATTTATGAAAACTCAATATAAAAAAAAATAATTTGTAGTAGTTCAAGAAGAAAATTAACTACTACTGAAAAAGTTCTTTTAGTAAATCTTGAAACACATTGTACAATTTGTTGTTACGTAGGACATTTTTGTAAAATTCTATGAAAAACCAATCTTGTAAATAAAAAAAGAAATTCATGATTTACAAACACTAAAAAGAAATATTTTTTCTTCCAATAACATCGGACCGACAATTCGCGTTCGTACAGACGATTGATTTATTCTCTAAATAATAACTTTCGTAAAATACTTAACTACAACAAAACAAATGGTATTAAATCCCCAAAATCATACAATCCACTATTTCACTAAAACGATAAAAATAAAATGTAATGAAAATTTAATTATTCCTAATTCCGAAAAAAATAATAAATAATTCAAATAATTATTTTCATCGAATAAATGAATAGAAAATATGAAAAATTTTGAATATTCATTGATTAAAAGAAAATATTTTAATACAATATTCGAACGGAAATTTCTATAAAATTGTGTTTTGAAAAAAATTGAAATACTGTAAATAAAAAAATGACATGTATTTTGCATAAGAGCAAAAAAGTCGACTAATTGCACGCTAAACAATAATTCTTATCAGTTAATGAAAAACTCCTAAATTTCATTATTTAACAGGAATATTACTCAAATTGTATACGAAAGAAATGAAAGTCCTGCGAATAATGAAACAAATGCATTGCATATAAATAACAAAAATTATTGTTTATTTCAATGACATTGGACCGGTAATGCAACTGCATATGGAGCTCAAAAATACGATGCACCTTCATCGAAAGGGGTTATCTTTACTTTGATTGTAATGCAACAAGAGATTTTATTTATTTTTAACCCTCCCTCTGGGGTTATCGAGTACACACATGTGCACACTTGTGCAAAAATGCACGAACGTGCATACGAGCGATCGGACACAAAAGAGAAGAAACAACGATTTGTGTGCATTATAAAAGGGAGATGGTCACCAGTTGACTGCATCAGTCTTCCGCAATGGGTCTCGCGATTAAAGTGCTTGCGGGTAAGTTTTCCCCGGTGCATTTATCGTTTTCTTTTATCCCAAATCAGCATTTTGTTTTTCACCAACAATCAAAAGAATATTATCATTAGAATAATTGAACAATCATTATTAGAATATCGAACATCAATCATTATAATCGAACAAAAGCTACAAAAATCTACAGTAAAAGAAAAATTCAGTGCTGCTCGTTGTCCATCAATTCATCGGTTTTCTTCAATTTAATTTATATCATTATTTATTCACCATTCATTCAATTATTATTACTTGCTAATAATAGTATTAAAATTTGTATTTTTGCCATGCAACGAAGTAATTTTTCTCATTTTGTAAGTTTCACAATTATCTAAATTCTTTTTGCTCATTTAGTTTATGGATTTTTAATGACGACCATTTAAAAACATTAATCAATTTTCATGTAGTTCAGCTGTGAAGAGAATTTTTGAAAAAATATTACAGAAATCAAATTTTCCTTGCATTCCAACGATGCAGACTTGAAAATTATATTTAAAGTAAAATAATGTTGAGTTTAATCATCAAATTAATTAATAGATTTTTGTTTTTTAGCACTTTTGGCGTTTTGTGCCGCCGCCAGCGCCATTCCCGGTGAGTTTTTTAAAAATATTCAGCAATGACGGATTTGAATTTTTCAAATCAAGAGCCGCGGCAGCGGCTCGACGCCAAGTATTACAAAAAAAGCCAGTAGTAAAAAAAAATCATCATACTATTTATTAAATATTAGTACACGGAGAGAAACGTTTCAGAATATTTATAAGAAATTTATAAAAAGAGACTTTTTACAGTGCTGCTTCCGAAATTTTACTGTACTGTATTACAAAAATTCATAGGCTTTTTGAAATTTGACTACGCCGCATTATAAAAATTCATAGCCTTATTTCAAAACTACGATGCTGATTGGAATCTTTAATTTGTTTTTTCGATAAATTAGCCCAGTAATGTCTTTCGCACCTAATTTGTTGTGCAGAGCATGGTAATTTTTGTGATAACTTTCTCTCCGTGTACATGCCATAAATTTGATATTTTACCATTTTTTTGATCGTGGTGATTTGTATCTTAGCTCAATTCCCACACGGAAAAATCGTTGTTTTCAATTATTACGGAGACGTGAAAGCCGGGATTATCGAGCCAGGAGCCTATGCATCGCAATTCGCGTTGCAGAGTTACGTTCATGTGAAACACGATACAAGTGACCCGCAATTGAAAAATGCATTCTACGTTAGTCTTACGGACGTGAGATCGGGCATGTTCAATGGTAAAGCAGCTCATTATCAAAAGACCCAAGTTCTTAAGCCAATAAAAGACGCTGCGAAAGTAATCGAAAAACCATTTTTAATCATTTTCGACGAAGCCGGTAAGGTGAGTTTCTTTATTGCAGCTATAATTTTTTACTTGAACGTGGCACGATTTTAACATCGTCAATCGTAAGAAATAGATTGAATTTTTTTTTTTTTAATAAAATTGTACAGATTATTTTGAAGCAATTTTATGCTACTTTTGGGACGTGCCAAAGAGTTAAAATACTCGAAGACGAACTAGTTTGATTGTAAGTTAAAAAAACGATCAATAATAATTTTTAAATTATTTAAAAATCATTCCGACTCAGTGAATTCACTGAAGTGATTTTCAAAAAATTCACTTCACGTAAAATTTTTTCCAGTGATAACATGAAAGAAATGATAATGAAAATGAAAAGTGTAAAAAGGAAGTTTTTTTAAAAGTGATTTGAAGTGATTTTCAGTGATGTTGACACTGAACAATTGCAGTAAATCAATTGAAAAAAAAAAAATTACAAATAAAGGGGTTGAATATATTTTGGATATTTTTATGCTTCTTTCGTGTAGTTACAAGAAATCAAGATATGAAGGCGTGATTAAAAATGGTCTAAAAACATAAAAATGGTGGTTTTAACATTAGAATATCGGAAGTAATATATCATTTTCAAAAACGAAGTTGTTGATAAATTCTGAGAGTATTTATGCATTTTTTAGATGCATGCGAAATAGGAAAATAAAAATTTTGACATCGAAAAATACCAGAAAATATATGGAAACAATTTTTTTATTCAAACGTATTTAAGATCGTTCCGAAATATCGTTGAGCAATTTTTCAATTAGTTTTAAGGCGTTAAAATATCCGCTATCAAGTCAGAATGGTTGAATTACTCGAAATGGTTTAATTTGGAATAAAAAAAAAATCGCAGAAAATAATTTAAAAAAATGTTATTCTACAAATTTACAAAAAAAAAAAGTTGTGAAAACCATTTTCGATATTTCTGTGGTTGAATAACATGGAAACGACATTTTGACAGAGAAAAATTATAGAAAATGAAAAAAAAAATCAAATTTACAACAGCTACGAATGAAGCTGTTGTAAATATTTATGAATGTATTTGTGAAATTTTTCGTGCAGTTCGAAGACATACGAATGTTCAAGGATTGTTCAAAAACAAAAATTCAAATGTTCAACATTGGAAAATTGTAAAAACCATTAAAAAACTTTTTGTTGAAAATGAAATTGTAAAGACGATTGTTCAATATTTGTACAATTTGTTGTGCAGTTGGAAGGCGTTAAATTATCCGAGGACGAGTTAGCATGGTCAAAAAATATGAAAATGGCAATGGCCTCGATGCTGCAATTGGACCTACCGAATTTACAATTGGAAAAGCCTCTTAAGCCTCGCAGTTTTGTCGCACAAGAGGTAGGTAACTACTAACGTGAACACCAATCGTTCCCAAAATCGTTTTCACAAAATAATGACGATTTTAACAAAGACTTAAATGTTCTCTTTGGTTGTTATCACCAGAACACAATACACGGCGATTGTTGGGTAACTTACGACGTCCACGCCAAAAATCAATTCCAACCTAACGAGAAGGAGCTCGTAATAACGAAATTTGCGTCTCCGAAAAATTGTACGGGTTTCGCTGTCAGCTCATTCAATCACGTTGATACGGAAAAATGTCAGGCCACCAAAGAAGTGAGTTGATTTTATTAAATATTTTTTTATTCAATAGTAGAGTAGCATGTCAGCTAAAGTTGTTGCGCCAAAAAAATAACAAGGGACAAATTATAATCGTATAGTTTAGCAATTCTCACACCAATATCACTGATAAATTAAAATTTCGAGATTTTATATCAGCCAAAACGATTTTGGCAAAAGCATTTCAGCCAAAACCGTTTCAATAAATTAATATAAGTAAATGAATTTTTAACAAATAATTTCTTTATTTATATTAATTTGCAGAATGTACTGGTAAAATAATAATCATTTGAATCAAACATTACCTTTCATATAAACCAGAGCATCGAATAAAATTTATTGAAAAAAGAAAAATTAATTGAGTAGTATAACTAGGGGGATTCTGGCTCAAATGGAGGCGAGGGGTATGCGGTGCGGGGGCGGAGCCCCTGCGCCGTATGCCCCTCGCCTCGACTTGATCCAGAATGCCTCCTAGCTCTTCTACTACACTCCCCTCCCCTGCCCTCGCCACGACCCGGCAGTAGGCCCAGAGGGGAACGAGGTGTGTGGAAGAGAGATGGTTCGAAGCATAGTGAGTGGGAGAGAGAGAGAGAGAGAGAGAGAGAGAGAGAGAGAGAGAGAGAGAGAGAGAGGGAGCGAGACAACTAGATGGGAAGATAAGGGAGTGTGAGAGAGCAAGTATGAAAAATAGATGTATGCTTGGAGGAGCATTTTAAACAATATCATTTAAAAAACAATTTCATTTCCAAAATTGATCTCGAGATGGATAGATGTGCGAGTATGTATGCAATCCACCCATCGAAAGACCCCTGGACATTGACGAAAAATGAACTCGAATCGATTCCCAAGGCTTTGCTTTTAAAATATTTTAGCTACTGTATAACGTCATTGTGGGATCGTTTACCAGAGTATTTATGGTGTGATAGTGAGATACAATCATATCATGAGTGTGATGATCATTTTAATCCATCGTGGTAGGAAACGCATATTGACGCCGTTGGACCTATACGTCGAGATTGTGAAAAGTGTTTTGAAATGGAAGAATTGGTGAATATATGCAATTCGACGTACGAAGAATCCTCGAGAAATTACGCGAGAGGAGCCAGAAATTATATCACCAACGGCGATTAAAAAATATTTCAGTGACTACACAGATATTCTGTGGGAGCGTTTACCCGAATATTATAAATCTGACGGTGAAATTAAATTATTCCGTCGATGCACTGGACATTGGAATACATCATCGATGGAAGATCACATTGACGGTCCGACACCGCTACGTCGAAATTGTAGAAAATATCGAGAGAGTGAAGAACGTGTTTGAGCCTGTTCCGGGGTGCACGTGTCTACAGACAAGGTTGGAAAAATGCTAATGTAATGTCAGAGTTTCACTCGTTCCAAGGAAAAGTAAAAAAAAAAAAAATGTTATTTAGTATAAGAAGTCTTTACAACCATTGTAAGATGTTTGAGCGTTATACGAGATTGAGAGATTAAGAGAGTTTGAGAGTTTAAGAAATTTGAAGAGTTTGAGAGTTTGAGAGAATTTGAGAGCGTTTAAAAGTTTGAGAGTTTGAGAGCTTAGATTTGGAGAGTTTAAGAGTTTGAGACTTTGAGAGTTTAGATTTTGAGAGTTTGAGAATTTGAGATAGTGTGTGAGTTCGAGACAGTTTGAGAATTTGAGAGTTTGAGAGCTTCCCAGCAAATACAACTTGTATAATTTTCGTAACATTGATGTAAAAATTACAAATTTATATAAAGTTTACATAATAGTTACGAAAATAATCCAAGTGTGTTTGCTGGGTTGAGAGATTTTGAGTATTTGAGAGAATTTAAGAGTTTGAGTTTCAAAATTTAAAAGTTCGAGAGTTATGAGAGTTTAAGAGTTTGACAATTTGAGAGAGTTTTAGGGTTCAAGACAGCTTGAGAATTTGAGAGTTTGAGAGTTTGAGCATTTGAGAGAGTTTGAGAGAGTTTGAGCGTTCAAGACAGTTTGAGAATTTGAGAGTTTGAGAGTTTGAGAGTTTGAGAATTTGAGAGAGTTTGAGAACGTTTTAAGAGAGTTTGAGAGAGTTTGAGGGTTCGAGAAACTTTGAGAATTTGAAAATTTGAGAGAGTCTGAGAGTTCGAGACAGTTTGCGAGAATTGGAGAGTTTGAGAGATTTTATGAATTTGAGAGTTTGAAATTTAAAAGTTTGAGAGTTTGGGAGTTTTAAGATAGTTTGAGAGTTTGAACGTTTGAGTTTGAGAGTTTGAAAAGTTAAAAGTTAAAAGTTTATGAATTTGAGAGTTTAAGACAGTTTGAGAGAGTTTGAAAGTTTGAGAGTTTGAAAAGATAAAAGTTAAAAGTTTCAGAGTTTGAGAGCTTGAAAGGTTGAGAGTTAGATAGTCAGAGAGTGTTTAAAAGTATAAGAGTTTGAGATTTTGAGAGTTTGAGAAAGTATGAAAGTTTGAGAGTTTGAGTGTTTGAGAGAGTTTAAGAGTATGCGAGTTTAAGAGTTTGAAAGTTTGAGAGCTGGAGAGAGTTTGAAAGAGTTTAAGAGATAGAGAGTTTGAGATAGTTTGAGAATTTGTGAGTTTAAGAGAGTTTAACAGGTCAAAAGTTTGAGAGTTTTGAGAGAGTTCAAGAGTTTAAGAGTTTGATAGTTTGAGAGAGTTTGAGAGGTTGAGAGTTTGAGAGTGTGAGAGTTTGAGAGAGTTGAAAGTTTGAGAGTTTGAGCGTTTGAGAGTTTGAGACAGTTTGAGAGTTTGAGACAGTTTGAGAATACGACAGTTTGACCGTTAGAAATAGTTTGAGAGTTTGAGAGAGTTCAAGAGTTCAAGAGTTTGAGAGTTTGAGAGAGTTCAAGAGTTCAAGAGTTTGAGAGTGTGAGAGTTTGAAAGTTTGAAAGTTTGAGAGTTTGAGAGCTTGAGAGTTCGAGACAATTTGAGAATTTGAGAGAGTTTCAGAGTTCGAGACAGTCTGACAATTTGAGAATTTGAGAGAGTTTGAGAGTGGGAGCGGGATGTTATCCATATGGTAACATGTCATAGAGTAATGCATACTGATTTTGTTGTATATTCAAAATTCATGTTACCATATGGATAACATCCCGCTCCCACTCACTTCCAACCATCTCTGTCCTACATACCCGGCTCCCTTCTGGGTCTCTGGCCCAGGGCAAGGAGTATGCGGAGAGGGCAGTTTAGCCAATAATTGGATTTAATCAGAGGAATCCTTATTCGAAAATGCATCTTTTTAAAATGTAGAAATGTCCGAAACACTCGAAGGTCTTGCTTGCATGGTCTCAGAGTATTCATATCTTTCCCTGATGGGAAACAATTTCTTCAAGATATAGTGAAGAAGAAGATTTAATCCGGAAAACTAACAAAACATCGTACAAATTGGCAACGCGGCGAGGAAAATTTTTTCATCAATCTATTCCAGCTCATTCTTCTAATCTTTCATTCGCCAATTTTGAAAACTTAAAAAATATGAGAAAAAAGTTACACGTTTTTCATGAATTGATGGGAAGATCATCTATAGTCTGGACAATGTCGCATATAACGAGCTAATACAGCCTGTTGCCACAAACCTCCCAATAACCGCTGGAAAGCCTATTGTAGTTATCACTTTCATGTTTGCGGACAATGGGAAGGGAGGAAAACATTTCTCCACGAATTTCCAAAAACGCATACACCATTAAAATTTGCTAGAATATATTCACACTCTTCAAGCTTCACCATTCCTGAGGACACCATATCGATAATCCCTTTTTATCGGAGGAATCCTTGTTTGATAATACATGTTTTCTCAAAATGTAGAAATAGACATATTCGAAACACTTGAAGATCATATCCTGCTTGCATAATCCCAGAGTATTCATATCTTTACCTAACAATCAGGTGGAAAAAAATATTTTCTGCATGATATAATGGAGAAGGTTTTATCTGGAAGACACACAAAAAAAAAAAAAATCCATCATGAAATTCGAAAAACGCGTTGAGAAAAAAATTTTTCGTCGGTCTATTCACATACGTGCAACTGAAAATACGCAAGAAAGAAAATTAACATCCTGTACTTTGAAAATTACCCGACCGACATGCTTTTGGGACCTTACCCAAAGGTAAAAATTATCGGGATCATCAATCCGGAGGAAGTGTGTCTACACATTCACGAAGAAGATGGAATATTGGAGAGAATACTCGACGCGATCAACGTTATACGACCAGATGACAAAGAGGTCCATACACTTCTTGAAGAGGAAATTTATCCGGGGAAGGCCGTGTTATATCGAGAGGATGATAACACACACTATCGTGCGATAATTATAAAAAATCTCGATACGGATATTTTGGTCTGGCTAGGGGACTATGGGCGGGAGACTCTGATAAAGCAGGACGAGTTGTTTACTGCATCCCGATGGACATTTGGGATGGCGTACCAGGCAATAGTGTGCGGGATTCAGGGCATCGGACCGATTAGGAGGAAGTACAGCGAAAAACACGCTGAGATCGTTCGCACTTTTGTAGACGACGTCACGTGGACGCTGGAATTAGAAGTGAAAGAGACAAATACCGATACGATATGGGGAAAGCTCCACTTAAATACCAATCACCCAGCAACACGGATAAATTACGTGGAAATGATGTGTAGGCTATTCGCATGCCGCAAGTCAGAAACAGCAAGATCGTTTCAATTCCAAGCACCTGACCCATTGTTATGCAGCAAATACGAACACGTTGCAACATTTGAGAATTTTTCACATGAAGAATTGATACCAACAACAGCCTCCTCAATCCAACAAAGCTGGGCCTCAAACGACGAGGGCATGCCGCCAAGCGAGGTAGAAGAAGAAGAGGAAGTCGAACCGACCCAATCCCCAGAAGAAATCCACTTTTTAACAACATGGGGAGTCATCGAGGCCCAAATCTCCGACGAAGAAGAAGAGTCCGATGGATATGCGTTGGGTGGTTCATACTAAAGAAAACAAACTGTAAATAGATAAATGAAGAAAAAAATGAGGATAAAAAAGAAAAAAGTTGTCGAATATTTTTTTATTTACAAAGTGTGCGAAGATATAGAATTCAATTTTTTTTTTTTATTGCATGAGTAAAAGCGAAGAAAAATACAAAAAGAAAAAAATTACAAATTGATATATTAAAATCATAGAAATCAATAAGATAAGAAAAATACAAAGTACACAAAATTATAGAAACTAAGAAAACAAGCAGAAAGAGCAAAGGCATTTAAGAATAACAAGCGAGCAAAAGGATTTTCCTCGTCCTCACGGCGTTGTGTGCTCGACTGGGACGTAAGCTAGAGGATTGAGGTTATAAAAATATCAACGAGTCGTTTTTCACATTTTTTCTTTTTCCTTTATTGTCTATAAATCATCTTTACTTATCCAACTATTGTGTGTATTATCGAAACCGAGCCATTTCACAAGCAGCTGATTGCCACGCTTCCTCACCACTTTTCAATATGGTAAATATCGGGGTATTTAATATTGAGTAGCTCATGTTTATAGAAACCACCGGCAATGGTTTCATCACGATGATCTTTCAGATGATATGTTACAGGATTAGTTTTTCTTACTCGATAGATTGTAAATATTTTCGTTGTTCAGTTTGGTGTATATAACACTTCTCAAATACATTTCTGAATTTACTTTCGGAAGAGTTAACAAATCAATAGAAATTTACCGAAGCATACAGGTTCAAGTATGTGGGTTTCTATTATAGGCTTTATCATGTTTTACGAAATCTGCAAATAATGTTGAAATTGTTCCTCTCATTGAAGTTGTGTGATAACGAATTATTATTCCACGACTCGGATCTCCCAAATATGTTGAAACCTTCAACAGATATTCAAACATATTCAATCTTCCCACAAAAATTAAAACCCTAAAAAGAAAAACTTTCAACCCTACCAAAAAGTGATCAAATTAAGGAGTCATGACAAATTTACAAATCCAATACTTGCAAAAAAAAAAAAATGTATTTCAAGACTTCACAAAATTACTGCTACATATTTCACGAAAGTTTTCCTTCCTTCCTTATTTCAGAGTATCTTTAAAAAATTATGAAATACATTCCATTTATCTAATTATCGTCTTATAACGTGAAAAAAAAAAATTATGTCATGATTCTAAAGTATATAGGTTCAAGTACGTGGGTTTTATAGGCTTTATTATATTATTATATAATAGTATTATAGGCTTTATCATGTTTTATAAAATCTGCAAATAATGTTGAAATCGTTCCTCTCATTGAAGTTGTGTAATAACGAGTCATTATTCCACGACTCAGATCTCCCAAATGTGTTCAAGCCTTCCACAGATATTCAAACATATTCAATCCTCCCACAAAATTAAAACCCTGAAAAAAAAAACCTTCAACCCTACCAAAAAAAAAAAAAAAAAAAGTGATCAAATTAATGTGTCGCGACAAAATTTACAAATCCAATCCTTGCAAAAGAAAACATATATATTTATATTTCAAGACTTCACAAAGTTACTATTGCATATTTCACGAAAGTTTTAGAAACCTTCCTTATTTTAGATTATCTTAAAAATAAGATGATATACATTCCAATTATCTAATTAACGTCTTATAACATGAAATAATATCATGATTCTAGAGTATAAGAATTTCGAAATTGGAAAACATCGTTTGATTTACAAATGTTCACTAAGCCAATTGAGATCTTTATTCAGGCTCAAGTCGCGACCAGTGGTATGCTGCAGCGGGGGCTCCGCCCTCCCACCACATCATACCCCTGGTCGCGACTTGAGCCTGAATAAAGATCTCAATTGGCTTAGTGAACATTTGTAAATCAAACGATGTTTTCCAATTTCGAAATTCTTATACTCTAGAATCATGATATTATTTCATGTTATAAGACGTTAATTAGATAATTGGAATGTATATCATCTTATTTTTAAGATAATCTAAAATAAGGAAGGTTTCTAAAACTTTCGTGAAATATGCAATAGTAACTTTGTGAAGTCTTGAAATATAAATATATATGTTTTCTTTTGCAAGGATTGGATTTGTAAATTTTGTCGCGACACATTAATTTGATCACTTTTTTTTTTTTTTTTTTTGGTAGGGTTGAAGGTTTTTTTTTTCAGGGTTTTAATTTTGTGGGAGGATTGAATATGTTTGAATATCTGTGGAAGGCTTGAACACATTTGGGAGATCTGAGTCGTGGAATAATGACTCGTTATTACACAACTTCAATGAGAGGAACGATTTCAACATTATTTGCAGATTTTATAAAACATGATAAAGCCTATAATACTATTATATAATAATATAATAAAGCCTATAAAACCCACGTACTTGAACCTATATACTTTAGAATCATGACATAATTTTTTTTTTTCACGTTATAAGACGATAATTAGATAAATGGAATGTATTTCATAATTTTTTAAAGATACTCTGAAATAAGGAAGGAAGGAAAACTTTCGTGAAATATGTAGCAGTAATTTTGTGAAGTCTTGAAATACATTTTTTTTTTTTTGCAAGTATTGGATTTGTAAATTTGTCATGACTCCTTAATTTGATCACTTTTTGGTAGGGTTGAAAGTTTTTCTTTTTAGGGTTTTAATTTTTGTGGGAAGATTGAATATGTTTGAATATCTGTTGAAGGTTTCAACATATTTGGGAGATCCGAGTCGTGGAATAATAATTCGTTATCACACAACTTCAATGAGAGGAACAATTTCAACATTATTTGCAGATTTCGTAAAACATGATAAAGCCTATAATAGAAACCCACATACTTGAACCTGTATGCTTCGGTAAATTTCTATTGATTTGTTAACTCTTCCGAAAGTAAATTCAGAAATGTATTTGAGAAGTGTTATATACACCAAACTGAACAACGAAAATATTTACAATCTATCGAGTAAGAAAAACTAATCCTGTAACATATCATCTGAAAGATCATCGTGATGAAACCATTGCCGGTGGTTTCTATAAACATGAGCTACTCAATATTAAATACCCCGATATTTACCATATTGAAAAGTGGTGAGGAAGCGTGGCAATCAGCTGCTTGTGAAATGGCTCGGTTTCGATAATACACACAATAGTTGGATAAGTAAAGATGATTTATAGACAATAAAGGAAAAAGAAAAAATGTGAAAAACGACTCGTTGATATTTTTATAACCTCAATCCTCTAGCTTACGTCCCAGTCGAGCACACAACGCCGTGAGGACGAGGAAAATCCTTTTGCTCGCTTGTTATTCTTAAATGCCTTTGCTCTTTCTGCTTGTTTTCTTAGTTTCTATAATTTTGTGTACTTTGTATTTTTCTTATCTTATTGATTTCTATGATTTTAATATATCAATTTGTAATTTTTTTCTTTTTGTATTTTTCTTCGCTTTTACTCATGCAATAAAAAAAAAAAATTGAATTCTATATCTTCGCACACTTTGTAAATAAAAAAATATTCGACAACTTTTTTCTTTTTTATCCTCATTTTTTTCTTCATTTATCTATTTACAGTTTGTTTTCTTTAGTATGAACCACCCAACGCATATCCATCGGACTCTTCTTCTTCGTCGGAGATTTGGGCCTCGATGACTCCCCATGTTGTTAAAAAGTGGATTTCTTCTGGGGATTGGGTCGGTTCGACTTCCTCTTCTTCTTCTACCTCGCTTGGCGGCATGCCCTCGTCGTTTGAGGCCCAGCTTTGTTGGATTGAGGAGGCTGTTGTTGGTATCAATTCTTCATGTGAAAAATTCTCAAATGTTGCAACGTGTTCGTATTTGCTGCATAACAATGGGTCAGGTGCTTGGAATTGAAACGATCTTGCTGTTTCTGACTTGCGGCATGCGAATAGCCTACACATCATTTCCACGTAATTTATCCGTGTTGCTGGGTGATTGGTATTTAAGTGGAGCTTTCCCCATATCGTATCGGTATTTGTCTCTTTCACTTCTAATTCCAGCGTCCACGTGACGTCGTCTACAAAAGTGCGAACGATCTCAGCGTGTTTTTCGCTGTACTTCCTCCTAATCGGTCCGATGCCCTGAATCCCGCACACTATTGCCTGGTACGCCATCCCAAATGTCCATCGGGATGCAGTAAACAACTCGTCCTGCTTTATCAGAGTCTCCCGCCCATAGTCCCCTAGCCAGACCAAAATATCCGTATCGAGATTTTTTATAATTATCGCACGATAGTGTGTGTTATCATCCTCTCGATATAACACGGCCTTCCCCGGATAAATTTCCTCTTCAAGAAGTGTATGGACCTCTTTGTCATCTGGTCGTATAACGTTGATCGCGTCGAGTATTCTCTCCAATATTCCATCTTCTTCGTGAATGTGTAGACACACTTCCTCCGGATTGATGATCCCGATAATTTTTACCTTTGGGTAAGGTCCCAAAAGCATGTCGGTCGGGTAATTTTCAAAGTACAGGATGTTAATTTTCTTTCTTGCGTATTTTCAGTTGCACGTATGTGAATAGACCGACGAAAAATTTTTTTCTCAACGCGTTTTTCGAATTTCATGATGGATTTTTTTTTTTTTTGTGTGTCTTCCAGATAAAACCTTCTCCATTATATCATGCAGAAAATATTTTTTTCCACCTGATTGTTAGGTAAAGATATGAATACTCTGGGATTATGCAAGCAGGATATGATCTTCAAGTGTTTCGAATATGTCTATTTCTACATTTTGAGAAAACATGTATTATCAAACAAGGATTCCTCCGATAAAAAGGGATTATCGATATGGTGTCCTCAGGAATGGTGAAGCTTGAAGAGTGTGAATATATTCTAGCAAATTTTAATGGTGTATGCGTTTTTGGAAATTCGTGGAGAAATGTTTTCCTCCCTTCCCATTGTCCGCAAACATGAAAGTGATAACTACAATAGGCTTTCCAGCGGTTATTGGGAGGTTTGTGGCAACAGGCTGTATTAGCTCGTTATATGCGACATTGTCCAGACTATAGATGATCTTCCCATCAATTCATGAAAAACGTGTAACTTTTTTCTCATATTTTTTAAGTTTTCAAAATTGGCGAATGAAAGATTAGAAGAATGAGCTGGAATAGATTGATGAAAAAATTTTCCTCGCCGCGTTGCCAATTTGTACGATGTTTTGTTAGTTTTCCGGATTAAATCTTCTTCTTCACTATATCTTGAAGAAATTGTTTCCCATCAGGGAAAGATATGAATACTCTGAGACCATGCAAGCAAGACCTTCGAGTGTTTCGGACATTTCTACATTTTAAAAAGATGCATTTTCGAATAAGGATTCCTCTGATTAAATCCAATTATTGGCTAAACTGCCCTCTCCGCATACTCCTTGCCCTGGGCCAGAGACCCAGAAGGGAGCCGGGTATGTAGGACAGAGATGGTTGGAAGTGAGTGGGAGCGGGATGTTATCCATATGGTAACATGAATTTTGAATATACAACAAAATCAGTATGCATTACTCTATGACATGTTACCATATGGATAACATCCCGCTCCCACTCTCAAACTCTCTCAAATTCTCAAATTGTCAGACTGTCTCGAACTCTGAAACTCTCTCAAATTCTCAAATTGTCTCGAACTCTCAAGCTCTCAAACTCTCAAACTTTCAAACTTTCAAACTCTCACACTCTCAAACTCTTGAACTCTTGAACTCTCTCAAACTCTCAAACTCTTGAACTCTTGAACTCTCTCAAACTCTCAAACTATTTCTAACGGTCAAACTGTCGTATTCTCAAACTGTCTCAAACTCTCAAACTGTCTCAAACTCTCAAACGCTCAAACTCTCAAACTTTCAACTCTCTCAAACTCTCACACTCTCAAACTCTCAACCTCTCAAACTCTCTCAAACTATCAAACTCTTAAACTCTTGAACTCTCTCAAAACTCTCAAACTTTTGACCTGTTAAACTCTCTTAAACTCACAAATTCTCAAACTATCTCAAACTCTCTATCTCTTAAACTCTTTCAAACTCTCTCCAGCTCTCAAACTTTCAAACTCTTAAACTCGCATACTCTTAAACTCTCTCAAACACTCAAACTCTCAAACTTTCATACTTTCTCAAACTCTCAAAATCTCAAACTCTTATACTTTTAAACACTCTCTGACTATCTAACTCTCAACCTTTCAAGCTCTCAAACTCTGAAACTTTTAACTTTTATCTTTTCAAACTCTCAAACTTTCAAACTCTCTCAAACTGTCTTAAACTCTCAAATTCATAAACTTTTAACTTTTAACTTTTCAAACTCTCAAACTCAAACGTTCAAACTCTCAAACTATCTTAAAACTCCCAAACTCTCAAACTTTTAAATTTCAAACTCTCAAATTCATAAAATCTCTCAAACTCTCCAATTCTCGCAAACTGTCTCGAACTCTCAGACTCTCTCAAATTTTCAAATTCTCAAAGTTTCTCGAACCCTCAAACTCTCTCAAACTCTCTTAAAACGTTCTCAAACTCTCTCAAATTCTCAAACTCTCAAACTCTCAAACTCTCAAATTCTCAAACTGTCTTGAACGCTCAAACTCTCTCAAACTCTCTCAAATGCTCAAACTCTCAAACTCTCAAATTCTCAAGCTGTCTTGAACCCTAAAACTCTCTCAAATTGTCAAACTCTTAAACTCTCATAACTCTCGAACTTTTAAATTTTGAAACTCAAACTCTTAAATTCTCTCAAATACTCAAAATCTCTCAACCCAGCAAACACACTTGGATTATTTTCGTAACTATTATGTAAACTTTATATAAATTTGTAATTTTTACATCAATGTTACGAAAATTATACAAGTTGTATTTGCTGGGAAGCTCTCAAACTCTCAAATTCTCAAACTGTCTCGAACTCACACACTATCTCAAATTCTCAAACTCTCAAAATCTAAACTCTCAAAGTCTCAAACTCTTAAACTCTCCAAATCTAAGCTCTCAAACTCTCAAACTTTTAAACGCTCTCAAATTCTCTCAAACTCTCAAACTCTTCAAATTTCTTAAACTCTCAAACTCTCTTAATCTCTCAATCTCGTATAACGCTCAAACATCTTACAATGGTTGTAAAGACTTCTTATACTAAATAACATTTTTTTTTTTTTACTTTTCCTTGGAACGAGTGAAACTCTGACATTACATTAGCATTTTTCCAACCTTGTCTGTAGACACGTGCACCCCGGAACAGGCTCAAACACGTTCTTCACTCTCTCGATATTTTCTACAATTTCGACGTAGCGGTGTCGGACCGTCAATGTGATCTTCCATCGATGATGTATTCCAATGTCCAGTGCATCGACGGAATAATTTAATTTCACCGTCAGATTTATAATATTCGGGTAAACGCTCCCACAGAATATCTGTGTAGTCACTGAAATATTTTTTAATCGCCGTTGGTGATATAATTTCTGGCTCCTCTCGCGTAATTTCTCGAGGATTCTTCGTACGTCGAATTGCATATATTCACCAATTCTTCCATTTCAAAACACTTTTCACAATCTCGACGTATAGGTCCAACGGCGTCAATATGCGTTTCCTACCACGATGGATTAAAATGATCATCACACTCATGATATGATTGTATCTCACTATCACACCATAAATACTCTGGTAAACGATCCCACAATGACGTTATACAGTAGCTAAAATATTTTAAAAGCAAAGCCTTGGGAATCGATTCGAGTTCATTTTTCGTCAATGTCCAGGGGTCTTTCGATGGGTGGATTGCATACATACTCGCACATCTATCCATCTCGAGATCAATTTTGGAAATGAAATTGTTTTTTAAATGATATTGTTTAAAATGCTCCTCCAAGCATACATCTATTTTTCATACTTGCTCTCTCACACTCCCTTATCTTCCCATCTAGTTGTCTCGCTCCCTCTCTCTCTCTCTCTCTCTCTCTCTCTCTCTCTCTCTCTCTCTCTCTCTCTCCCACTCACTATGCTTCGAACCATCTCTCTTCCACACACCTCGTTCCCCTCTGGGCCTACTGCCGGGTCGTGGCGAGGGCAGGGGAGGGGAGTGTAGTAGAAGAGCTAGGAGGCATTCTGGATCAAGTCGAGGCGAGGGGCATACGGCGCAGGGGCTCCGCCCCCGCACCGCATACCCCTCGCCTCCATTTGAGCCAGAATCCCCCTAGTTATACTACTTAATTGCTACGTCTAACAACATTTGTAGCAATAAAAGAGTAATTGTATTCACGGAATACTCTTGTTTGAGAACCTCCGTAGTCGTAAATATGTAAATTTCAAATCATGGCCACAAAGACTCACGGGGACATCGGTGTAAGAATCACTCAACGACGATTATAATTTACTTTTCAGTTATTTCTCTTACACTCATGCATAACGCGAGCAACTCATAGATCGCTTTAAGGGGCAACATACATTGTCTTAACAAAAATGAGGTATTTCTGACAACAAGAATTTATTGACATAAAGTACAATCTACACACATTTTCGGCACCATTTATACTTGTTTGAAACGAAGATTGTACTTCGGTTGAAAATGGGTGATAATCTGGTCAATTTCTGTTCCATTTGTGATATAAATTGAGCGTTAAAATTCACGATTCTACTCAAGTTTTGAGCACTTTTTTGACATCATTCCGGAATAATAACGGAAAACCCTTGAAAATATTATTTAACCCCAGAATGCATAATCAAGGTCAATTGGGACCCCGGGCGAATTTTGAAAAAAATCCGATTTTATTGATTTTTTTTTCATTTGTCAAAATTTGAATGGGTTGCTCAACAACTGTATTTCCATGAAATTATATTTCTTGCATATCATTCTCTTTATTAATAGAAAACAAACAGATGGTGCTAGTAAGACTCTCACCTTTATTCGAATGATTTTACGACCAAGAAAATCATGGGCTCGATATCGATCCCGGTCTTATGTTGGGAGGTAAAAAAAATGGAATCGTGAATTTTTTAGTTGAGTTTTAAAACGAAATCATTCAATTAATGTAAAGCCTCGCCAGTAAATTTCTCGGTGCCTTATTACTTATTTCATTATGCCGATGGTTAAGGTGAATCGAAAGAGAATAAATTCGGTACTCAGTAATCGAATACTCTGAAAGCGACCAGACTGATATGAGTCTCCATTCCTGATGTAATCTAATAACAATTATGGGTAACTTTTCTGTCTTCATCTCTGGAAATCGCTTAATTCAGAGATACTCGGTACCACTCGATGTACTCGGTTTCTACGCAGAGCATAGGTTAAATATCCGGAAAACTTTGTCAGTCTGTTACGGAAAAGTGGCAACTATCTTTATTTGGGGCTATTTTAGATTTTAAATAAATATAAAATCGACGTTATGCATTTCATATTTGAACTATATTTTTTAAAAATATTCATAACAAAATTTATATCTTTTTATTCGTAGTCAACAGACAATATTTCTCAACATATTAGAGTCTTAATAGGATATAATGGACTGTTCAGAAACTCCGTGTGTCATCATATTGGGCATGAATATAATCAGCAGTAGTCAATGTAATAGTCGATGTTTGGAAGTTAACACCTCGCAGGTTTATGTGGATGAAGTCTAAAAACCAATGAAGTACGGCGTCGAATACATAGTTTCGATTAACGAAAAGATAGATATATCAATTTGGAAGTTTCATTTGCAACTTTTTCGCCATTCATTGTCTGCGGCAGCAAATTTTTTCGAAATTCAAATATGCACTCCGATCCACTGACAAAAGTGATTTCAATGATTCAATAAATGCATCAAAATTAATTAGTTCGATGAATTAATGGTGATTCGCCTACGTAACCGAATATACATTTTGTCAATTAACAGAATATTATCAGAAAAAATGAATAATTCAGTAAAGTATGATTTGAACAACCGTTTATATTCTTAAATGCACGGAATATTATTTTCGACGTGTCTCATCATGCATTTAGCAGGATGAAGTAAATTTTAATTGACTTCGCTAAATTTTTTTCTCAGTGAATAGTCGGGAAAGAGTAATATTCGAAATCGAAAAAGTCGAAGATGAAGTACATTGAAAACTATATAATTTTTATACAAACTCTGTATTTCAGTCGGCGGCACCAATTCTAAAACACAAATAGTTATATATAATACTAATAATCGTAACAGTAATATAATAATAGGAAGTAATAATAATAAGTATATTAATAATTATATAATAAGTATTATAAGTAGTAGTAGTAGTGGGAGTACAGTAAACAGTATACAGCGTAATGATAGTTTAGCAACGGCAACATGACGAATCAAATTTTCATCAAAATAATAGATTGATATAGTAAGTATTATAACGAACCAAGCACTCTGTCTTTTTTCTGTGCTCGCACGATCTGAGCGGGTTGATTTCCAGACATGTGTGCACTTGATTATAAAATTAAAAAATTCGTAAGAAAAAAATCGCCGCTTTCGAGGAAATAAATCAAAATAAATTACACACCAGCGATGTAGTATCCGGGCAAATGATCTGAAAAAAGTGGTGAGAAGTCATTAATTGCTGATAGTCAAATTTTTCAACATGTAAAAAACCTTTCGACTACACGCGGAGTTCGATTGAACTCAAAATATTTGGGGTCTAGCCAACATTTTTTGATACACTTCCCACTTTGAACCATTTTTAAGGCACTTTAATTCGTTTTTAGAAGAATTACTCTTGGACATAATATATATGCTTAAATCACTGTAAAAAAATGTGTCTATAATAAGAAAAATGCATATTTCGCGAAATATAGTCATTTGAAAAACGTCTGTGATCAGATTGGCCCCGTATGTAGTCAATTGCACAGGGCGAAGGTGTGTAGTCGAAGGGACAATTATTTTCCAACTTACGGTGCAAGGCAAGGAATGACATACGAGCAGGTGACCGGTGGATTGGTTCCTGGGCATGTGTGCACCTGTTTTAAAATAATCTCCAGTTTATAACATTTACATTTCACAACATTGCACTTGTAAAAAAAACTTTACTTATCTTTGCATCTACTACAAAGAATTGATAGCAATTGGCTAGTAAAACAAATAAGCGCCAAGTAGAACTTCATAGTGAAGCTATGCTGATACTTATTGTGACTATTAGTTAACCAGACTCCTTTATATGAGGTATTCCACGTCAAACCGGCGGACTTTTTCCCTGACCCTCGCCGACTTGGGTAATTATTTTTTATATAATTATATGAAGTCTAAAAGACACCCTGAAATTTTTTCAGATTTTTCTGAACAGCCATTTTTGAAAAAAAACCAAAAAAAGGCCCTTTTTAAAAATCTGAAAAAATTCCTAAAAATCGGTGATTATATGCCAAACATTTTAAGCTACCGCCCGTAGTGGAAGTACGATTTTTTCTGTGTTTTTATGAGCTATCAAAGTTGAAGAAATTCTCAAAAAATCAAGAACCACTCATTTCGGGCCAATAGTTGAATATTTTCGTACCCAAAAAATTTTTTGGGATATTTTAGACCAGTACAAGACCAAAAAAATTGAGCCAGCCAAAAAGTTGAGGTATTCATTTAATAGTTTTATTCAATTTTATCAAATAGACAAAACTTATCAATTATATTTGAGTAAATCTTGAAAAAAAATCAATTCTTTTGGAGGATCCTATGGGATCGGTGTTCTAATTTTGATTTGATTGTTCGAAAATTGTGACGAAAATTAGTTTTAGGCACCAAAATATTCAACTATTGGGCCGGAGTAAGTGTTTTTCGATATTTTTGGCATTTTTTAACGTTATTAGCCGATTAACACACAGAAAAAATCGTACTTCCACTACGGGCGGTAGTTTGCATATAATCACCGGTAGTTGGCATATAATCACCGATTTTTAGAAATTTTTTCAGATTTTTAAAAAGGGGCTTTTTTTTGGATTTTTTTTTTCAAAAATGGCTGTTCAGAAAAATCTGAAAAAATTTCAGGGTGTCTTTTAGACTTCATATAATCATATAAAAAATAATTATCCAAGTCGGCGAGGGTCAGGGAAAAAGTCCGCCGGTTTGACGTGGAATACCTCATATATACTAGGGTGTGCGGAAAAAAATCGGTACTTTTTTCGCTTGCATCCAGCAAAAAAAGTTGAACTAAGGTAAGAAAAGAAGCATCTTAGAAGGAGAGCTTAAAATAAAATTATTTCGATCAGCGCATCGCGTTTGAAAATTTTCCATAAGAATAACACAGGAAAATAATCGGATCTCTAAATATGTTATTACTACTCTTTTGAAAAAAACCAATCAGAAATCCCACTAATATATTTTAATAGAAAATTGAATTCCCTACAAAATTCGACCTTATCAGCAATTAGCTCTGAACAACCATTCAAATGTTATTGCTGTTCAAATTTGAATTAATGATCACACTTAAATCGCTTATTTTACAGACAAATCTCCATAGAATTTTTTATAGACAATTTTCTGCTTTACCAGAAAAATTCAATGCAATTTTGCAATGATCCGCACCTCGGATTTCTGCCGCTATCCTCGGGGTGGGGGTAAAATTTTCGAATGACGAAATTTCGAACAGCTAAAATAGCGAATTTTAACATACAGTTATCGATATATATATATATAATTGTATGTTAAAATTCGCTATTTTAGCTGTTCGAAATTTCGTCATTCGAAAATTTTACCCCCACCCTATCCTCGGATATCATATATATTTGCTTTGAGATGACCCCATAATCATTCGACGCGTTCAGATATCATCATATATAAATCAATATTTACTCATATAAATGGGTGGGGGTAAAATTTTCGAATGACGAAATTTCGAACAGCTAAAATAGCGAATTTTAACATACAGTTATCGATATATATATATATAATTGTATGTTAAAATTCGCTATTTTAGCTGTTCGAAATTTCGTCATTCGAAAATTTTACCCCCACCCTATAAATGTTCATATTTACTCAGATATGAGCCCATACCAGTTTGATATGCACAGATGTGATCATATATTAGTCCATATTTTCTAAGGTATAAGCCCACATTAGAAATATATCCTCAGATACAATTAAATATGAGTCTACATTTATGTATATGTTGTGGCGAATTTATTTTTAATGCGCCTGGCTAGCTCAGAAAAGATCCATCTTTATTCTCACGAACTTTCTCTACTTGAACACGAGCATGAGGCTCATTGCTTTTATTTCTCACAAATTTTAAATTTAAACAAATTCGCTCGATACTGTCAGGGTTAGCGCTCAAGGAAACTCGCCACATCAAGAGACGCGGTAGCGGCTCGACGCCAAGTATTAAAAGAAAAAGCCAGCGCGAGGCCTACCGCACTCTTATATACGCGAATATTCCGGTTTTATGACGTCACGGCGTTTTCAAACCGTTCTGACGTACGAACCGTTTGATCAAAAAATCTGAATATTGGTGACGATTTTTTTCGATTTTTCTCTTTCTATTGCTCTTTGTTGCAAGTAAATCCGTCCAGCCAATCTTGGGATATGATGATTTAGCGACATAAAATCGAACATTCCGGGATACTGTGCTTTTCTTTGGATTCTTAGGATCAGACAGGTATAAGTCGCGCTCGAATGGGCGGGACATACGCCCTTTTAACGATAATCTACATTTCTCTACTGTCCGTCACGCTGCCCACTGAACGAGGCTACCCTCTCTCCTTGCGCGCCGCTGAGTGAGAGAGACAGCGCGATAAACCTCGTCCCCTCTCTCTCGCTTGTATAGCGTGCTTTCTCTTTCCCGCTGTTTCGCGCGCTCGATATATATATATATATATATATATATATATATGCCGGCCGAAATCGTAAAATTTGGAGCCGCACTAATAATTCGATTGCTCTGCCAAAAAAGTAGATATTCCAATTTTGCAAACAAGGTTTTGAAGAGGGCATATACAGCTTCTTTCTGGGTTATTTAAATACTTTTACGATTTTTTTCGGACCTTGTATACATTTTTGAACATGGTCGTTTTCCACTTTTTTTTCAGTTGTTTAAAATTGGTTTAAATTACATGAATTAAATAATACGCGTAGCATTTCTTCCTGTACTTCCTGTATGCACTAACTATCGAGTCGCTACCGCGTCTCTTGATATGTATACACATGATAAATAAACCACATGTAATAATATAACCACATGTAATAATTAAAATATTAATATATAATATATGATATCGCGTGTCATTGACAATGAGTAAGAGTAAAAAAAAAAAAATAGAGCGCAAAGCCGCGCGCGTTTTATCTCTTTCTCATTTGTTTTCAATAAATAATGAATGAAAATATCGTATGTTTTCTGTATCGCGCGCTCTAACACTGTATTATTCTTTATTTTTTACTAAAAAAAAAATGAAGTTTTTGTATAAATTTTTCTACAAATATAAGGATGACATTTATATGTCGATCAGTATAATTTTGGACACGTTTTGTTACCGCTGTGTAATCTCGCTGAATGCCAGTCAATCATCTTCGTAGATACTTGAGATGGCTGCTCCCCTGCGAGACAGTCAGCGCGCGTATTTTGTAGTAATATGCGATAAAATGTCAGGGAAACATAATTTTTTAAATTTTCGTCTTGAATTTAAATTTTATTATTAACTCTGTTTAAGTTATATTAATTTGAATATGAGTAAAGTTTCAGTGCAAGTATAGTGATTCCGAAAAAATTGTGTCCTGTCTTCAGATTTTCCATCAGCTGTCGCTTTTAGTTTTTGACACATCCTTATTGTTTTGTCCTCCCTTTCTGTACCCTGAATTATCATTTTTTTATTCAAATCAAGAGACGCGGTAGCGGCTGAACGCCAAGTATTAAAAGAAAAAGTCAGCGCGAGCCCTGCCGCACTTTTATATACACGAATATGCCGGTTTTATGACGTCGTAGCGTTTTTAAATCGCTCTCACGGACGAACCGTTTGAGTAAAAAATCTGAATATTTGTGACAAATTTTTTTCGATTTTTCTCTTTCTATTAGTCTTTGTTGTAAGTAGATCCGTTTAGCCAATCTTGAGATATGATAATTTAATGAATTAAAATCGAATGTTTCGGGATAATCTGTCTTCCTGGAGACAAACGGGCGTAAGTCACGCTTGAATAGGTGAGACACATGTCCTTTTGATAAGAATCTACATTTCTCTGCTTTCCGTCACCCAGTCCCGCTGAACGAGGCTTATACCCCCTTTTAGCGCGCGCCGCTGAGTGAGAGAGACAGCGCGCGAATCTTCGTCCCCTCTCTCTCGCTCGTAGCGCGCTCGCTCTCTTTCTCATTATTGTTATTTCTGTTATTTTAGTTAGTTTAGTATTTTGGTTTCTGTTATTTTTTTTATAAAAAAAAACAATTATTTTTTTGAGAAATTTTAAGCATATTTTAAGTGTGATCGTAGGGAAATCATTCGTTGTATATTATTATTATAATTAAAATATCGATTTTTTTTACAATCTATTATCTATAACTCCTTGAAAACTCGAACAAAGCGAATCGTCTAGGAGGTTAACATTTTTTGTTCTGAAATGTACTTTGTTTAAAACTATGTGAAAAATTATTTGAAGTTTACATCACCTACCTTTTTTTATACTAAGATAAAATAACCTTTTTTCATAGCGCTTGTACTAATTAATTTGTTTCTTCAATGTTTGTACGGAAGCATAATTCAATTAATAAATTTTAAGCGAAGTACAAACATGAGAAAATAGCTAGTTCTATTTTTCGAATTGTTAATTTTAATAAACATTTTTGTTGTTGATTAGACTAATATTTCCCCACGATTATACTAGTCTTGAAATGCATTGAATGAATAATAGTTTCCTATGAAAATTTAACAGCAAAATTAAAAGGGACTATCGCTGCGGGAAAAAACATTTTTTGCTTGTAATTTAAAAATTGATTTACGTAATCTTTAAACAATTGTTAACATATTTTTCAATGAAAGCATCTGTCAAAACGAAAAATTTGACCCACTTATCCATTCGGTTTGTATGATTTTTCAGAGATTAGTGTATGATTAATAGTAAAAAAAATCCACAGTTCAATTATAAAAAATACAACGAACGATTTCTCCATCATCAAAGTTTTTGATGAAAATGGAAGTAGTTTTTGATAAAGATTCAAGAGTAATATCGAAGGGGGTTGACACTGTGGAGAAAAACATTTTACGCTTAGAATTTGAAAAATTGTTGTATGTAATACTTTGGAAAGGTATTAAAAATGTACGCCAAATATTAAAAAATTGTAACCTTAGTTGTCAAATGACCACCTTACATCCGGATATTACATTGCAGAAAAATTGCTTTTCTTTATAACTATCATTTTCTTTCCATTTCATTGTTAAAACTTGTTTTCCTCGTATAATACTCATTTAGCAGTGTTTGTGCGTCAGTGATGGAAGAAATTACTGTTTAGCTCTGCGATTGGTTTTTGTCATATGAAGGAAGTTACTTAACTTATGTCAAAAAAAATCTGATTAATCATTGTTCCCGAATGAGAATTTTTTTTACCTCTATAGGACAGTTGGTGAGTATGGCCGTTTTTCAAAAAGAAGTGAAATCAATCGCAAAAAACTTTAAAAAGGTAAAAAAAGAACGCCAAGTATTAAAAGACGCGACCTTAGTTATAAAATAACCATTCAATATTTTTTCTGTTATTATATTACAATTTTTACACCTCGAAAAAACCAAACAAAAAATGTTTATACTTAATTTCCAAAAAAATAAGTAAATATCAACATCCATTTCTCTTCCGTAATACTGAAAAGGTTACTTCACCCCAAAAACAATGAACAAACATACTAGAAAAATTTTGGCATTCATTATCGAATAAAAACCTATTTACATGTTTTATTTTGTTTTTGTCTTGATATGTGATGAGTACATAGAAAAAAGATCTAGTTATAAATTGTTGCCGATGATTGAAACAAAAATGAAATCATTTCAACGTAGCCAAGAATGGTGGATGAATTAGGAGTTTCGGAATGGAATCATGTACATCTTGAAGATTGACCTGCTAGAGGTTTTTGTCACCTCAAGGGCTTCAAAAAAAATTCTGCGGATATAAAGAAAATGTTATTCTGCTTTTAAGCTCGCTAAGCACTAAGAATGTACAACACAATTCCACAGAGAATAATACAAAAAACAATTACATATAAATGCGCAAATACGTGTACAAATGCACGTGTTGTATTTACACGTATGTACCGCAATAATTCACCGCAAATACTACACACAAACTTGGCGTGCATGGTTTTCAAATTACAGCTCGAGAAGACACAGTTGATTAAATATGCTATCCAAATCAATATTCAACCAGTTCTTTTATCAATAGTGAAAGAAGTCCGATCCGTGGATAGAACGGGAGAGTACCGATTAATGATTTGATCAACGAAATACATGACTAGGTTGTACAGATTAGGAATGAAAATGGATGAAAAGGACGAATGGATAATAAAATGAGATGAACTGTAAAGATGGATGAATGAAATGGGTGAACAGTACATAGTTGAATAGTATATATCGATGAACGAATCGAATAATTGAATCGATGAAATGATGAATGGATGTGATGAATGGAGAGTTGGATTGTACAAATAAAAGAAATGGCAAAATAAGATAAATGGATCGATGAACGGGATGCATTTATGAATGGACTGGCCCACGGGCTAAATAGAATCGATTCATTGATCGATGATTGATTGAGTTCAGTGAATAAAATAATGGATCGAATCGTCAGACGGATAGAAAAAAATGAATGGATGGGATGACGGAATAAGATGTACGCACGGAACTTGAACCGCTTATACGTCTTAATTCTGAACCCATCTATCCGTTCTACCGTATACTCATTTTTTGAACGTACGGACAGACGATTAGATAGGCTACATGAATAGATGGTTAGGATGAACGAAGAAATAAATAGGCGAGTAATTGAATTCATGGGTGGACTTTATGCCATAAGCAAACTGTAGAATTTTCAACACACTTTAAAACATGTAGAAATCGGCTACAACGAATCTATAGTTTGCTTATGGCGTTAAGCACAGAAGACACTCAATGTGTGTTTGAATAACACACTTGGTTTTTACAGTGATTTGAATTCGCTCAATATACAGATGGATGGAGCGTTCCTTCGCCGAGCTGTAATTTGAAAACCATGCACGCCAAGTTTGTGTGTAGTATTTGCAGTGAATTAGTGCGGTACATACGTGTAAATACAACACGTGCATTTGTACACGTATTTGCGCATTTATATGTAATTGTTTTTTGTATTATTCTCTGTGGAATTGTGTTGTACATTCTTAGTGCTTAGCGAGCTTAAAAGCAGAATAACATTTTCTTTATATCCGCGGAATTTTTTTTGAAGCCCTTGAGGTGACAAAAACCTCTAGCAGGTCAATCTTCAAGATGTACATGATTCCATTCCGAAATTCGTAATTCATTCACCATTCTTGGCTACGTTGAAATGATTTCATTTTTGTTTCAATCATCGGCAACAATTTATAACTAGATCTTTTTTCTATGTACTCATCACATATCAAGACAAAAACAAAATAAAACATGTAAATAGGTTTTTATTCGATAATGAATGCCAAAATTTTTCTAGTATGTTTGTTCATTGTTTTTGGGGTGAAGTAACCTTTTCAGTATTACGGAAGAGAAATGGATGTTGATATTTACTTATTTTTTTGGAAATTAAGTATAAACATTTTTTGTTTGGTTTTTTCGAGGTGTAAAAATTGTAATATAATAACAGAAAAAATATTGAATGGTTATTTTATAACTAAGGTCGCGTCTTTTAATACTTGGCGTTCTTTTTTTACTTTTTTAAAGTTTTTTGCGATTTAGTTTATTACGCGACTTACTTAGAATGTTTTGGCGTTTGCGCATTTCACGTGCCCAGAGATCACACCAGGACTCAAGCATGCAGGCTCAATGACAACCAATTTCATATTTAATAATTTGATAAATAAAGCTTCCAAACTTACCTTAGTCCTGTACATTACGTCATCTCCTATATCATACTACGTGGTTTTGGTTGGGATTGCCCGGCTCAGAAATATGTCTCGCTCAACGCGTTTACTTTTACATAAAACATTTATTACTCGTGTTTCGTCTCAATTTTCCGCTTGGTGTTTAGGGTCACGCCTATTTGCGTAATATGACCTCTTCCAAATATCTTTTATATATTATATAAAAGACCTTTGCGGCCAAAAACCGACGCTATATAATTCATATAATAAGACTCTAAATTGTAAAATACTAGCGTCTTAAAAGCGCGTTACTCTACTTAGTAGACTTGTTGCTATGATCTTTGATTCGTAAGTCTGGTCGTGCCCGAGTGTCGTTCGTCCTCTGCTATCGTCCTTCCGCATTGATAGATAATGAGGGGAAATTTCCAAAATTCTTAAGTGAGGCGCGTGAAGTGCGTGAACTCTATGTGCTTTGCGCTCGGGTCAGGCGCTCTGCCGTGGACGTCATGGCTGTCCCTTACGCGTTGCTTAGCGCATAGTTCGAATACGCTTATGCTCATTTACATGAAAATTAACGCTGTCGTCTAGTGTGAAGGCTGTTTTTTTAATGCTTTTTTGAGGATTTTTTTTTTGACAAACCATTAAAATAAAATAATTTATAAATTATATATCATTTTTATTAACATTTAAACAAACTTTGTGAATTTTTTGAAGTCTATATATTGAATATAATCGGAGATACACCGCCCAACAGGAACACATATAAAAAAAGAGGTGCTCCACTGCTGCCATGATTCCGGCCGTTCTGCTTATCTGAAATCAAAAAACCAAACGTCATTCCAATTGTGAGACTTGAAGCTCTACATGGAACTAAAATAAAGTCAGAATTCCAAAAAATATTTTTTTTTTACGCTTTAGAAAAAAAATTCAATTTTTCGCACTTTTTGTTGGGGTCTATTTAGCTGGTAAAAAGAAAACTAACGAAGCAATCTTAATTATTTTAGTCCAACTTGTAGTTATATATGTACTAAAGATGCTGTATAAATTTGAGCAGAATCAATTAACTAGTTTTTGAGATATCATGGCTGCAGTTTGAAAAAATCGTGTTTTGAGAAAAACGCGTTTGAAAGTTATTGTATATAATCGCGCGCTCCATATACCTGCTCCGGCTTACGGCTGTAACTTTTCAACGGCTTCGAATTTCGAAAAATCCTTTTACCCACGTCTTCTACACATGTTTTAGATGTGATTTATGAAAAAAATCGATTTTTTTGACCTACACACTAGACGACCGCCTTAATAAATCAATTTCATTAGACAGTGCATAATGTTTGCAACTATCCGACTAAGACCGTCGACTCTCCCTTGCGCTAAGTAAGCGACAAAGCAGCCAAGTTGTACTTAAAACAGTAGCGGTTCGTTACAATATAATTTCATATCTACTCAGATATGAGGCAATATTTGACGTAACTGATCACATGTGGATCTATACATCAAGTGATATCTAATTATTCATGATTATATATAAATCTATATATAATTATATATGATTCCCTATACAATTACATATAATTATTTATATTCGGACAAAATATTTTTTTCCCGGGTACATATAGTTAATTTAAAAAAATTGACTGAACTGATAATATCTTGGTAGTCAAAATTTCCACTCGAGAAAAACCTGGACAAGCACATTTGATGGCGCCTGTTTCTACGTGCAAAGGAATAACTAATATATAATAATAAATAATATATAATAATACACTTTGTGCAACATGTCGTTACGCGTGAACTCGAGCTACTTAATAATAAAGAGCAGATATGAAAGAAAGCGAGAAAAGACAGGGATTCGATTTTAACAAAATAACAAGATAATTTATTTATGAAAATACAAAGATTATAAACAAGACCGAGAACGACCGAGAATTGAATTTCGTATAACCATGTATTTTGACTCGCTGATCACGAATATAATAGTGAAAATACCCGCAAATTTAATTTTCAAGGTTAAAACTAGTTTTAAAGTTTTTCCATTTTATTTTAATAAGTGTTAATCTTAGAGAAAAATATTTTGCATAAAAGTTGTAACCTGTAAAAAGACTGACCTTTCATGTTTTATACAATTTTTGTCTAAAACGATTTTTTTTTGGAGAAAAATGGGATAATGCTCCAATAAGACATTTTGCTAAACTCCATTAGTTTCGATATTATCTACTTACGCACATTACCACAGGAAGGTTGGAATTTGATCTTTAAATTTCATGTTTATATTTGCTTTTTTCATATTTTATTTTATTTTTTACCGGATCCGAACCCACTCTACTGTTTCCACTGTCCAACTATTCAAACACCAACTGGATTGCTCGAAAAATATTCAAATACGCTAAAAATCCTTATAAGGGAAGTATTTTAATATTGAAATGAAGGAGTGTGTCCAATTTCAGCTTGAAATTCGGTTTCCGCTTTTCGGAAGTATACCCGATGAATTTTCTGGAGACGAATTTTCTGGGGACGAATTTTCCGGGGATGAATTTTCTGGGGACGAATTTTCCGGGGATGAATTTTCCGGGATGAATTTTCCGGGGACGAATCTTTGTAGATTCACATAGTTTCTTGCGGAATTTCACAATTCATTTCTGGGATATCTTGTCATGCGATCGATTTAAGCGCACTGTTCTCGGTAAGAATGAATGTGCGGTTTAATCAAAAACTAACGTATTCGTTTAATACTTTATAATATTGTGATGATTATATAATATTATTGGTACCCCGTAATGAGATATGTGGTTGATCCAACGATTTTTTCCCTACATGTATATCTGTGAAACTATCCGTTGGATCGATTTGAAATTTTCACAGAATGTACTTAAATTATTATACTTTTAGAAAATGCGAAAAACGAAAAATCGATTTTTCCAGATTGCTAAGTGCTCTTAACCCCTCAAGCCATGTATATACATGTTATAGAGGAATTTTGCATTGTATGCAAATTTATATTTTGTTGACTGCAAAGAAATTAAAAAGAATAATATTAATACAGTGTTGCTAGACATATGAGTCTGCCAACTCCATACGAATGTTTGAGTACTTGCACGACCCAGTTCCTGTGAAAAAATAACCGATACTTATAATACGGCCAGCGCTCGGGACAACATTGGCTACTCAACCGGTGGCGTCCAACAGTAGGACCGATGTGCGGCCGGTCGTGTTTACCTAGGTTGAAATTCAGCATAGGTGTACAACGAAATGCCAGTGCTGATCCAGCAGCGTAATTTCAACGGCAGCCAACAGTAGGCGGTTGACGGTTACGCCAACCTTGGGCCGATGCGCGGCCGATCCTGTTCGCCAAGGTTGAAATTGAGCATAGGCGTACAACGAAATGCCAATGCTGGCCCAGTCGCGTAATTTCAACATCAGGCAACAGTAGGCGGCCGATGGTTATGCGAACCTTGGGCGGATAATGTTTACCGTTTAATGTGTTGTCAAGATCGAGAGCTAGATGTAAATACCGGCAGACAACGAACTGTTGGTGCTGGGCCAGCATAGGACCTTGGACGTCAGCCGTACATGATCCCACTGTCTTAACATTGTATTAATTTGTTATGGATTGCTATCTACAATGATTACAGATGTGAGGTTCAATTATCATAAACTATTCCCACATTAATTGGTGTAAATATACATAACCATATGGTATTACACAGGTGTTATGATATTTTGATATTATTCTTCATCAGGATCAATAATTTCTATAAAAATCAATATTTTGCCATCATAGATATATCATATACGCTCTCTTTTAATGCTCATAATTTTACTACAAATTTGAAATGCAGATTTCAAACTTGCTGAAAAAATTTCTATAGAGTTTTAAAACATTGACCGTTTTTCGGATTCAGAGACCTCGAATTTTATTTTTATACACGTTAGTAATCTATTACTTGTTTGTCATCGTATCTTATTGGAGTATGAATCAGCTTATAGAAAAAGTTACATTTCATAAGTTTCGAAGTAGTCAATAGTGTAGTGGTTAGGGTTCCAAGTTAGTGATGTAGACATTAGGAATGAAAGTCGTAGGTAGGCAGTTCGAATCCTACTCAGGCAGAAAATATTTTTTTTTTTTTTATTGTATTTGCCATTGCCCAGGGTTCTCCCCTTTTTAGCTTGCCCCCCCCCCCCCTCTTTTTCTAAAGACACCCCCCTGTGCGGCTGCAGCCAACTTATCCCCAACTGTATTGCATTTGCCGAGGGCGAAGGGAAACTGCAGAAAACCTTGCCGATACAGCCGGTACCTACCTAATTTCCCCGGGTAGCAATGCGAGCATGCTCAAGCACAGCTACCAGAGGCGCTTAAGAAAGGTACCTCCTCAGCTGTAATGCAATGAGCTAGCCAGTACACGGCTAGGGAGCCACCATCCGCACGATGAGAACCGTCCACGGGAGGCACCCGGAGTCGTACACCGACCGCTCAGGCATCACAGCGAGGTCTGGACATGATTTTTATAAAGGTAGAGTCCAAACCATCCGGGATTACAGTGGAAACACGTGAAAAAAATCTCAATTTTTCATTGGTGTTTTGGTCGGGTTTCGAACCCGGGACCCGCGGCGTGCGAGCCCGAGCCCTTATCCACTAGACCAGCCGCTCTCCCGCTCAGGCAGAAAATATATAACTTGAATAAATATGAACGTACTTGGTTTTTTTTTATTTTTCTTTAAATATATACCCTTCGAGATAATTAATATTCTTATAGACTCGGAAAATGATCATTATTAACATAAATTTAATAGCAATTAAATAATCTAATAATAAAAACCGATGCTCGGCCGACGTTGGACCAGTCTCGGCATCAACGCTGGGCCAGCTTTGGTGTCAACTCCGGGCTAACGCTGTTCGCCAACTGTAGGACCGGTGTAACATTACGGAGTTAACCCAAGCGTTGCCTCACGTTGATGACAATGCCCGGCCAGTTGTCGAGCATAGCTGGCGTAATGCTGGGCCGATGCTGGGCCTTTTGTAAATCTTTTCACGGGTTTCTTTTAGAAATAAAACGTCATATACACGAATAATAACAACAATTGTAAAAAAAACTTTGCAGCGTGATAGAGAGCTTCAAACTCTGTCAAAATTATCATTGTCCGATTTTCAAACTGCAGAACAACTAATCAGGGAAAACACAAACAGTTTACATGGACTGAAGCACCATTTTCTGAAACGCGGTTGCCTCTATATTTAAACCTTATTATCGCATACGGGGAACATTTTATGTTAAAGAGAAGATTGAGATAATTATTTACCCAGTGTGGGGTTTACGTTAGAAAAAAAAGATTGTGGCGTTCTAGGGTTAAGCTGAAAATCATGATATAAGACAATTACAGAAATTTTATCAAATATTATGTAGAAAACAAAACAATTCCAGATGTTTGAGCAGTACCCCATGTGCCCCGAATTTTTTCATTTTTTTTTAATTAAAAAAAAAAACTAAAAACAGTGCATTTTTCGATTATAAATCAAAATAAATGAATATATTTCATTTAACTTTAAAAAAATACAATGTTTTGTTAGCTTCCTCGCGTTTCCCGAACTCCTCTATCCGATGTAGGGTAAAACGCCCAGTCGCGAGCCATGTATCAGTAGTCGGCCTCTGTCCATACTTTGTGTGAGTGGGAAGAGTGCGGAAGACATCTTTCACACTCTTCCTATTAAACAAGGCCGACTTTTGGTACATCCCTGGCGACTGGGTGTTTTACCCTACGCAAAATGAATCGATACATATTTTATCCAAATGTTTCTATCGCCGAATTGATTCGAGAGAACAAGAAATCTAAGAAATACGATTTTCCCAACACTGAAAACAAATAATATTATATATTGATACAGCATATGAGGCTTCCTACACGTGTTAAGTTCGTCCAAACGGAATAAACAAGTTTTAACCCTTTTTTGTCATTTTCTGCGTGGGCTACAACTTTTTTTCATTTCGATTGGTTAAACGGTGTCGAAAATGTTCACTTCTGGGAATTCGAGAGGGCTGGGTGACCAATCCATACCCTTAACATAAACGAGTGAAAATACTTTAAAAATGCGTATTGATTTCTTTTTATAATCATTTACAGAACACATCTAACTTTATAACTACGTCAAGTGTGGTTAAGGTAGATTGGTAGAGTTGCTCAAGTCCAAATGTAGTCCATTTTTCAAATTTGTAATTGGACGATTAAGTTATAAAATCGATTTAAAAAATCATTTACATTGAAAATAAAATGTACCAAATCGCGTATACTCTTATAATTCATCTAAATGATAATTAAAATTTAATAAAATCTTGGTCCTCTCATGTAGTAACAGATCCGAGGATCGGTGAGAATATAAACATAACCTCGAAAATGTTGCCACACGATGAATTGATTATAAGCTCCTTCGGGTAGTTTTATTAAAGAAAAATAACTGAACCAATGTAAACGTTCACTCGAAGCTCTAAAAACATGCAATGAGTAGAAAAAAACTTGGTCATTTAGCAGTTGGTGGCTAAGAAAGGCACTCATCTAATTGAAATTTCGTACCGGCGGACATAAATGAGCCGCCATCTTGATTGTCTACTGACTTCCGAGAGAGAGGGAAGTCCGAGTTAAGCCGACAGAATTCTGCTATGTGTGTAATTTTATTGGCGATATCCCAATAATTATACGGTGAATTCAATTCAATTTCTCCTAGCAAATACTTCACATACATACTACATATCGTAGATAGAAAGCTAATATCTCAAAAATTGCACGGTAAAATGAGTTTAAATCTCACCAATACGTAAAAAAAATTATCCTCTTTCGATTCTATGCAAAAAAATATATGGTCACGCGTGGACCCCAACTCCACCGAACTACCTTAAATATCGACATCTGTGAATAATTATTTTTTTTTTACGAAAACAGGACAAAGCTATACGATCAATCATGAGATTCCAATACCATTTTCATAATCATCAAAAATATGATGATTATTTAATTTTAACTCGAGTTTTTATCGTTTTAAATTCAATTTTATTTTTTGCAATCAGTAATTAAACAAATTTCATTGTTTCACTTTAATTAAAATTTAATGATCTCATTTTCATTCATTTTAAGAATAATTAAAAAATAATTTATCGATTCAAATAACGTTTTAATCAACAATTTCGATATGTTTTAAAGGATTTATTTTTTTTCATTTGTTTTAAAGGAACCAGTTAACATTGCCAGTAGGAAAGTTTTCGAAATCGAGAAACAGGGAGAAGATATTATCATAAAAAAGCTCGTCGCTCATGGTGGCTCGAATTACTTCCCATGGAACGCCAGATCCGAAGCTCATTACATTCTCAATAAGTACGTCCTTATCTGTTATTTCATCATGTTTGTTCTTTCGGTCAATTTATCTAAATTTCATCAATTACTTTCATTACAATTTTCTTAAAAATGCCTACTTAACAAATTTTAATCTGGAAATTCTTTTTTGATGACTTTCGTGCTCACAGTAATATTGTTATCGAATATTATATATTGGCAATTTTGTTTTTTAATATTATCAATGTCAATTCTTTTCATTTATTTGAATTCTTTCAGAAATGATTTGTTTCGTAAATATATTGTTAAACATCTTTCTTAACGATTTTTGTATTCATTTTAATATATAATATAATTCAGAAAATTTATTACTGAACGGTAAAGCATGCTAAAAAAAATAACGCTCCGATATATTGAATTTATCTGATTAGAGATTAGTTGTATTATTATAAACTAACTATTCGAATTCTTCCGAAAATCATTAACTAACAAAACTCAATGTAAAGACATTTTTTTCCTCATTACCATTGTCGTTATAACATTTTGACGATTTTATTTCTCCATGATAGACCTTTTTCGTGTAAGCCGAAGTATTGTTAACAATTTAAGATTTTTTCAAAATCATGTATTAAAAAATCAAAAAATATAATTTAATATAAAATAATCGAAGAAATCTGGGATTAGCGAAATTTAATACGAATACTCTTTTTTTTCTGCAGCGCAACTTTTGTTTTCGACCGAATGGTTCCAGTTTCGGCAATAAATTTGCCAGTGGTCAACTTCCGGAATATTCCAATAACAAGAGATCTGTCTTACCGCAAACCTGAAACGAGTTACGCGGACGGTGCAGCGGTGGACGTCACCCAGGGACGACGTATCATCGATCAATCGACTTTACTAACAAAATTGACGAAAATGCTCGGCGAGGCTGCTAATTACATGGAAGAAAATCACATTGAAATGAAAGAACCTGATTGGAAACATGGACAAACCCTCAACCGGATGTTGCTTACGATGAGCTACATGAATCTCGCTTCTCTCGAACAAATTTTCAACTCTTTCGAAAATCGCAATACGCAGAACGATATCACGATGAAGTAAGTTGTAAAAAAAAATTTTTTAAGGTTTCCATATTAAATTTTTTTAAATGCATTTATCAGTCAGACTGTTTTCGAGATACTCACTCATTGAAATTGAATTTAGTGAAGTGAGAAACCCTTTCTTTATTTTTTGTGCATGAATAAAAAAGTAAAATTTAATTTCATGAAAGTTAAGTTGACGACCAATTCGCTTAAAAACTGAAGAATTGAAAAAATCATCAAAAACTTAATTTTTCCAACTTCCATCTGGAGTCGAAGTCTACCCCGGTCATGAGTTCTAGGCTTAATACGTGAAATAATTGAAAAATGTGAATGAAAAAAATAATACAAATCAATTTAATACATTAGTTTATGGCTTCCGGCTGAATGCTGTGTAGACTTTCAGCGTATTGCTGATGTTTCGCAAACCTTAGAGTTTGCATCATCAGGGTTGAGAGCTCCGATACTGAAGTTCTCTGGTCTCAGGTAGTCCTTATATACGCATGATCATCGTTCCGGATGACTGCACCAGCCAAGAGGAGAAACCGGAAGGAAGATCAATACATGGATCAAGGAACACCAACGATGTGTCAGATATGGCCATATTCTTGGTAATTATTTACAAGTGGGGCTCCAGATCAAAAAAATCCATTTTTTTCGAAATAATTTTTATTTTAAATATAAAATACTCTTCCCCCACCATAAAAAACATATTTTCATACTACAGAATGGCCCAGAATTCATGAAAAAAATTTTGGAGTCGATTAGGCCTGGAGCCCCACTTGTAAATAATTACCATATTCTTCAGTCAGCACTAGCCGAACACAAGATGGAAACAGGATACTCCATCCTTTTCGACAAAGCTCAAATGCTGGCTAACCCACTGAGTTATTTCTCTAGAAAACATAGAGAAGGCCTAGAAATCCGAAAACACTCGAACAACCTTAATAGAGACGGAGGTTACCAGGTCCACCCAATCTGGCACACCGTTCACCCAGTTTTTTTAATTGACCAGCTGATCAATCAAAAACTCTGATTGGCTGGTGAAGTCATCCGGAACGATGACCATGCGTATGTAAGGACTACTTGAGACCAGGGAGTTTCAGTATCGGAGCTCTCAGCCCGAATGATGCAAACTGTAAGGTTTGCGAAACATCAGCAATACGCTGAAACTCTACACGGCATTCATCCGGAAGCCATAAACTATTGTAACAATAATGGTCGCGAAAGCCTCAAAACTAAAGTCAATTTAATTTTCATTTAACTAAAAATTCATTGATATTGTATTATTATTATTTATTGTGAAAAAAATATACCGCATAATGAAATATTGGATATCTACTTAATTAAAATCCAGTCACTTGAAATACAAAAAATTGCAGTCTTAAAGCATTATTTGAATTGATTGAATAATTACTTTTTGAAGGAATATCTTTTTGGAGATGATACCACAAGTCGGAACTCAAGCCTCCAGTATTTTTGCTTTGAACTTAATACGTGGACGAAAAATTTCGGACGAAGAAGCAATCACAATGTTGTCGAAACTGCCTTTGAATATCAGAGTGCCAACCGAGAAGCTTTTGAAAGACATGGATGATCTCATGAATTTCGGCGATTCGATCAACATCGAAGTAAGAAAAGCTGCTATTCTTTGCTACTCCAGTATGGTTTACAGGACAATGAAAAATATTTCAAATCCTCATGAGAACGACCTCTTGGGAAAATTATTGGAAACTATTTTCGACAAACTCAAAAGTGAGTATTTTTTGAACATAGTCTCTAAAAAAATTAACTCATATTAATTTTCATTTTTTGATACTATTCCGTGGAGGGTTGAATTTATTTGAATTGGGGAATAGTTTGTTTGAAAAAATGTTTTGAAGTATATCAGGTTTTAAGAATCTTTGTAACATTTTTCACAGCAAAAAATTTGTTCCAATTAGAATTTCATTGAATAGGAATTTGACAATAATTTCAAAAAATTGGGTTATTTTCAAAACGTTCGACATATTCATTTTTAATAATAATAATAATAATAATAATAATAATAATAATAATAATAATAATAATGCAAAAATGTTATTAACAAATTCTTAAGGTAAACATTCTTCAACAAATCGTCAGGCATTCTTTGTTCGTTCTATAAAATAATTTTATTTATATTTATGAACAATGAACTTGTTCAGGATTTTCTCTTTTTTTTGTAAATTTCGCTTTTCGAATTTCCTCAAGGCAGTATGGGGTCCCTTCAATACTTCGAAAACTTTCCAAAAAGGAAGAAAATGATGAAAAAAAATAATAATGTGGAAACATCAATGAATCAATTTTATATATAAAGAAAAAACCGACAGCATAGGTGCGCGGTCGGTTTGTGGCTCCGGCGATCTTCAAAGTTAAGCAGCCACGGACGAGGCCAATACTTGATTGGGTGACCGCTTAGCCATGCACCGGTTCGCGCATCAATCGCTGAGTGGGAGGCAGTTTTTCTAAGTTTCTGATGGTGCTAATCAGTTGAAACTCAGTAAAAATATAGCCGCCCGTATTGGCCGGGTTTTCCACAGTTTCCCTTGGCCCTCATGCAAATGCGATATATAGTAGTGCATTAGGAAAGAGTGGCTGTGGGCAACACTCTTGGGAGGTTTCTCAGGAACATGGAAATTAGGAAATTGAAAATTAGTGACGTGGGGAAAAATTGGGGTTAAAGTGATGGGATGGGCTCGTAAAAACCCGTAAGGGTATATGCAGGAACAATAAAAATAAAAAAATAATAAAATGTATATAAAGAAAAAGATTCCCTGATTATTTCGACGTATAATTTTTGTCTCTTCACTTTTTAAGGTTGTTGCTAAATCTTTTTAGAGGGTAGGGGGAAGAAACGAAGCTTCTATGCTTATGCATTGGGTGACATCAGCAATGCCAGCTTATAAAACTTGAATATTAACGATGTATGCAAACGAATAATGCAAAAATTTCCAATTATATAGTAATAATCTTAATTATTATTTACATATATGTTCATTTTAATTAGTTAGGATTATTAGAAAATTAAATTTCGATAATTTAAGGTAGATCAGTGAATTTGAGCCATTCAAGATGAAGGACTGACAATTTTTATAGTTACACATAAATACGAGATGAATTGATATTTGCAACTTGAACGCTATTTACCATCTAGTTTGGTAGTAATTAATTCGTAAAAATCGACTGCTTCCAGACATTTATCCCTACGAGCATAGAAAAATCGTATGCACGTCAAGACTTAGTGAATTTTTACATTTGGTACTTTCAAGATTTCGTAATAAAAAATTGATCACTGTATTCCGCAAATATTCCTGAATATAAAAGTACTTGGGGTTTTGGACTTTACCGTTAAAAATCGACTGAAAAATAAAAAATTATTCGTTGTAAAATGATTGAGATTTCCACAGGAATGACACGGGAAAGAGCGCGAGAGCGCTTAGCAACTCTGTATTCAGCGTCTGCTAGAACATACCTTCAGACGTGACAGTTTGCCAATTTGACTGTTTTTCTTTTTTGTTCTTGAATGTTTTTACCGTATTTGATAAACCTAGCCAAAAACAGCATAAATGCTGTGAAAAAAGGTGAGACAAGTACATTTATGCCCCCCAAATAGTCGTTCCAGTTAATCCCCCCACCACCCAGTGCCAAAATACCGTTCCCCACAAAAATTTACAAAAACCCGTCTAAGTCGTTCATGCAAAGATCTCCGTACAAAAATCCTTTCTAAAAACAAACTCATCATACAAAGTTTTATGGGTAACTGCTCTCATTATCTTATCAAATTAAGTCAAATTGTACAGAGGTGATAATTTCATTCTCGTAAATGTTGTACTTTCACAAAAAGTTGATAAATAAATAAAGATCTACTAAAGTATATGTGACCAAGTACGTGGGATTTTATTATGTTTTTAAAATCTCCAATTATGTTCATATGCCATTTCTCTAATTAATGCTTTATTACAGCGAATTATTATCCTATGACTTGGAACTACAAAGGCTTTAAAAAAAATACAGAATTGCATTAGCCTGCGTGAGCTTGAACGCTGCCACACTCTCATTTGTAATATTTGTAGTACAGTTTTATTGGTAACAAATTGATAAAAGTTTACTATCATACGTAGAGCGGATACGCACAGAGTACTTGTCCGGCCTGAAAATTTTTCGACTAGTCAGCTAAAAATATGCTTTTTTGTTCACGGAAAAATTTTCAACCACTCCGAACATTCGGATCTCCTGATGCAGATTCGAATCTTACCCGTCTTGGAATGCAATCAATTGATGACCGCTTTTACATGGCAGGCTTATTTCGTTTTGTGAAACCTGTTGTAGTAAAAACCGTTGTAAAAGTGCGTGTAAATGGTACCGGATTACTTATTTCGGATGTACAGTACCGTTTAGACGCTCTGTAACTCCAGTTTTCCTCTGGGTGTTACAAAACCGGAATAAACGTGCCGTGTAATAACGTGAGATATGCTCCACATGAGCATCGATTGATCGATAACAATTGGTTAAAGGAATGGAGGATAATTTGGGATACAAAACAATCCGCATATTGTGATTCCAAATTAGCTGTGCTTATTTTACTAGTTAAGAGTATGGATCAGTCACCTAACCTCACCTCGAGTTTTTGAAATTGAAATTCTTCGACACCGTTTGACCGAATACAAAAAAGCTCTGTCAGTGGACGCGGAACGATGGCAAAAATCCGCTGACAGGGCCTTTTTGTAATCGATGAAACCGTGTCGAAGAATTTCACTTTCGAAATTTGCAGCTATCTCTCTCGCACTCACGGTGGTGAGATACCGACTGACCCATACTCTTATTGCCAAAATGTATGGTAGATTAATGTTGACTTATGTGACAAATTGTATGGGAAATTTTCGGGCCGGACAAGTACTCTGTGCGTATCCGCTCTACGTATGATAGTAAACTTTTATCAATTTGTTACCAATAAAACTGTACTACAAATATTACAAATGAGAGTGTGGCAGCGTTCAAGCTCACGCAGGCTAATGCAATTCTGTATTTTTTTTAAAGCCCTTGTAGTTCCAAGTCATAGGATAATAATTCGCTGTAATAAAGCATTAATTAGAGAAATGGCATATGAACATAATTGGAGATTTTATAAACATAATAAAATCCCACGTACTTGGCCACATATACTTTAGTAGATCTTTATTTATTTATCAACTTTTTGTGAAAGTACAACATTTACGAGAATGAAATTATCACCTCTGTACAATTTGACTTAATTTGATAAGATAATGAGAGCAGTTACCCATGAAACTTTGTATGTTGAGTTTGTTTTTAGAAAGGATTTTTGTGCGGAGATCTTTGCATGAACGACTTAGACGGGTTTTTGTAAATTTTTGTGGGGAACGGTATTTTGGCACTGGGTGGTGGGGGGGGATTAACTGGAACGCCTATTTGGGGGGCATAAATGTACTTGTCTCACCTTTTTTCACAGCATTTATGCTGTTTTTGGCTAGGATTTGTCGACTTTTTGTATGGAAGTCATAGCTTATTAATTAAACATGTCAATATTGTGTACGTACGCGGGTATGAAATTCATAGCTTGCCAATTAAACATGTCTATATTATGTATGTATCTGAGTGATGCAAATGAATTGACATTTTTTTCGGCATTGCAGCAAAATATGGTAACATTTTATCAAAAAGTGATTCTCTCAAGAATTAAATCCTGAATAAAAATTTTAGAGGTCGCTCAAGCGATTTTTTAATAATTTCAGCTAAAAATGGATACATGATCAAATTGCGAGCTGGTGTATCGCGATTATATTCGGACTAAAAATGCAATGTGAAATATTAATCTAAGAAATGTTCAAATGAATTCAATCTTCTAATTAACCATCTCAATCTTCTAATTAACCATCAATACTTATAAAATTATTAAATTACTTAAAACGTACTGTCATTCTGAGAAGATACGACGCATAAAAGAACAACGAACAAGTAAAAAATTGACTTTTTTTTTAATATAGCAAAAAAAAATTCAAAAAATATTGCACCGAAACATCCGTGCCAATAGATCAACGGATCGGAAAATATTCCATAAAAAATGATGCCGAAGAAATACTCCAATAGCATCAGAATGCACCAAAAGTTTTTAAATATAAGTAATCATAATGTAACGAGTTTTTGAAACAAAAAAGTATTCGTACAAAATTGCGAGAGCTAAAGTTTGATTGGAAAAAATAATTTTGGCCAAAGTACTACGCGAGTTTTTCTTTTATAATGTTTATTGATTACGAATTATATCTCGTGAGCAATAGATAAAAAAAAATTGGTGAAGTACTTATGAAATCTTTTTTTCTCAAATCAAATATCTTTTCGCTCAAAATTATTTCGCATCGCTTGATTCCGTTTTGGGTTGCAAGTGCAAATAGTATTTTCATGTATTTAAGGTCTCTACCACTCTAGGGTGGTTTAAAACCATATATAATTCAAACTTAGGATGATTCAAACGTAAGGTGGTATCATACACCATTCTCTCAGTTATATAAAAAATGAAGAGAATGGTTTCCAAATAAATTTTATTATTGCATGCAAGGGACATTTTATGGTAAAAGAGAAGAGGCACTATTTTCGACTCCTATCTAGAGTTTACGTTCGGAAAAATGAATTGTTGGGGCTAGGGTTAATAAAAAAAAATATTTTTTAAGGCACTGTTCAAACGTTTATTTATTAAATTACACTTTATTTTTTTGCACTATCACTTTTCTATATATATATATATATATATATATATAAGTCACTTTAATCAAAAGTTAAAACTGACCGCGATCTTTATAACCTCACGACAAAGATATTAAATATTCACCGAATACGAGTTTATCATATACCATTCTCTTCGTTATAAAAAAAAACGAAGAGAATGGTCTCTAAATAAACCTTATTATTGCATTCGAGGAACATTTTATGGTAAAAGAGAAAAGAGATCGTTTTCGATTCCGTTGTAGAATTTACTTTCGGAAAAAAAATTGTAGGGGCTCGGTTTAATAAATAAAATTATTTATTTAGTCACTGTTCAATAGTTTATGAGCACACTTTATTTTCCCACTATCACTCTTCTATCCATAATAATAAAAGTCACTCTTTACTCGTCTATCTATCTATCTATAAACGCTACTCTAACCAAAATTTCAAATTGACCGCGATCTTTATAACCTCACGGAAAGAATATTGGTCAGCTGTCATATGCACGATCGATCGAATGTCACCAGAATTTTCACCAATATCACTAGTATCTCTAGACAGCGACTACGCAAAAAACAGTTGAGCATCAAAAATGTGTGCGAAAAAATGCTCAATTTTTCGGAGCAACGATTAAAAAAAAAATTAATATTATCAATATGCTTTAAGCTACGAGGTTCTAATTAGTCGCGATCGAAAGAAAAAAAAAATAAAAAATACGTGAACTTGATAGTCCTCCAAAACGCTGTTATTTAATAAATATTAAAGAAACAATTTTTGAAAACAGGTAGAATCGTGCTGCTTCCTGTAAAAGTTTCTTGTAGCACTCGTTTGTAAATGTACTTGTCTCGAATCGCTACCGCGACTCTTAATATCGATAGAATTAATGGTAATAGGTAAACTGACAAAATCTCTATCGTTGCGTAATTCCTTTGTGTAAATACTCTATATAGGTTATAAACAAAACTGATAGTTTCGGCAGATGACAGTAACGGCCATGACACGTGTTTTACAATCCACTACGCTCGTCAAATTTTAATTAGTAAACATTTTTTGAACAATAAAATCATATAAAAATATCCATTCTCCGCTGTTTATATTTCGAAAATAATAAAATTATAATTTGAAAGACAATTTTGCATTTGCAAACTTTGATCTATAATAGGTACTGCAAAGATCACGTAGCCGTCACCGATCTACCTTAATGTCGCGCGTTCTTTAGTTATGCGCGGTCGTTAGGTTGGATTCAGTGAGGCCTATTACAGCTGTTTTACGTGTACTGTCGCGTATTTTTATAGGTTATGTCGGCGTCAACGAAAAATGACGATAAACTGCAAAAAAATATTAGTACATCACTAAATTGTCGATAGAAAGGACAATTCGTCCGTGCTCATTGTTACAAGCATCGCACCAACGTTGAGAAAAATGAAATGAAATGAAAAAAGTTCTCATTACTTGCATTCGATTGTAACAAAATTCAAATCACCGCGGTGATTCTTTGACTGTTTGTGCCGTAGCCGCGACGTTGCCACATTCCAATAGAGATTTCTCAATTAGCCTCACTTTTTCGGAAAGTTGTTGTTTATTTTTGATGATTTCTCGTTAATTAATTCGGTTACTTCTGTTTTTTTCGGTAACATTGATCTATATGCTTTACTCGATACGGTACTCGTTTTTTGTGTAATTTTCTTTATTTTTACGGACGATATTCGCAAAAAAGTACGAGGGTAGTGGCCTTACCCCATACAACTAATGCAATGGAGTAACATTTTTCTTGAACTTCAACAATTAATTTTTTTTAAATGAATGCGGTAACCTGCGTTTTCCTTTCGTCAGAATATTCGTGAAATATACTTTAACAAATAGTAAAATTTTTACGAAGATCTATTTACCTCGAAATTTTTTAGCAACAACTTTAAGATAACTTTACTGCGTCACTATTGTTGAAAACAGATGATCGCGACAACTTAAGAATTTGATTTTTGTTTCAAGACAATGACTGAAAAATCATCAATTCAAAGTTTAATAATTCAATCACAGGTTATTTGTTAATCACAGGTTAGGTAAAATTTTTGTTTCCTCAATTTCTCATTTAGTGATTATTTGCATATTTATACCGTTTTATAATTTTTATTTTTCTATTCATTCTTACGTTTATTTCTATTTTCATTTTTAATTCATATTTTATTTCATATTTCGTTCCATATTAATGAATTTTCTAAAATTTATTGAAACTTAAATTTGAATATTCTAAAAGGTGACCCAAGTGACGAAATGCGGGTGGTTTATTTAATGGCAATGAAGAACTTGGAATACGGCAAAATCCACGAGATTTTGGCACCGATAATTCGGGGGGAGTTGTTGATATCGGAAAATCCAGTGAAAATTCGTCTGCTGGCGATTTGGGCGATTGAGAAATCAGTCGAGGCCGATTATCATTACGCGCACGATCTTCTTTGGCCGGTAATGGCAGATTTGACACTTCCGGCGAAGCTGAGAATAGCTGCTTACGAGATTTTGATACATCAAGCACCAAGCATGACGGATGTTTTGCACATGTATTGGTTCATGGTTTACGAGAGAAACGAACATTTGTACAATTATCATTATACGACTATTAAAGGAATTGCCAATTCGGTTGATCCTTGCAAACTCTATCTTCGCGAATTAGTGAGAAAAATAATGCGTTTTACGAGAGTTCACGATGGTGCGCAACAGTATCAATTATCATATGCTCGATCTTTCGATTATAAAGACGAAAAGTACAATCACGCACAAAAACTTCGTACCGGTGTTATCCTTAACGAAGTAACGGGAATTCCTGAAGTTATCGAGCTCGAGCACATCATCACTGACGCGAGAAGACCTGTTAGCAATTTTGTGGTAAGTTTTCTAAAAAAAAACTTTTTTTTGCTTTTTAAAATTATTCGATCGTAATTTTGCTCAGGGTTTTTTTAATCGTTATTTCGGTCATGAAGAATCCGAAAAAAAATGAAAATGTTCACACGTATCTCACAGACAGATCTCATTAACATTGATTTACAATAATAATAATAATAATAATAATAATAATAATAATAATAATAATAATAATAATAATAACAACAATGTAAACAAAGATTATGAGTAATTGTTTAAACAGTAATTTATTGAACTAAAGTTGTTCAAATATATTAATTGCTATTGATATATTCTTTGATCCAAATCATTCACGGTTATTTTACTATTGCATTTTAGAATTATTGTTTAATGTTTGAAAAACAATCTCTTAAAAAGTAAAATTATTCAAAATAATTTTAATTGTTGACCAATTGTATTATCGTTTATATTGTAATTGTTGGTCGTTTGAACAAAAACATCATTCAATTTCTTTGATTAGCAAATTCATGTTATTATTATGCAAAATACTTGTACATTTATTTAAGATATTTTGTCTTTTTTTTTAAATGTCTAAAAAAATTGATTTTATAAGACGGCAACAATTGTTTGATTCGTCGTTAATGAACATTTTTTTCAAACTATATTAGCAATTATTTATTACGAGCTTTATTAAAATTAAAAATCAATGGTTGAATTTTTACGATGATGAAATTTTCAGTTTTTAATAAAAAAATGATCACATTTTAGAATATTGATTATTAAAAAATTGATCAATTGAAAAAAAAGTTTCAAATTTGTTGAGTCTCAATGATGCGAACTGCGACACCGTAATTTTTTTTCAACAATTTTCGTAGAATTGCCGAGTGCCTTGATTTCAAAAAGCATGAACATAATTGAAAAATTATCACATTTTATCAAAAGAAATAATAAACAATAATAACTGTTAAATAATAACAAAAATAAACAATTTTAATAAAAAACTATGTATTGCAAAAATAAGTACAATGCTAATAATTGAAAATTTCTTTGAACAAATACAAAATTAATGAATTTCAGGCTCGTGTGCACGTGCAAGGTTGCGACGAGTTATTCTCGATGTTGGAATATGGTTCTTTTTACTACGAAAATAGTATAATAGACTCGAACGTTTTGAACATTTTGCAACAAGCATCAAAAGGCGTGCGTCCTAATAAGAGGCCAATGAGCATTGACTTAGTTCTGTCGTTCCGGGGTCGTGTAATAGTTGCCTATCACTATAACGATCAAACGATGAAAAAGCTTTGGGGAGACGTAATTCGTTTGCTGCAGCAATTGAGTCTGGACACGCAAAAAATAAAAGCCATGAATAATCAGCAAGTGACTTACGAGCGACTTTATGAGAAGCAGGTGACGTGTGAAATGGGACTTCCCGTTGTGTTTGAAAACAGGGTGCCGGTGTTGACTTCGTTGAAAATAAATTCTGAGAGCAAATTCGTCGATCAATCAGTTCAAATGACATTTTCGATCGAAGCCAAAATTTGGCGTCACGGAGATTATTCCATGTCAGTTTACAATCCTTTCGCTGACGTTTGGCATTCAGTACGCCGAACTACCGAGTTCGATTTGAGCTTACCGATCAATGGGATAATCGTCTACAATCACGAAAAGAATGGTATCAAATTGACACTCCCGAGACAACCAGCAACGTCCTCCTCAATCGCTGGCGTTCTCAACCATGCCAAAGACTGCGTTACCGTTAACGAAGACGACGAAAATACCCTCAACGAATTCTGTCCCACTTGCCATCCCATGGAAAATGTCTCACCAAATTCAGCAGTAAAAAATAAATTCCAAAGCAACTACGACTCCATCGATACTGGACTTCAGTACTCAATGGCTATTTTCGATTGTGAAAATGGCGTTACTCCTGTCACCCTTAAGGAGGACTGGTACAGAGCTTTCACGTCTCAACGCAAAAATTCTTGGTGAGTAAATTTAATTTTTTTCTTTTGCAATGTCAAACATTTTGTTTTGTACATTTTATTTATTCAGCAATTTTTTAGTGGTAATAGATCTACAGTTGATTAGAAAATTTAGAAAGTTCAGTTAAATCGATATATTGGCAGATTTTGAGAATTTAATCAACTTTTTATATATTTTGGAAAATTTCGTTTGGTTTGGTTGGAAATTTAGCCAAAAGTTCAGATATACTTATCCGGATTTTGAACCACACTAAAAACTAGATAGCACAGTCCAAAAAAATATTATCAAATTTGGCGAACGGTGTTTCGAAGGGCACAAATTCAGCTTCATTTTGATATTTTTGAATATTTTTTACCATTTTTTTTGGATTTGATACGCACTTTCGAACGTAGCCGTTTTGTAGCTATTTTTCAGCTGTCGAAAATCGGACGCATAGTTTGTGGAAAATATTTTTGTCTGTTTTTTTTTCCATGAAAAATTTAGAAGAGGAAGCAAAAGCTTTTTTAAAAAATTTTCTTGCGATTCTTTTCGCGGAAATATTGCATTTTCATCTCAAATAAATGCGACATAACTCAAGGATCATTGGATTTCAAAAGAAATATCGAGAGGGAAAAAAGTTGCAGACGTTCACTCAGGATCGGCTAGAAGTTTTTCAAAATATTCCATTTGAAATTTCATTTTTGACTCTTTTTGCTCGGAACTCTGATAAGTGGAGAGGCTCAACTCGAGATTCATGAGATTCGAGTAAAAGATCAAGAGAGTAAAATTTTTATTTTTTTATTTTTAATTCACTAAAAAAAATTCTAAATTTTTTTTAAACCTTTTTCCGTCGGACCCGAAGAAACGTCTAATGAGTTAAATGGCGTATCTCAGGAACTATCCGGTTTTGAGACAAAATGTCAAGTGGGAAAAATTTGAAACATGAAGTTTTGAATTTGAAAATTATTTCTAATTGTTTTTCGAATTTTTTTTACCATGAATACTTTTTTGTTAAATCGATAATTTACTTTTCTTGACATTTTATTGGAAAGCCCATACCAGCAGGCTAAAACTTCGGACTCTTTTATCTTCGGGTTCAAATCAAAAACACATTTCTTTTTTCAACTCACACTTTAAGGAACTTTTTTAAAAAATGTAATAAGCTTTGCTGTAACAATCTCATTACCTATAGACTGTATTTAGTGAACCTAATTACATACTTCGAAAAATTAAGGGAAATCTTAAACTTTGTTCCTCTCAAAAACAAGATGAAAATTGGTTTCCATAACATTATTCGAAACGAATTCAGTAAATGGCAACAAAGTTTGCAAATGTGACTTAAATTTTTGATAAATTTATCTGGAAATTTCAATTTGGGGCTCAATCGTTTTTCGAAGATCTTTAAGTTGAGAAAATGTTCAGACACAAGTAAAATTGTATATTTTTTATTAAAAATAACTCAATATAGACAATATAGACATACTGCATTTTGGGGCACACCTTTAACTATTATTATTCGATTATAAAATTGATATTAATTCGCAGCAACAACTGTTTCGTGCATTACTATATATAATTTACATCTAGGCGACGACCTCTTTCGTCCATGTCACCGGGGCATACTAACTCTCTTCTCGTTCTCTTTTCACATCGATGAGTTTGATTAATCGGCGAATAAATACAATTATTATTCCCGCTTAAGAGTGTGTGCGAATTAGGATGCTTCCTAATTTTGGTCGCTTACAAATATTGATTACGTTTGCAGGAACGATTGGTTAGCTCATGGATTAATGGCTACTCACCAAGCATTGAGAAACATGATAATTTCACCGAGAATGGGAACTTGTGGCAGTCTTATTAAGATTCAGCCGAGTGTAGTTCACTCGACTTCGCACGTAAGTTAAAAATGGAAATTAATAAATACAGAAAAAAAACTGCTGCCTATGCATTCACATTGGGTTTGTGGGACCCGGCAAACTCGTGAATGCGTTATGGTCTCCATAAAATTGGGTCCTTTTAGATTTCTTCACCAATTTCAAGGCCATTCTCTTAAGATCTCATCTTCACAGGCAAAATCTTTGTACGATTCATCAAAAAAAGTCTTCGAACCAATGAAAAAATTTTGCTGAGAAGAAAATTGCCAGCTTACACTATTTTCGGATCTCTCAAACCCTTAAGCGTACTCCTAGGAATAGAATTATTTTTTTCTTCAATTTAAAGGTGAACATCTCGTTACGTACCAGTTACGAGGACGTGGATCATAAACTTTCTACTTATCATGAGCTCCCTAGCGAAAAATACAGCCTTATTGGTAAAATGGACGTGGTCGCTGCCTCAACCAACAAAATTGCACGTTCGTGGGATTTGAATATTAACGGTGATTTTAATCAGGGCCATTCGGAAAACAAAGTTAAACTTTTACTCACGAGAAGGGAACCTGATGAAAAAAATTACAAGGTGAATTTTAGGATTAGAAAAATGCATAATTCGCCTATTTTGAATTAACTAAAAAATCATTATTTTTGGTTTCAATTTTTAATCAAACCGATCAACGGTCTTTTCGAATTTTTTAATTAATTTGATTGAAGTTCGAATTTTCGTTATTCAAATAATTGATATTTTGCAAAGTATCATTTTTCAGCACTACGAATATTTTGGGTTTTTCGCTGAAACTTTGAATTTTCCAGTATTTTAGATGAGGAAGTTTCAAAAAATTCAATCAATCGCTATTTCGCATTTTCAATCATTTAAATTTAATGTCGATTGACATATTGAAAAGATGAGAACATTTTTTTATCCCAATTTGGAAGTCATTAAATATTCAAATGCCTCTCGAAAATTCTCTATAAATTTCCAAATCTTTTTTAATTAAGAGAAATTCTAAAATTTCTCTGAATTCTGTTTTTAAAGATGTTAACCGTCATATCTCGAGAAAAGTAAATGAACGATCTAGATTAAATTTATAAAAGAGGATCATAACAGAATTATTTAGTTTTTGCTATACAATTCTTTCTTTAAACATAATAGTTTTCATTTTTATAATCAAAAGGCGAAACATTTTTTATCAGAAATCCCAATTTATTGATTCAAATATTTGCCATTTAGCGAAAAATTTATTAAAAAAAAGATCGACCATGACAAAAACTAGTTTATTTTGTCAACTCAAAGAAAAAAAATTGTTTTATTTTTCATACAAAGCGTACAGTTGGAATCGTGTTGATAAGAAATGCCGTTCTGCGAAAATTATTCTAGAAAAACGGCAGCTACGGCTCCTCTGGTTTTTTTTAAATATTTTTTAATTTTATATACAACGCAGTAGATTTGGCCGAAATTTTTATTTGATTGAAAAATAAATAATGGAAAATGGGCTCATTTTTGGAACTTCTAGTTCTAGTGACATCCTTTCAATTCAATTAGCCATAAAAACGCCTACATGAATTCCCAAACTTTGTATTAGCTTGAAGAATGAAAATTGTTTTTTCTCGCGTGCAGATATGCATAGAAGGTCAAAAATCTTATTCGGAAATGCCAGCGGATCCTCTTCAGCTGGGCTCTACGAGAGAGAAAACAATCAGTAAACTGTCAATCGCGGCAGGACCTGCGGACGCGGAAGAGTGTACACGCGACGATACTCTGATTAGGATTACCGTGGAGGGTTCACTTTCGGACGAGCAAAAAGACAAATACACTCACGAGTCATCTAAGAGTGCTTGTAGCAACGATATCAAAAATCCGTTGTACAGCAATCCCAAAAATTTGATACCCAAAACACTTAATTGTATTAACGAGGCGATACTTTACACGACGCTGAGAAACTACAACTTCCTCGTTCACCAACAAAAGGTTCGCAGATTAATTGATGAAAAACCTAAAAATTTTAGTCGATTAGAATTTTGGAACTTCGCAAATGAATAAAAATCTGGAAAAATTTAACCGTCTTTGGAACTTTACATACACTGATTTTCAGTAATGAAAATTCTATAAAGTTATTAACATTATGTTTAAACAAAACATTCTGCGACAAGTAATCAGACATTTTTATTTTAGTAGATTTCCTTTTTTTTTGTAGATTTTCCGAGAACTTTTTAAAAATTCATAAAAAATCTCACATTTGACACATGTTTTTGACGTTCTGAAAGAATCCTGGTAAACATTCATGTCCATTCACAAGAATGGACAAAAACTCGTAAATTTATTTTACACATTTGCGTAGAAAGATTCAACTTCGTGATTGACAAGATTTCAATAAATTACAACACATTAAACAAGCAGTTTTACTACTTTAAAAACAAATTAAAAAAAAGAAAAATTTAAAAAAAGTGTGAAGCACTGAAAAATGCATTAAGATTTATAATAAAAATGAAAAAATTCGTTTCAGTCGAGGCCAATAAATCGTCCGATTATCTTTTAAATAATTTCTCGTTCAAAGAATTTTGTTTCCATCATATTTAGAATGATTAGTATAATTGAGAATAAATTTTGACATTTTAAGAATTTTTTCAAGTTATTGCCGAAGGTCCAAATATGGAAATTTTCATTGAATAATGGATACAAAATTTTTGCTTAATAAATTGTTCTTCGGAAAAAAACACTATATTTTCATTTCAAATAATAAAAAAAAAATGAAATAAGTCATAAATCATTTGATTAAAGGTGCATCCGTCAGTGACATCAATAGTTCAATATTTGGAAGATCTATTACGCACATATCTTGTACCAAATCTCGAATATATTGCGCAAAATTCACCGGCCGTTGAAGGCATGATGGGAAAAGTTACTTATCCACTAGAAAAAGAGAAGGTTGACGTTAATGTGGCTACTCCAGATCGTCGTTACCATCTTGTCGACGTCAATTTGGAGAACGAACATTTCAATGGTTTTGGGCCTATTATCTGGTCTCCTTGGAATCTTCCACTGGACAATACGCGTTTCAGCATCGCCAGCCTTCTCGCATACACCGGAAAGAATTTGAGTGAGTTTATATTTGTTCAATTAAATTTTTGTATCAAATAATTACAATGATAATTCGTTAGTAATTCATTGAAATAATAAAAAATTATTATCAATGTTTAATTGAAAATAACAATTTTTGGTCATTTTTGAAAATTAGTTTTTTTTTTCAATTTGCATTTTGAGTCAACTTATGAATTTTTCACGAATTTTTTGCAGAATTCTGTTCGGTTTATCCCAAAACGGTTATGACCGGTGACGGTATAAATATTCCGTACGAAATAACCGATGAATGGACTCTCGTTTCTGGCAACCAAGTGCATCAAAATTTCGCCATTTTTGCTAAGAAAATTGACACAAACATGGGCCTCAAAATGCTCGTTGAAAATCACACCGTGGAAATGACACCCAATACCACCGACCAAGTTCAAGTGACGATCGATGGTGAAGTCGTGGAACATTTGAAGAACGGAGTTGTTGTTCCTTCTGGGGAGGGAGACAAGTGGGTTCTCAAGTGAGTTAACGTGCTAACATTTTTTTTCATTATTCAATTGAATTTTTGAGTTTAGGAGAACTAAAACGAGAGATTCGTTAAGAGAGAAAATATTTTTAATGAATGAGCATTCAAAATAGTGCGAAAAACGAAAAGAAAAATTGAAAATTACGTTTCTTTAATTTTCGAAAATTCCAAAATTTCTATTGGTCGTAGCTCGGCCGCAAATGTGGAAATACATAGATCGATAAGGCAAGTTTTGAAGCGGATTTTGGTAGACTTAGAGAATAACCGTAGTGTGATCTCGAAATCTCTATTGCTTCAATCCATAAAAGCCCCTTGATGATTGAAATAAAAAATAAAAACAAAAAAACAAAACTGTAAAACGGTTCCAAATGTTCCAAAACAGCAAAATTGCAGACAACTGGATCAAGTATCCTTTCGAAATAACTTTGAATACTTGCCAAACTGCCAAAAAAAATTCGATTTTTTCCAGTTTTTTCTTAGTTATTTTCACTTTCAATATCAATTGACCTAAAAAATTTAAATATATCTCTCAGTTCTGTTAACGGGACAGACCTAGTTGGAACGTCAAAAAAAGGCCTTTTTCCGATTTTTTTTTGGTCAAACGATAAAATAATTCACAACAAAAGTTCTTCCGTTTAAAAGATACATATGTAATGTATATGTTGCAATTTTTTCAACGCAATACATATCGAAATAAGCTGGTGACCGTCAATTGCCGAGGACGCTGCAAAAAAAAACACGGTTTGCGGTGATCAAGCTCACGCTGCAACGGCTCATCTGAAACAAAAAAAACGGAGGGGATTTTTAGTTAATGATATAATGCTCCAGTTGAACGAAGGGTTTTGAAAAATTTCCATTTTTCACAAAATGGCGGCCGTTAAAAGTCAAAAGTGTTTTTTTGACCAAAATATCAGTTCCATTTTTTGCTATTAAAAATAAAAATAATTATCCAAAAAAAAAATCCTTCGTTCATATGGAGGACTACCATGTATAGAAGAAGTGATATAAATTTCAACCCGATCGGTAAAGCCGTTCTCGAGCTACAGTGATCACCGATTTCAAAAACATGGTTTCGAGAAAAACGCACTTAAAGTTTTGAGTACGGTTTGCATGGCTCAGACACGACGTGCTACAAAGTCTTGTATTTCGGCGAATAATGGGCCGATTTACATTTACCTGGGCGGAAAATGTTCGTAAGAGATTCTACTTTTTGAAAATGAAATAAAAAAAAAATCGATTTTTCGAAAATTCTAATTAGGTCTGTCCCGTTAAGATTTCGAATTTTCACGGAACAACCGCGAAATACCATTTTTTATAGTCTAACATGACTTCTTTCACAAAAAATGTCTAATTTTTGAAGATTTATATTTTTTTTTCAAATGAAGTCTTTGCATAATAACATTTTTTGATAAGATCCAATTTTTGAATAATCGCACTTTTTTTTAGAATCGCAATTTTTCAAAAATGGCAAATTTAGAGTTGCTGGATTTTTGTTTTATATTTTTTGAATAAAAATAATAATTTTTAAATAAATTAGGAATTAAAATTTCAGTTGGAAATTTTGCTGCATGCCCTCTTTGTGATGAAACAAAAGTAACTCAACGGTTTTTTTGTAACAACGAATCTTTGTAAATTCCGAAAAACATGCACAATGTTGAAAAATGGTCAAAAATGCTATTGAACTGAGAATTGAAGTCAATACGCGAAGAAAACTGAGAAATTAATTTTTCAACTCTCGTATTAATTGACCAATGAACTTGACTAGCAAAAGTAATATTCTGAAAACCCTACGAAGTGAAAAACTTATTTATTTACAGAATAACGAAAAGCGGTGAGCACATAGTGAGCCAAATGAACGAAATACCGATAGTCGCGATTCACGGTATAAATCACGTGGCTCTGGCGATTAACGTGGAGCTGCAAGGGCAAGTGAGCGGACTGTGCGGCCAGCTAAATGGAACTCCTGCGAGGAAAATAACAAAAACTTCGAAAACAGATCTGTGATTTGGACGAAACCTAGTTAGAGGCTCTTTAGCTTCGTATTCAGTTGTCAAACTTGTAGTATTTTTAGATTTTATACACATATATCAACGAAACCAAAGTTTCGAAGGAAATGCAAAGAAATGTCGGTTTTTTAGTATTACTCAATTTTTCAAAAATAAAATCTGCAAAAATTGTAGAAAATTTCGCCTGTTTTTTTCTCGAAATCTAAAGAGAAAATCTGCCATAAAATGGCAATTTGAAGAATTGAAAAATTAGCAAAGAAAGCATATCTGTTGTTTTTCAACGATTTAATTAAATAATAAAAATAATTAATTAATTATTTTACTAAATTCATTAAATTAATTTATTATTCGTTCAGTTATTTGCAATTTTAGAGACTACGTCGATATGAAAGCTAGTACGAATAGTAGAATAAAAGAAAGAGAACTCGTGATACTTTAAATAAATTTTATCGCACAAGTAATTAGTAATAAACGATAAAAAAAGGCTTCCACCAACAAACACGAAACTACACGGAGAGAACAAGATAGTACTGTTTACCAAGCCAGCTAGTACACAGTGCTATCCGAAAAAAAAAAAATTTCAGATTCTACCCAATACTATGTGGATAGTACTGTCTACTATCCAGATACTATTCAGTACTATCTCAGATGTTACTTAGTAACATCCGAGATTATACAGCGCCAGATGGCACTGAGTAACATCCAGATGGTAACCAGTAATATGCCACATAGTATACGATCCTATGTGACGATGTTGCAGAGTCGTATCTTGTTGGCTAATTTCATACGCATGCGCATACACCTCTTGCACGAGCATTTGTTTTTGGGTATAAAGTAAAGACTTCTGAAGTGACGACTGAAAAACAAAAAATGTTGCCCTGAAACGGGACACCCTAATATATATTTATATAATATATATGCAGTAATTAAATTTCATATTTCATTTCGTGTAATTATTGAAAAAATTAACATAATCAAGTATTAAGTATCTAAAGTACGAACATATATCATTTTCTCGGTAAATTTATGCTTGAGATTAACGTTTCTCCAGTTGTTTATAATTTTTTTCATATTATAATAAAAAATTCCCATAAAAAATAAGCAAAACTTTTTGGAATAGTTTTCTTCTTCTTCATTTTTCGAATGAATTTTTCGAATGAAGAATTTCTTCATGGTATTTACTATATTCAAAGACTTTACTGATGAATTATTTATAATCTCGAAAGACATTACAAATTACTGTATTTACGATGACCATTATCAGGCATATGAAATTTACCCGTCTGCTTTTAATGATTCGCCAAGTTGGAAATTAATTACCTTTGATGATTTAGAATCATGTTCTACTTCTCATATTACTGAAGGTGGAAATAAAAAAAAATACATTGTGAAACGATGGGTATAGAAAAAATTATGATTACTTTTGTTATAATACTGAGCATATTATTATTATTATTATTATTATTTACTGTAAATTGTTTCTTTCAAATTTTTGATTGTTCAAGTAACTTAATAAATTGTTAATTCAATCCAATAGAGGTCTTTTAATTTTTTATCAACAATTGTAATTTTCCCAAATTTATTTCTTGATGTTCTCTTCTTTTTCAGATAAATATGATAAGAGTTGTTTTATTGTCGTTCCAAAGTCATTTATTTATTTATATATAAATAAAGTCAAATTATATGCTGGTGGTAAAAATTTTATACAATTGTTAGATTTTAAATTTACTGTCTACTACGCTTAATAATAAATTGAAAGTAATATGAATTATGTGAATATTTAAATTATGCATTCTATTTCAAAAAGTTTTGCTTATTTTTTATGGGATTTTTTTATTATAATATGAAAAAAATTATAAACAACTGGAGAAACGTTAATCTCAAGCATAAATTTACTAAGAAAATGATATATGTTCGTACTTTAGATACTTAATACTTGATTATGTTAATTTTTTCAATAATTACACGAAATGAAATATGAAATTTAATTACTGCATATATATTATATAAATATATATTAGGGTGTCCCGTTGCAGGGCAACATTTTTTGTTTTTCAATTGTCACTTCGGAAGTCTTTACTTTATACCCAAAAACAAATGCTCGTGCAAGAGGTGTATGCGCATGCGTATGAAATTAGCCAACAAGATACGACTCTGCGACATCGTCACATAGGATCGTATACTATGTGGCATATTACTGGTTACTATCTGGATGTTACTCAGTGCCATCTGGCGCTGTATAATCTTAGATGTTACTAAGTAACATCTGAGATAGTACTGAGTAGTATCTGGATAGTAGACAGTACTATCCACATAGTATTGGGTAGAATCTGAATTTTTTTTTTTTTTCGGATAGCACTGAGTACTATCTGACTTGGTAAACAGTATTATCTTGTTCTCTCCGTGTACGCTATGAAAACAAAAAAATATAAACCTCTGAACTTACTCAGGAAATAAATGGAATCTTAACGAGAACAATTTGTTCGTTTATTGGCTTCTCCCTCAGTAGTAAGGCTATACCAGTTCTGCACCAGGGATCTCAGGGGGGTGCGGGGAGCGGGGAAGGGTCTGCTACAGGGAAGGGTCTCCGGGGCTTGCTGCGGGGGAGGGGAAAGTGGTGGCATGGGGATCACCAGGGGGTCCCTCAAATGCAACGGATCTGTTTGAACTTGTGCGGCAATATTTAGAAAAATTCTAATGTATTGTCATTCTTTCTAAAAAAAACTATTAAAAAAAAAATGGTATTTATTACCGGAAATCTTTACAGTTGATGTTTAAGCATCACACCCCCCAATGATAGATTTATGTGTCCTAAGTTACACATTTTTGGAACCTCCAGAGACAATGCTAAGATATTTTTTGAATATATCACGATGAGGGTTTACCATTTTAACTGAATGAGAAAATAAATGGCTTTAAAAATATATGGAGTGACCGCTGTACCAGGGGGTCATCCTTTTCTTCAATGCCACGGACCTGTACGAACTTGTGCAGTAATACAGAAGCTTGTAAAAATGCTAATATCAGACTTTCACTCCTTCCAAGAAAAACGTAATAAAAAATGTTATTTAGTACAGGAAGTCTTTACAGCCATTGTAAGATGTTTGAACGTCAATGATATATTTATATGTCCTAGAGAAGTAAAACATTTTTCAATGAAGATGTAACTTGCATTATTTATTATGTACATTATGAAGCATTTTAGCAGATTGCGTTTTTTCCACAAGAATGGTCATTCATGAAATTTTCGAAGAGTCACCTGCCCCTCCCCCGACTACTTCTTTTTAGCACGAGTTATTATCTTGCATGGAAATTGTTATTTTTAAAATAATTTTTGTTTGAGAAAAGTGGAAAATCTTATAAGGAAGGGTGAAAGGTCTGTGGCGGTGAGTCTGATGGAAGAAAGGGGGAACCCTGACTGTGAGAGAGTTGGATGTAGGAGCACAGGGTTGGGGATATATAAGTCTATTCTTTTAAACATATAATAAACATAATAATGATACTGGGTCTGCTGCGAGAAGGATTCACGGGGAAGGGTCTGCTGTGGGGAAGGGAGGGGGAAGTCAGAGTGGCGGAACGGGGGGGTTGCTGGGATAATGAAAGATTAAATCAAAATAACATGAATTTTTGTGTCAAAAAAACTAATTATTTTATTTATTAATTTTAAATGCAGAGGTTTTAAATTTTTTTATTAAGGTATTATTTTTATTCAGCTATTCTAAATCGTTAAGTCAGCACATTTAAAGCATAGGAAATGAAAATTTGATTTTTAATAATTTAGTGAAAAGATCAAAGAATTCAAGAAGGAGGGGGAATAATAAATTAAGACTTACGATTGTGGAATGTATATCGTGTATATGTTTGGTGGTATGAATGCCGACAGTTTGAAAAAGTGGATAAACTTATAAGATTGGGGAATGAATGTTTATTCTGAAAGTAGACGTCGAGATGGATAAATGTCATTTTACTGAATGAAAAAAATAAATGGCTTTAAAAGCGGAAATGTATGGAGTGACCACTGCACCAGGGGGCCGTATTTACATTTTCCTCAATGCCATAGGCCTGTATGAACTTGTTCGATAATGCAAAAGGTTGGAAAAAATACTAATGTAATGTCAGAGTTTCACTCCTTCCAAGGCAAAGTAAAAAAAAAAAAATTATTTAGTATAGGAAGTCTTTAAAACCATTGTAAGATATTTGAGCGTTATACGAGATTGAGAGATTAAGAGAGTTTGAGAGTTTGAGAGTTTGAGAGAGAGTTGAAGAGTTTGAGAGGTTGAGAGAGTTGAAGAGTTTGGGCGTTTGAGAGTTTGAGAGTTTGTGAGTTTGAAAGTTTGAGAGTTAGAGAGAGTTTGAAAGAGTTTAAGGAATAGAGAGTTTGAGACAGTTTGTCTTTTTTTTTGTGAATTTAAGAATTTGTGAGTTTAAGAGAGAGTTTGAGAGTTCAAAAGTTTGAGAATTTGTGAGTTTAAGAGAGTTTGAGAGTTTGAGAGTTAAAAAGTTTGAGAGTTTGAGAGAGTTCAAGAATTTGAGAGTTTAAGAGTTTGAGAGGTTGAGAGTTTGAGAGTTCGGGAGTTTAAGGGTGTGAGAGTTTGAGAGTTTGAGAGAATTTGAGAATTGAAGAGAGTATAAGAGGCTGAGAGTTTGAGTGAGTTTAAAAGTTTGAGAGTTTGAGCGTTTGAGAGTTTAAGAGTTTGAGACAGTTTGAGAATTTGACAGTTTGACAGTTTGAGAGTTTGAGAGAGTTCAAGAGTTTGAGAGTTTAAGAGTTTGAGAGTGTGAGTGTTTGAAAGTTTGAAAGTTTGAGAGTTTGAGAGCTTGAGAGTTGGAGAGTTTGAGATTAGGAAACTAAGAGTTTCATAATCTCAACTATATAATAATAAATATATATATATAATAAATGAAACTAAGAGTTTGAGATTATGAAACTAAAAGTTTGAAAGTTTCAGAGTTTAAGAGTTTGAGAATTTGAGAATTCGAAACAGTTTGAGAATTTGAGAGAGTTTTAGAGTTCGAGACAGTTCGAGAATTTGAGAGAGTTTGAGAGTTTAAGAGAGTTTGAGGATTTGCGAGTTTAAAAGTTTATGAGTTTGAGAGTTCGAGAGAGTTTGAAAGTTTGAGAATGTGAGAGTTTGAGAGTTTAAGAGTTTAAGAGTTTGAGAGTTTGAAAGGTTGAAAGTTTGAGAGTTTGAGAGTTCAAAAGTTTATGAGTTTGAGAGTTCGAAAGAGTTTGAGAGTTTGAAAAGTTTAAAGTTTCAGAATTTGCGAGTTTGAGAGTTCAAGAGTTTGAGAGTTTGAGAGTTTGAGTGGTTGAGAGTTTAAGAGATTGAGAGTTTGAGAATTTGAGAGAGTTTGAGAATTTGAGTTTAAGAATTTAAGAGATTAATGAATAATACAGTTTGTGGAAAAACCATGGAAGAGTTCGCAGTCACGTGCAAGTCAAACTTTTAATCCAATGGGCAGGTTGATATGGAGCAGATGCTATAATCGCGAAACCTAATTTTCACAGCCGATGTATCTTTGCGGAAAATTTGATCGCTGTAGAGTTGCGAAATTTACAGGTCATATTCAATAAACCGATATATGTAGGTATGTCCACTCTGAATATATCAAAGCAACTTTGATATATCAAAGTAAAGTAATGTATACGGACGCCGATAGTCTGATATATCATATTGAATGCGAAGATGTGTATCGCGACGTGAAACGTAATCTTGATAAATATGATACGAGGGACTATCCCATCGACAATGTATATGGGTCATTCCACATCAATTCGACCACTTTTGAACCCGACCCCCTTCGATTTGGCTGAAACTTCGCAATTTTCTTTTACACCACTAAAGAAATTTTTGTGAATATTTTCAATTTTTTTTACAGAAGGCAAAAAAGTTATGAATGTTAAAAAAAATGGCTTTTTCTTTTTAGGCCAAGCAACAGAGCTCTAAAATCATCAGATTTTGACAAAAATAATAACAGGATACCACCGGTGCCATTATAATCGCGCGAGCTCCCCGATGCTACTTGCACAAAATTCGATTCGAGAGTCGCGTTTCCTTTTTTTTATTAACAATTTAGTGCAAAAAAACGCATTTTTTTTGGTTTTTTGCTTATAAAAGAAAAACTAATGGATCAATGTGATCGGTCCCAATGGACCAATTGTAGAGAATTGAAATACGAAGAAAATGAGAGCTGAAAAAATCCGATCGGTTCATTATTAAGGGAGAAAACCCAAAAAAACCGAAAAAAATAGCGTTTTTTCAAAAATTCATAACGTCGCCATTTTTCGAGCTGTAGTGTAGGCTCTTCGCGAGATAGTAGATATCGATACGTACTTCCTGTGTGCGAAACCCAGACGCTGTCGAATAATTAGTTTCCGCGTAATTGCAATCACAAGTTGTACATACCATATTTTGCAGCAAGGCTCAATGCTCTGGAGGTCGTCCGATTCCAATTTACCAAACGGATTTGGATAGTAGAAGTGTTCAACTACAAAACGTCAATCTTTGTTTTTCATTTAAATGCTGAGAAATAGGTAAAAATTGCTCGCAAACATGAGCAAAAACGGACGAGCGCCCGAGAGTCGTCGTGGAGTGGGGGTAGGGCAGCAGAAGCGGAGAAGGCGCATATATAGTAATACAAGCGCGCTGCACACTAGCGCGACACACACGGAGTCGATTCGGATTGGGCTCGTTTTCTCCCCGTGATTCTCCATACTCTTATTAATTTTACGGAAATGAACGCGAGGCTATCGCAAAAGAACAAGACCGTACGAACTCGAAAAACAAAATACAGAAACGATCCAAAGTTCCTGATCAAAAAGTTAAAACGCCAAATAAATTGAGAATCACGGGGTTACTGACGCTATGATGAAGGGAATAGAGGAACGAGCTCACCGAGAAACTCCCGGAATCCGGCACGATCCATATAGGTAATCCAAAAGGGCACTTACACGACACGACTCACTGCACCGGTTATCGATCGTAGACTAATGATCTCTCGCCTCGTTCGTAGGCAAGAGCTCCCGAATTCGCGTTATCCCCAACACTCATTGCCCCCCCCCCCCCCCCCCCGCGAAGGTCCGCGCGCCCGTGTCCAGCGCTTCACTGTTCTCTCTCTCCTACTCTCGCGATTTACACGGTATTTCGGAGATAGGGATGGCTTCCCCCGCTACGATCCAACGAACGAAGGATCGATGTGTCCGATTGAATTTCTTATCTCGCGCGCTCGAGTACAGGGCCGCTCAAAATTAATTATTGTCCCTTGGTCACCTTCCTCTAGGGCCATTCGGCGTTCGTCTCCGGACAAGGGGGAGGCCTCCCTCATGAACCCAAGCGTCCCTGAGCCCACGGTGAACCCACTCTTAAACCACCAGGAAATTCAGCACCCTTGACGCGAAGACGAACCCGAACCCCATTAGACGAGGCGCCGATTTACTCGAACCGCGGCTTCCAAGGAGACAATGACGGGCGTTGCAACTCTAGGTTGCTACGGTGAGAGAACTTGCGGGCGGCTGCTGACATTGAGCCTTATTCCAGCGCAAGTTCTCGGCGCCCACTATCCAGACGACGATGAGTGAGTCTGGAACGAAAAGAAGAGAAAAGGCCGCACTCGAGCATGCGATTTTACTAAGTCGTTTAGGTATTATTGGCGGGAACACGGTTGCGCTTCCCCCCGCGTGACAAACGGGTGTGGGACGGTTAAAGGAGGCCTTCTAAATTAGACGAGCTCCAAACCGAGATCGGTCTCTCTCTCCCGCTCCCAAACTCGGAGGGTTGAATTTAAAATCGGAGATATAGTTCGAGGTACGCGATTTCTTGCCGAGCCTCAAAGGAAATACACGTAGGAAGGTCTTAGAAGGCAACTTAACGGGATACTTATACTAGATTCTTAACATTACGTGAGTCCACGATTGAGTCGGTCCCGCGAGTCGGCGTGCGGCGGTCAAACAGGACCGTAAATCCGGTCCACTGGTCGATACGGCTGCGTATGAGTGGCGTGGCTCTAAATGTCACGTCACAATGGATGGTAATATTTTTTTCACTTGAATTATCGTCCTCGATTTCACATTCATCCTTCGACTGAACTTGCAGATTTTTTGTCTCAAAATTAAAACATGTACCTTCATGACAGTGCGCGAAGAGATACGTGCAGTTCAAACCATGTTTTTTGCAGCTGCACGAAGCATCTACGCACCCTTTTTTACTGCAGGAACATGAAATCTGATCAAGCAACTTCTGGGGAATTGGAGGATCGGCACTTCCTATCGGTATCAATCGGTTTCCCTTGACTTGCCATCCCCAGTCAGTTGGTCTCAGATCCGTATTCCCTAACCACAGCTGCAGCTGATAGAAAACTCGAAGCGCATGTTGTTTAGCTGCTCCTTCTGTCGATGGAAGAGTCTCAATAGCGAATTTATTTTTTACTTTGACCTTACTGAAATTTAAGTATCGCAAATCATTTAACGAAAAGGAGCTTGAGTTTTCTATCAACTTCCTTTAATTTTTGCTCGTGTACATTCCTCGGATCAACTTAGATGCACTGCAAGCTATCATATCGCAAGCGGCATGCTTGTTATAGAAAACTGAAGCTAACTCTACCAATTTTTCATGAGGAAATGAATCTATTCACTTATTTTTACCAATTTTGTAAAAGCAAGATGTTGTATCGCATCCGCAGAATGCGTGTAAGAAAGCAGCTATTGCTTGTAAATGTGGATATTTAAAACTGTCACTACTATAAAATTCATTTGGTTTTGAGCCTTTGTTTTCTTTGCAGAAATAAATATTTTTCATATTTTGTGCCAGCTGCGAAAAGATAACGAGCAAGTCGACATCTTGGCCTACAAGAATAACTGTTGCCTCGGAATCTAAACGAGCATTCTCAATCGCAGTAACAACTGTGAACCGATCGGCGTCTTCGGGAGCAATTTTCGTTCGAAAACCAGCTGCATGTAACGAAGCACAAATCATATCTATCAATCTTGATTTGTTTTTTTCGTTACTGAGGAACTGTTTTTGGCTTACAGCAATGAGAGTATTTTTGTTAAAAGCAATTTCACGCCCAATGTTTTTTGTTTGCCTACGCGAACGCTCAACAGATTTCGTCGACAATGTCTCATCATCGGGGTAACCATCGAAAATGATGAAACTGTTTGGGGCGCAATGCCTTATCGTATACGAAACGTAATCGCTTAGTACGTCCTCTACTTTTTTATTATTTTGCCACACCACTTTGTGCAAAAAAAATCCACCGTCAACAACGTGTGTAATACATTTTTTCATTGAAATTTCGTGGGAAGAATTAAAATTCGAGTAAAACGCTGATTTAGTTGTTTTGCGCATGCCATTTTCATCAAATAAAGATAACGGTATCGGAGAAAGTTCGTAAGAGCTGCAGTATTCTTTAATATCATCTTGATTTTGGATATTTAATGAAATCTTTTGAAATATAAGTAACGGCGATATATACACTTCTCCACGAACGACATTTTCCATTGTGGAGTTCGCGGCCTCCAAATGCACGAGTTTGCTGTTTCTTTTGAATTTAACGTCTGTGAACCTTTTATTTGATGCATCATCCATCAAAACTTTCCCGATTTCGAAGGCCTTGTGACAATTTACGTTAGCTAAGTCACCAACCATTCCAGAATAAATTCCTATAATCTTATCCGTTTCGGGAAATGGGTAATATGTGCTAAAAAATTGCTGCACTTTCACTAAATCATCAGCATCTCTGGACATGCGAGAAACGCGATTGTCGACATGCTGTTCGAACGTAGCAAACGTCACATTACAAAATAACTCCATTGCATTGCCCACTTCTAGAAGAGCTACCCTCGATGAAACCCATTTCCCGATCACATTTTCTGTTAATCCGCGACCGTGCGTCAAACCTCCATTACATTTAATTGACCGCATCAATACTTGCTCGATCGTCATGTCAGACCACACCCCACACCAGAAACGATTTGAACGCCTTATCGTATAAAACCCTTGTTTACAATACGTGTCATACTCAACAATATCCATTATATTTTTCAAATTCAACATTTGTTGCAGATATAAGAGAGAAGCTTTAGCGTACAAATGATGACCTGAGGCGAAAAAAGGGTATCATTAATTGTACTGTTTGTAGGTGCAAGTTAAAATGTCCAGATCTCTCAGCATCTATATACCTTTGGATTAAACAGATCAATTTAAAATATTGTACCCACAGTTGACTGGCTGGGTCATTTTTTTCAATGTCACCAATAACTGATACGAATTTTTCCTGTATGTCTTTCATTAATGGATTTACCAACAAATTTTCAACGGTTTCTTTTCCAACTTTTGTCAGGCTTTCATCCAAAAACATTTTTTCATCGACCGTTAGTTGAATTTTTTCGAAAATCATGATAGCAAGTGCCGCTTGCACTAACAAGGAAAGGTACTTTGGTGTCCCCCTCCGATTTTGATAATTTTTATATATGTTATAGTCCATCGAAAATTAAGAGACACGTAATTTTTTTTATCGGCTTAAAGTTATTTTTAAGGGGTGAAATCGACCCCCAAAGTTGAGCATGTTTTGCATCTGGTAGAGTGTTTCATATAGAAGCACTTAACCGATCGTAACGAAACCAATTGCAAAACGTTTTTCACGTCAAATAACCTGTATATAATGTTCAACTTCTTATGCACCCCTATTACATGGGGATGATTCACCCCCGAATATCCAGAATTCTTTTGTATAAAAAAAACTTGCAATCCGATTTCAATAAAACAAACGCCATTTTGCAGAGCAAAAAAAATAAAATTGACGTATTTTTGGGTTTTTCTCAGATTAAAAAAATTAAGGGGGTAAAACACCCTTAAAATGTCAAATTTCATTTTGAGCACTGTCCCCTTCCGATTTCAATATTTTTTTTATAAAATGTAGCTTATCGAAAAATAAGACCACCTATTATTTTTATTGGCTCAAAATTATTTTTAAGGCGTGAAATCAACCCCCAAAGTTGGGCATGTTTTGCATCTGGTAGAGTGTTTCATATAGAAGCACTCAACCGATCGTAACGAAACCAATTGCAAAACGTTTTTCACGTCAAATAACCTGTATATAATGTTCAACTTCTTATGCACCCTTACTTACTGCAGGGGGCTGAACCACCCCCTGACATTCATAATTTTTTGTATAAAAGAAAAATTGTCATTCGATTTCAATGGAAAAACCAACATTTTGAAAAGCAAAAAAAAATTATAGTGAATGTGTCTAGATTTTTCGAATAAAAAAAATTAAGGGGGTAAAACACCCCTAAAATCTCAAATGTCATTTTGCGCACTTAAATGATAAAATTCAATTCAATTGGTCTCATTATCATTGCGTATCGACTTATATGCTAAATAATATTTATTTCGCATGTACATCCGCTGCCCTTCTGACATGCTTCACGTTTATAAAGAAGTGTTGGTATCCGTTCTATTTATATAAGTTTCTATTTTGAACGATTTACGAAAATAAAAAAAAAACTCAAATATCAAAAGAGTCGCATCAGCAATTCACCGCCCAGAATGTAAACAAAGCTGGCTCATGCCTTGCCATATTCTTATTCATATCAAGAACCGCTATAGTGGCTCGACCCCAAGTATTCTTGAAAAAGCCAGTTCGCTCAGGCTAATGTTTGAGGTATATCCGAAAACCAAATAAAAATGCTGTTTTCGTGGTGATGTCAGATCAAACCGCCCACTCAAGATGAAAAAGGTAAAACTGACTTTATATTATTCCAGAAGTTAAGTTGCTGTTCGACTGTTGATCAGTCATTATCGTGTCCGCTATCGTGAATACCGTATTGTTATTAACATGTCCATCAATCCAATGAACGTAATAAGACTGTTGTTTCTTACATTCGAGGTAATGAACATTCCTGACAGTCCTGTTAACAATAATGAAGTGGAATTGAAAGAGAGTTTCGCGGAAATTCTGAAGGCCTCTATGGCAGAGTTCAATCAGTTAGAAATCGTCGAAGATACGACATTAGATTTTCAAGAACCGTTTAGAGATGTCATAGTAGAACCTGTCGAAGATAATGACATCGAATGGGGTCTTGGAGAATCTCCATTAAGCCCTGAAACGTGTACTGACGATGAAGAAGATTTGAGCTACGACTACAAACAAAGAGCTGTTGAGTACTGGAGAAGTGCAAAAACGAAACAAAATAGGAAAATAGAAACAGTCCAAAACCGATTTAAACTCGTTAAATCTGTGCGCCAATTAAGGCGCTGGGCTCAACAAATTAATAAAGGCGGAACTTACAAGGAAAAATTGTCGCGCATTTCTGAATATACAATCGATAATTTAAAAAGCGCCATAGAAGCAGGTCTCATTGTACACGATATCGATCTTCGGAGATGGGCATTACAAGCCCAAAAATTGATTGGGCATGAGAATTTGCGTTTCAGGGCTTCGCCAACATGGATAAAAAAGTTTAAAAAAGTTCATCGAATAACAAGTAGAAAAATAAATAAATTCGTGACAAGAAAGACTCTCGAATCAAAGGACATATTACAAAACGATGCTAATAAATTTGTCTCCGCAGTTCAATTGAAAATTGAGGAATATGGCTTGGAAAATATTTATAATTCTGATCAAAGTGGTTTCCAATTAGAAGTCCATTCAGGGCGAACGTTAACAGAAGAAGGTACAAAACAAGTAGAATGCCTTGTACAATCCGTTTCAGCGACAACTCATAGCTACACCATCCAGCCGACAATATCAGCAGCAGGAAAATTGTTGTCACCTCTTCTGATAATTTTAAAAGAGCCATCCGGGCGGTTGGGGCCAATCGTAGAACGAACCATTTTTCGACCTCCCAATGTTTTTATAAGTGTTTCAAAATCTGGCAAGGCTACATCAGGTACGTTGGTATGTAATATTCAAATATAAAAAATAGATGTGCTATTAATTTTTACATATTGATTTATAGAACATTTCAAAGTATGGCTTCAAGAAGTGTTCTTCCCAAATGTCGGTGAGAAAAGTGTGCTTTTAATAGACTCATGGAGTGGACATTGCCCTAGTGTTGTCACGGAAGTTACACCACATAACAAAGAAATTGTTACAATGATCATACCGAAAGGAACAACAGGGAATATCCAGCCACTTGATGTCTTCGGATTTAGAATTTGGAAAAATTATGTCAGACATTTTTCAGACAGTGTCATGTTACTTGATTATGATTTAAGTCTACATTTACGAAATAATATAATCAAGCTGCAATCTCTAGTACATAATCAATTATCATCTCCGAGGTACGAAAATTTATTTCGATATGCCTGGTTCAAAAGTGGGTACATAGAAGAACGACCTGAGCATTTCGAAAATCCCGTTGAATTCGCTTTTGGTATGTCATCTCAAACACAATGTGAAATTGAAGGCTGCACAAATGTGGCTGTAGTAAGATGTTCATGGTGTAAAAAGTCACTTTGTTTCAAACATTTCTTCGAAGAACATCATTACTGTTCAAAATATAATCATTAAGTTCAGGAATGATAATTGAAACGAAAATTTGAATTGGAATCTATTTTTACTACATGAAAGATTTTAGCGCCTATGTATAACCTATATATATATATTTGTGTACAGACCATGTGTATACAAAAATAAAAAATCGTGAAGCTCACGACCACCGAAGATGTAGGAGTACTCAATTTTTCATATAATTAAAAAGCCGATGTACATGCGAAATAAATATTATTTAGCATATAAGTCGATACGCAATGATAATGAGACCAATTGAATTGAATTTTATCATTTAAGTGCGTAAAATGAAATTTGAGATTTTAGGGGTGTTTTACCCGCTTAATTTTTTTTATTGGAAAAATCTAGACACATTCACTATAATTTTTTTTTGCTTTTCAAAATGTTGGTTTTTCCATTGAAATCGAATGACAATTTTTCTTTTATACAAAAAATTATGAATGTCAGGGGGTGGTTCACCCCCCTGCAGTAAGTAAGGGTGCATAAGAAGTTGAACATTATATACAGGTTATTTGACGTGAAAAACGTTTTGCAATTGGTTTCGTTACGATCGGTTGAGTGCTTCTATATGAAACACTCTACCAGATGCAAAACATGCCCAACTTTGGGGGTTGATTTCACGCCTTAAAAATAATTTTGAGCCAATAAAAATAATAGGTGGTCTTATTTTTCGATAAGCTACATTTTATAAAAAAAATATTGAAATCGGAAGGGGACAGTGCTCAAAATGAAATTTGACATTTTAAGGGTGTTTTACCCCCTTAATTTTTTTAATCTGAGAAAAACCCAAAAATACGTCAATTTTATTTTTTTTGCTCTGCAAAATGGCGTTTGTTTTATTGAAATCGGATTGCAAGTTTTTTTTATACAAAAGAATTCTGGATATTCGGGGGTGAATCATCCCCATGTAATAGGGGTGCATAAGAAGTTGAACATTATATACAGGTTATTTGACGTGAAAAACGTTTTGCAATTGGTTTCGTTACGATCGGTTAAGTGCTTCTATATGAAACACTCTACCAGATGCAAAACATGCTCAACTTTGGGGGTCGATTTCACCCCTTAAAAATAACTTTAAGCCGATAAAAAAAATTACGTGTCTCTTAATTTTCGATGGACTATAACATATATAAAAATTATCAAAATCGGAGGGGGACACCAAAGTACCTTTCCTTGTAAGAGATGGTCTCTCACAGATCTGGAAAACGCATGACCCGCTAAAGCTTTATCTGCTGACAAGTCTGCATATATAGTGCAAAACACTTGTTTGAGACCGCTACCTGCCATTATATTGCCAATTGAACCACGAAACGACATTAGCAGATGAAACCCGCCTAAACGTGGAATAACTGAGCGTATATTGTGGAGATCGTTATCAGGATCGATAGAAGCAACAATTTCACTAGCTTTCATGTACAGAGGTAAGTCGAACGTGACAAAACAGTGCTTTTGATTATTTTTGTTTGCTCTCTGCCTAGCATATATCAAAGCGGTTAAAATGGTGGTATGGTCATTTGGCGGTGCTTTAATGAACGGCAATGCTATTACTCTTGTTGTAAAAAAATCTCTGTTAAAAGCATGGTTTTTATTTATAAATCCATGCCAATTTGCTGTATTTTGTGGTGCGGTAAGCTTGCCGTAAAAATATAACAAATCAATCGTTTCAATTCGAATCGTGAAATCAATACGGCCCATTTCTTTCCAATTATTCATAATCACACTATCCAATTTGAATGGCTTATTATTTTTGAAATCAGTCAGCGGAAGAAAACCATACGTGCCGCTGGTGTTCGACGATAACGCTACTTTTAAGCGAGGGATACTGTTTTCAAATGACACGGAGGTTGATGGAATCACACACATTATACCACCCATACAATGAAAGGTATTTTTACCGTCAATCGTAGCTGTATTATGATCAGCATTATCATAAACAAACTGCAAGTATGTGTCGGAAACGAAATCGAAATTTGGCGGACAATTTATAAGCGAATTTTCGAATTGGACGGTCTCGGAGTACGAGGCACAAAGACCTATATTATGTAAGCAGTCGATGAGTCCTCTTGCAGCAAATTTTGTGTGCATCATGCACGAAAGCCCTAATAGAATAGGCGAAGCAAATGGTCGCGGTCTAACGGAAGACATTAAAATATGGGCTGCAGTAACAATTTTATTCTCCCATTTAGCCCAAGACCTATTTTTCGGAGTGCATTTATGCATTTTAATTAAATTATCGAGAAATAATTTTAACGTTTCTGGAATGCCTTCAGCAACGTTATTGACAAAATCAGTTGGCGAATTATAATTGTCTGTATCATATTTCATTGCTCGGATGTCCTGCAAAATAATATGGGCGGCCAACTCGACTATTCTTAATTTTTCTTCTTTCTCATCAGTCTTACGATTGGAATACCAGTTTTCTTCAAGGGTTTTTCCCAACGTTTGCTTGAAGCAGATGAACCGATCACGTATTGTTGCATGAATTACTATTTCATCGTCGAAGTGCTGTTTCAAAAGTTGCTCAATTCTATCGAGTCGGGGTACATCAGTTTCCCCGTGTTTACTCATGTATTCTTATATGATCGCTTTCAATGAAAACTGACACTCTTCGCTATTTTCCACGATGTAATTAATAATGAAAGATAACAAATCAGTCATATCGTCACTAATAGGTCTTCCGTGAATATTATTTGTACGATATTAATAAAATGTGCACAAATATTTTTGATGATACGATACGTTATTATCAATTGCAGCGTTGTACAAAAAAATCCATACTCACCTGTTTCGTGACGGAGACCACCACAGCGCTCGTCTTCCTCAAAAGTTGAGAGACCGATATTATTATTATAAGGTATCCTGAATGTTGTTGTAATTTATCCTACGTAGCCCTCAGAATTGTATTATTTGTCCTGCGATCCAGGCTAAACTAGCTCTCGGAAATGTATCTTCCCGCCGTATAAAAATTCTGTCTCCGTTAAGCACCGTCCAAAGTATTTCCGCGTCCTGCATACCTGTCGAGGTCACGAACAACAACTGGAATATATCGAAACAGAGTAAGACAACGCACACCACAGGGAGAAACGAAGAAGCCCCCAACGATTCCATTTTCGCCACAACAAAACCTCAGAAGTCAACAACCCTTAGTCCCTTCCCCAGGAACACAAGAATCCGTTTGCTATTACTTTCCCTCCCCGCTTCAAGAAATTCCCCCCCCCCCCTTCTGTAAGTCCCCTCTGTTCCGAACGATCAAAATTTAAAGAATAATAAAATCACTCACCAGTGGTAAGAGAAATATTCTCTTACCAGGGAAGAAAAGCATCGCAGTCCTGGAGCCAAGTCGTGAGGACCTAACCTAAAACCGTCATCGCTATCTCGAGGTCGGACAAGTAATTCATGGATCTCGAGAGAAAAACACAGTCCCACGGCGTCGAGGTTCTTACCGGTCACCATCCCAGGATCGTCGACACCTGGACAACCCCGTCGGCGCGACGAAAAATATCGGAAAAGTCCTCGAAGGACAAGTCAACACGCGCGCACAGCCCAGACAGCAAACAACAAGCTTCGAGAAGATTCAAGTCTGCGCGCCAGTTCGAGCCAACGACACGGCGGCGCGCTAGATCAGTACGACGAGACACAGCGCCCTCTTCGCCCACATCGAGTCGAACGCCAAGCTCGGAACAGAGTCCCCTCTCCCCTCCCCACTTCCCTTACCTACGAACGAGTCCACATTCGAAATAGCGAGGCACGTGATTGGGTACCGAGTTCGCGCGCGAGGAGAAATTCCCCCCACCAGCGAGTCACCCGCAAGGAAAGCGCGAGAGGGCGAATCTCCTATACTCTCCATCACGACTCGGCGTGCGTACCGTGGCTCTTAACGTCCTTGGCCGGAAAAATCTTAGAATCGAGGAAAATATTGCGAAAATCTGACCCGGTGAGATTGAAGACCGTTGTGGATGCTTGGACGATCTTTTAAAGTGAGAAATTCAATCAGCTAGATTATAAGTAAGTCGTTTTTCTTTCCTTGTATTCGCGAAGCTGAAAAAAGCTCTTGTTGGGTATAGCGGCCATTATACATTGCCCGTCGCGTGACCCTGAACAATCTTTGATTCGGTTATTTCGATTTTTGAGCCCTTCTGGCCCTGTATTGCGGTTCCCGTTTATTGTTAGTTAAGTGCCGCGACTAATTAATTGTGCGACGAGTGCTGTGGTGTTAAATTAAGGCCATTATTTAGTGATTAAAAGAAGTATCATTTTCCCCCTCTCCCTTCCTGTAATATAGTCAAGTCCCGCCGTTCGGTCACGCGTTGGCCGAAGCGAACAAAACATTTTCGCGACCTTTTCGATTAAAAATTTTCTTTCCGTTTTTTTGTTGTTACGCGAGAAATATTTAGCTTTGCGTAAATTATAAAAGGAATTAAGTCCTTATTTTGTTATTTTATTTGTTATTTTCGCTCTCCCCCATCGAACCAACTGTTCGAAAGTTCACGGATATAAAAATAAGACGCCTGAGCTATCAGGGACCCTCTGTCCTTGAGATATTATTTTTTTTCTTGAATCTATTTATTGATGCTCCGAGCTAGGCCCAGCTATTTAGAATTATTCTCCCCCTTTCATTGTGTTTGCGACCCCTTAGACTAAGTTCAATAATTTGTCATAAAGAGGAGAATAAGAATTATTTTTTTTGTTAATTTTTTTTATGTTAAAAATTAACTGGCGCCCAATTAATTAAACTATTGTTTTTGTTTTCTTGTGCCATAAATAAATCGTTTTTTTTTGTCATCTTGATTCTCCCAACAAATTTTGTGTTTCGTTTTCTTTATTGAAATTTATTTTTCCCCCATTTATTTTCTTTCCTTTTTCTTTTCTTGGCGATTTTGTGGCGAAATACGTCACAGTAGTATGTGGGCCACTATGGCGACCCCCACTCCTATCCCCACTCCTGCCCCCACTCCTCGGTCTCCGCCGCCGGCTCGGTTTGGTCGAGCGGTGGTGGGGGAGGTGGCCGAGGTGGTTGGGGCGGTGGAGTGGGGGGGTGGAGGATAGAGTCGTCATAGTGGCCTGTATACTTTTTCAAATTTATTTATTAATTTTACATACACAACCCTTTGGATACATAATAATAATAATGTTTGAGCTTAAGTACATAATAATAGCGTTTCATTAAAAGTAGAAAATGTGTAAGCGGTTATTATTAATGTGTATTGAGAACACTTTTAATTATATGGTTAAAATGGTTCGTCATAAGTTGATATGTTAAAGCTGCTTTAGAACTAGCAGATAGGCCGCAGTTAACACCCGACATTTCTAGTTTTTGACTAATTTTCTCTCGTATTTTTTCCCGTCTTGTTCGAATTTTACGACGTAAACGCTGCCTTGAGATTTTCGGGATTTCTGATGCGATGGTTGTAACAACCGTATCCCGGCACTTTTTAACATCGCTGGAAACACGCTCGAGCCATGCTTTGTGCGTATTTATACTGAGCTCCTCTGCGAGTAGATGAAAGAACTCAGCTTCCGTAAAACGAGTGTAGAACGGGTTATCCTGCCACACAGCTTCTATGTCGCGCCCCGTCTCTTTTTGAATAACCACAACGGGCTCATTAAGATATTCCTCATATTTCAGGATATAACGATCGCCTTTTACGACGGTGTAAAGAGACGGTGGTGGTGAGCTCTTTTCACCCGTAAAATAGGGGTTTTCTTCTTCTTCTTCTTCTTCTTCTTCCTCAACGAACGGGGGGAGAGTCTTAACATACCAAGGGACTTCTTGTTTTCTATTTTTTTGAAGAACCTCGTGATTGTCGAAAAGCGTTTTTGAAAATCAGCCCAGGCTGCAGAATCCAATGACACCCAGTTACCACTGTCACATGTAATATGAATTATCGGGTGTGGGTTGCTACTATTATAAATATTTAACCCAACCCATACACGTTTTGTTGTTTCAGGATTCAGATAATATGATGCTGATAACAACGACCGATGTGATTTCAGGGTTGATGCTGATGCCGAAACGTGGCACAGCTCCTTCTTCTTCTTAACAGAGGCCATGAAGTTTAAACGATCAATCGCACTTTAACGCACACCAAAAACCATATAGCGGTTTACTTCTGAATAGGTTTAAACTCTATGCTGTGGTACTGTCCGCCGTGGTATCGCATAAGTAATGTGTTGTCGCGAGTAGATTTCACCATTTGTTCAAAAAGCTCCGCGTCTTCCTCGAACGCTCTTGTAAACCGGGACGGTAAATAACACGTAAATTGGTTTTCCACATCGATTGTAAAGCGTACCCCGTATTTAGAATCAACGCGACGAATATCAGAAATGTTATAGTCTTTGCTGGTGGATAACTCGGATAGTTTCTTGACTTCCAAGGAGATCTGTATATAGCTTATTTTGTTTATACGGGAAAAGTCCATCGTTGATTTTGAGATCCGTTAATTTATGCGTTAAAATATTTAACACTGATCTTCTATTGATGACAGTTTTAATATGCACAATATCTTTCAAGAGCTGTTGCACGCGTAATTTCAGTTCACACTGTTTTCTTTGCATATGCTTTTGACGTGCGCACATCAAACGATGGGAGCTGATAGCTGCGTTCAACGACAGACCTCTTTTTTATATAAGACACCCCTCTCCGTAGTCAAGGCACACCCCCACCACTAGGGCTGTGCTGACATCTCGCTTGTTGCAAGCCACAGAAAACTACACGGCTTTCGTGTGCCTTTTACAAAATTCGTGACCGCGAGCAACAGCTTTGAATACAGTATAAACTCTTTTTTCTAACCGGATCATGAATATTGGCACCGCACACCTCTCTACCTATACTACAGGTTTTATCAGAAAACCGGGTTAGAGATATAGGTCTATTCTTCTTCTTCTTCTGATTGATGAAAGCGTTATAATAACCATACACTATTCTGTCATTGCGCGACAAGTCGCCTGAAAATACGCTTCTGAACTTATTAATACCGAGCCCAGTACACATATAATGAAGAAACATAATGCAATACTGTCCGCAGCATTGTGAATCCGCACTCTGAAGTTGAGTAGCGTTGAATCTGAAGACTCTACAGTTTCTTCGGAGGCGGATGAGATGCTGCGGGACAATTGGGGGTAATCCGTAGCTATCGAAAAACCATCCGAACCCATCTCGATCGACGTAGATGGCGACCCAGTGGGTACCTGGCTGCTTGTGTCCACCGGTATTAGCTACGAATGCTGTTGGCTTAGCCCACACCTTAGGAATACGATCTGCGGGATATACGCCTACCGTGTGATTCTTGATTTCTTGAAGACAGTGTAAAATTTGAAGACTGTTCATAACAGCTGACAGGTTAACAGGATTGTTGTTCTTCTTCTTCTTCTTCCTCGGGGGCTGCTACGATAATACCTCGTTCTTTGATGGTTTTATATTCCCATAAAGAATTAACACGGTCGTTGTGAGATAACCACGTTTTAATTTTTGCGGCGTTGTCTAGAGAGCATCTGTATACACCTGTTTTTCGTAGCATCCCGTGATGTATGCAGTGTGTTTCGACCTCAGGAAGGTTGTGGAACGAGGGATCTTCAAGATCTTCTTCCAAATTTATAATGAAGGACCCTGTGAGACGTGCCAGATATTTTGATTTGACTGACCCTCTTGTAAACACACGATCAGCGTCTAACACTATTTTTTTCAAAATAATATCTATATCGTGTAGGGATGTGGATCCTTCGTACCACCTTATTCCATGGTAATTGCGCTGTAACCAGCCGTTTTCTCTCTTCAAACTACACGATAATTCATTATAGTTATGAGGAGGCTTTATTATCCAGTGTCCAACACACGAACCGTGCACCGAAACCACCGCTACTTCTTTAGGTGTGAAAGTATTAGATTTATCTTTTAAACCTTGTATGTCTACAATGATACTCATGATAGAGGTGCACGTGTAGCTGATGTTTAGCGATAACTGAAGATACCGGTAGCTAGTAGTGCTCTTTTTACTCAGCCGTTGAAATCTACAATTACTTGCCGTGCTGGATCAATTTCCAACACATTATCATACTCAGCATACACAACGCAATTAACCGTTGAGGTTAGTGCTTCCTCGAAGCGTACCTCTATTCTGACGCTACCGTGACGTACTAGGTTTCAGTGGGTGTTACTATTTGCCGAAAAGTCGGGTGTAAGGTCAAAAGCAAATAGACAATAACCCAGAGGGTAGGTGCTACGCGAGATTGTATTACCTTGATTTAGGAAATTAATACCTGTACCTGAAAACAAAGTATGATAGGCATCTACGTACAGAGAGGCGGACCCAAAACGTGGTTGTAATGCCTTTGAAGGTATCTGTACTCCGTCCAGATATAAAGAAAGATAATTAATTTTATAATTGTGAAAATTAAAGGGATTCAAGGTACAGTTACCATTAAAAGCCTTATTATCGACAAAACCGATGATGATTCGCTTCGGTAATTGTCCTAGTATGACGTTATCTAAAGTGTCACCATGTACCCCCGCATGCATTGATATAGCTTTAACCTCTACGCGTGTCAGGGGATATTTTGCTGTAGATCTGGACAGAGCCCTGGCGTGAGCTAAAAGAATACCAGGGGCTATCTTCGCTCTACGTACAAGGAGCGATGCTTCGCTAACATGGATGCTATAATCGGGTGAGGATGTTATAAGACAAAAGGTGTTACTGCTGCGTACAAGGCGTAGACGCATTTCAACACCGTTTATCAGGTACCTCTCCTGATTAAAGATATCGCAGTGAAGGTGACCTAGAAGATCAACTTCAGCGCTGGTATTTAGAGTATCCCTGCGATTAGCAAAACCTGTATTACTGTTATCCAAAGCATCCATTTTACCCGGCGTGTCGCCGTACCATAGAACGGTTGTGAGGTGGGATGTTTTTGCTCCAACGCCGTAATTCAATAATGTTTCAATATACGCTCTGTACGCATACGCATTATTCGGCGGTGATACAAGTTTTTGGTTTAGGAAAACATCAACTTGATTGAACATTGAATGCAGTAAATTATTGACAGGGGCTACGTCAGCTGCAATTTCTGTCTCGGGTTTCGGTTTTGTTGAAGTTATTTTTACCCTCATACTTAACATGGTATGTGCAAGATCTATATATTCATCCCCCTGTCCTGGTACCACAAACTCAATAGGGGCGTCATCGGTGAGGGATGATATAGGTTTATAATACACCCACTGTGTTCCTTCTATAGTTGTCTGAGTCGGTGGTAGTGTGAATAGCTCAAGCTCCGATTTCATGCACTCGCATGAGTGTGTGTGTAAAAAAGCCATTTTTTCTTAAACGTATAAGCCTAAGAAAAAATATCAGACACAGTTCTTGATTTAGCTTTTACCTTCCTCCTCCTTTTTTTTATTACGGCACCGCCTGTTGTCTTCCTTCTTTTCGTTTTTTTCTTCTTCTTTATACAGTCGGATCGTTTCCTCTCAGGACGTGCGCTGCGCTTTTTCTTGTTTTTTTTATTAGCGATACGCCACGGAGCGCTGCCACTGATGGAATGCATCAGTTTACGAATTTTGGTATCTTTATAACCTGAACCGCTCATCAACTTATTAATTTTTTCTTCGGCCTTGTGTTTCAAATTTTCTCCCGATTCGCGCAGGCGTGTTTTGAAAGCTTCTCGTGGTCGTACACCTGTCTCCACTATATCGTTTACGATATTGATACCAGACCGTAGAGCCTCTTTACCGACTGTTTGCGCATCCTGTTTTAAGAGAGGTATGATGCGCCGAAAGAGCCCTCCTAAGAAGCTACCTATCCCGTGTCCTCGTTGGTTCGGCGAGCCAACGTATACATGACTAATCCCCCCATAACCTGTCCTAGAACCACCCGTTTGTGTGTCGAAATACAAATCGTAGTGACCCATTTCACTATAGCTATTATTAATCTACACGTTTAAATTGTAGCGTCACTGTCAGTGTCCCTCCCTCGAATGGTATGGGTTGACCAAATTCATCTCTTATATCAATATCTATTGTTTGAAAACTGGTACGTAGCAGGGGTACGTAACGAGGTGGCGAGAAACTACGGATTTTCATAGATCCGTAAGCGTAATTGTTAGAAGAACCGGACGAAACGACCCTCAATAGTGGTGCGTGCACGTCTCCCGTAATATAAGGCTCACAGATATCTGTGTATACAAAGAACATATCAGGAATTCTGTTAGCCAGGCCTGGCAGTTTTGGTGCTGTGTACGGTGTTTCATGCCTCACCACGAGCCCTACTGAGTGAGTGAAGCCTAAAATTTTGTTCAATATAGGGGAGAAGCGGAAAGAATGCTCCAGATTTGTACAACCCTCGCAGATGCATGTTACTGTAATGTAGCCATTGCGGCCGTATAGAAATTTGAGATGACCTGTCACACACGGGATCTCGTTAATTACATCTAGTAATGTGTCTATACTACGATACACACCTGGTGGCACGCAAACGCGGTCGTCTATAAAATCAACAAGGGCTTCTGCACCAGGCGTCACAGCGTTCGTTATAATATTGATAAAATTTTCAGCACCATCTGGGGGTATATGTAAAATTGTCATAGGTATGTGGATCTCGGCTAAGGACACAGCCCACCTACCGTGCAAAGACATACTCTGTGGTAGATGAGTAGTGTACCGCGTTGTCGTGTTATCAGGATAATATTTCATGCTGCTGTTGCTGGGTAAAACAATGTGGAACTCGTCCTTCATTTTGCTAACCGTGCCTTATGCTTCTGTGCAGGCGGCGTGATCACGCGAACTCTTGATAATTCGGGCTCATAAAAAATACCGTCAATCTCTTCACCGCTGAGATCACACAGAATATATACAAAAGGGTACCTGGTCAACGATACGCGATATACTCTGAATAACTCGTTACTCCAATTACCCTTATAGCCTTTTGCGAAGGCTGCTTTCGCGCTACTGATGCGCACAACATCACCTACATTGTATTTAGGCAACCCTTGACATTTTGGTTCCTTATACCGCTGCATAAGATTAGCTCGAGCTTTAGCAGCTGTACGAGGCGTTACAGAGGCTGGTGTCATTTTTATGCTACTGTGTAGTGCGTGATTGTATGCATGGACAATATTTTGTAAAGCATCGACGTAACGTTTTTTCTTGGTATGAGCGAAATATCGCCACATTCTTTCTTTAAGCGTTCGGTTAAACCGCTCAACGATTGCCGCTTTTATGTCAGGATTTCTTACAGTACGGAATTGAATGTTCTTTCTCTTCAAGAGAGCTTGAAATGCGTTACCCATAAATTCTTTACCTCTATCAGATTGTAGACAAATAGGCGATCTACCTGTACTACGCTTGGGTTGCAGCACATGCGTAAAAGCTTTCGCCACAGACTCGGCTCTCTTATCGTGTAGGGGCTCCACCCACGCATATTTACTCAGAACATCTATAATTACAAGGAGATATGTATAGCCGTCATTGTAATCTTTGATCGAACGGAGATCTACGAGATCAGCCTCCCACACATCATCTATATTCCGTACATTATAATGTCGACGAGGGAAACGATGCCTCACCGGTTTGTGTTTTGTATAAACCTCCTGTGTCTCAAGCCAATGCAACACTTTATTACGAGGGATTTTTATTACCCTGGCTATCCGTAATAGCCTTGTAGCACCGGAAAAGGAGGCTTCATGACGGGGGTCAAAGTAGATTTTTTTTAGCATTTTTTCAGGTTATGATTTAATTCTCACCCAGCTTACACGTTTTTTCTTACAAGGGGTGCCAAAGCCACCCTGTACACGGGTGCTTGATTTATTGCTCTCACTACCGCTGTAAAACTCGGAATGATCTTCTTCTTCTTCTTCAAGACCCTCTCTACTATCGTCGCTTTGAACTGTTTGTAATACGGGGCTTTGTAATGTCGAATTAGCTGCTGACTCTTCCCATAAGCCCTCGTTTCCAATGAACTCACGAGGTGTTTTTATTGATCTCAAAAACTGAGCAAAAGTTTTACGGCCCACAGGTTTTGGGATTTTTCTTGCGCGCATTGCATCGTTTACGAGATCAACTATGTTTGAATCTTTCAGGGTCTTGCCCCTAATGGAAACCACACCCTCTGCATCCCAGGAAAAATGAGATACAGGTGTGTCACGCAAGCGCCGTAATAGAAGCTTCGCCTTGTTACGAAATTTTCGGGGGATACTTTCGATTATAACGGAATCATTCAAACCTGTTCCGATCGCCTCCTTTACAACCGGATCTTCATGTTGTTCGCTCTTCCTCTCTTTTTCTTTCGAAAGACTGACACCTTGCAATGTGCGCTCGTTGGTTGCAAAATGTAAATAGCGCTGTAATACGGCTAAATAAGCGTTCCATTTTTCACGCGCATCTTTATATGCATCAGATCGTAAGATATCGTTCATTTCGGCATCCAGTCTAGCTAATGTTGTTTCAATAATTTTTGTCGTTGATAAGGCATTCAGCTGCCCTCTACCACTACCATCTTCAGTATCGTTGATGAAACGAAAACCGCTGTCCTTTTGTACACCCAACCGTGATAAGCTCTCTTCAGGGACGAGTATCATTTTTCGAGCATGCTCCATTATTATTATTAACGACGGTCAATAAGGTTAGACAAAACGGTACCTAATATTGGTGCTAATAAAAGAGGTAAAAAACCACCGCTCTGAACGACGAATTTCTTTTTACTTTTCCAACACCCTTTCCTCGCGGCTAGCCGGCGTATGAGGGGTGCATGCTGTCTTAGTTTTTTTCTCTGACTACTTTTAAGAGGTACGTTACCCCGAAGTATATTCAAAGCACACTCACAAATACAACGTATTATACGGGGGTCGGCCTTGCGTAAAAGAGCCTGGCGTTGCACCTTGTTAAGATGTTGTAAAGCATGCAAGATAGTAGAATACTTTTTGCAAAAGGGTGATCCGCGCCCCTCCATCACAAACGTAGAACTGGTAGGTCTCCCGTAGTGTTACAGCTTTTTAACTTTTTCCGCGGTATGTAAACGTAATGATGAAGATCGTCGGGAAAAATATTTGTACGAAACCTACAGTTCTCAGGTGTTGATTGTTTCAAGTCCAACAGTAAATAGCCATGCGGTTTAGCCGTAGCGTCATGATAAATCTCTTGCAGGAAGCGGGGGTTTTCGGGACATACCTGACGTGCCATGTGCTGTATCTGGGCGCGATCACGAGGGTTTTTGAATATAACTATGTAATTAGCGTTGAGAGAAATATCACGCTGACCAGGCCCCTGATGGAATAAGTTTTGTGTTAAAAAAATAACGCTCAGATTTTTATGATGGCTACCTTTTGTGAACAGATCAACAACACTGTTATTTGATGACTCACGCATTAAATCATCAATAATTATGAGCTTCGCTCGTGGATCGTTAGCGTAATCTGAAGCCTGTGGTAAACCCTCCCGAAACTCAGCGGTGGTACCATATTCTGTATAAGCCGCCTGCCACTCGGAATAATAGAAAATAACTCTCTTGAACGGCTCACTACTCATACGCGTTATAAATTTGAGAAATTTTTTAACAAAATACGTTTTACCGCAGCCTGTAGGACCGCAGATCATCGACGTCCAGGGGTGCGACCAGCGTGTGTCCATCATCGTGAACGATTAAAACGCTGCTGCTTGCGCACAATAAATAAATAAATGCACATTACCATGCGTTATCACCATGGGTACAAGCGGAAAGGCTGGCGAGTGTTATGCTGGAATTGCTGGAATTTTTTATTGTCATACATATAGAGCGTATACAAAACAAATTAGTATCTACAAACGGTAGCCATAAGGAAGCGACCCATATTCGCCATTACGTCGACGCTTTACACTCGATGGTTTACAAGTTTTAGTTTCTGTACGTGTTATTACCTGGTGAAAAACTGTACGCCTAATAGAATCGTATCGCAATAAGACCGGTTCTTCTCTCTCACCCACAATAAAGGAGCGTATCGATTTATAGTTAATGAGTGTACTATTACTAAAATTAAGTGTTATACCTTTTACTTTACAAACTTCAGTTTCTGACCCGTCGGAAGCACGAACTATAAAAGAATAAAATTTAGGCCCGCCGGAAACGAAGCTTGTTATGTAGCTGCCCTCACCGTAACAGGCCAACTCATCCGTCAGATCTCCTAACATTTGCCCTGTCGGCGGCTCATATTCATTAGGACGGTTTCTCGTTACGTAAATCACCGAATCAGTATCGCAATACAGAGCCCTCTCACCGAGTTGTTCGAGGTAGCTGTAAAGCTTCAAACGCGCTTGAGCTGTGGTGTAAGCAGCTATTACAGCACTCGCTATACCCGATGGTGCTACAGCATCGGCTGCTTTAATGTAATTAACATATAATATATTGTTATTTACAGGTAGAATACCGGTGATCTCATATTCTGGGCTAGTCATTAACTCCATGAGTTTTTTTCTTGTCGAAACTATGATTGTTTGAGGTAGATTTTCGCGCTGGCCGAACTTTCCCCAAAAGGAGTTTAAGCATAACTTAGCGACGGATCTTAAACCAGGGTTTTTCTCAATTGCATCACGGTTCAGTTTCACACCTTCGGATCTTTCAAATTCCTCAATGTATATATCACGCGCCGCATCGCTTGTTAAACAGTTTTCAGGCCAGCCGCTTGCCTCTTGTTTGATTTTCAAAAAAGTGTTAATGTACTCAGCGAAATGCCCGCCCTTCTGCGTATCTCGATTTAATTGTGTTACCTCGTACTGCCATTTCTCTGTTACACGTATCACAGTATACCCTAGTGCGATAGCTTTTCGCAATTCATCGACTACCCATGTACCTTCAAACAACCGGTCAGCAGGGTTATCATGCGTACACTCGCTCTGGTTCATAACCTCACAACAGCTGCGGCACAGAGCAAACACTAATCGTTGATGCATACGCACAGGTAAAACAGGGTGATATAGATCGCGCGGTAGTAATATAGCACATTTCACGATACCCTCTACGTTAGAAAGGTCTATATTATGAGGACCAGTCAACACCTTACACTCTTCACCGACATAAACCTTTGGGTGGCCTATGGGGTATTTACCGAATTTACAGATATACGGATAAAGGGAACAAACATCCACATAACGTATTTGTTCCGTATCACAGGCGTCATATAACGTTACCATATTTTCAGTGCGCCCACCAAAGAAAGCATCACGAGGGTTCAAAGGTTCTGCCTCGACCAGGGGATGGTTGTGCAGAAAAGCGTTCATTTGTGGATTTTCTTTTAGCATTTGATCATACTCGCACTCCCAGATTTCTTTTAAGATATGGTTGCCTGAACGAATTCTATTACTTATAACGGTTGTTTTCTCAAAACGCTCATGCATAGACACACCATCGCTCTGTTTACGATCTCTGTTTAGGGGGTAGCAACGCAAACAACCGTGCCAGTAACACCCATGGAACTGCAATACGTGTGATTCACCGTTAACCTCGTAATAACCGTCAACTAATAAATTTTGAGGTAGTTTAAACTCACGACCCCTACCGGCGTGGTTTATAGGGTGCCCGAGAGAGTGTTCCAACCAAACAAGCCATGCGATTGCTTTTGTCGATTGGTTATGAGCCCATCTGTACCCACCCGTAGGTATAATACCGATTGTATTATCTTTCAAAAAGTTTTTGCGATAAATGCGAAAACAAGCTGATGCTATGGTTGTACTTTCGTCAAAAGGACACACGCGGCCGCTTGTGATAAACATATCGCGAAAAACCATACAAGCACGCCTCAATATTGTAACATCGTCCGTACAGTACTTAACTATCTCCTTTGCGAAGTCAAATACGTAGCCGCTATTTTTCGCCTCGTGATACCACGTAAAAAATTTTTCTCGATCATTCCTACGCATCGTTTCGGTAGCATAATACTCTACAGGCGGTAGTTCTCCTACGTAATTTTGATTTTCACGTTTGTTAAACAAATGGGGAAAATTACCTTTTGCAATAGACCCTGCGAGACCAAAAGCCTTAGGTAAAGCGCTCAAAGGCATGTGAAAATAATTTAAACTGTCGAGAAACACGAGTTTTTCAAGACGCATAGAAATAATTTTAGTACCGTTAAGAATTAAAGAGGGTAACTGTGTTTTTTTTTCTTCAATCAGATAACGCAAAGTAAACTGAGCGTCAAAACCACCAGCATTGTGAGCGATGCAAATTGTGCGAGAAAAACCTTTGACTTTTTGTAGGGCTAGATTCACTAGTTCTCCTACGGGGTTATACCGAAAGATGAACTCGCGTTGGCCACAGTATTCACACGACTCGGCCACGCTATCACTATCGCAGCAAAACGTACAGATACGCTGTACTACACATAGATTAGGTTCATGTAGTCTTGTAGATACAGCACCGCGTACGGGTGTGCACTGTTGTGTCTCGAAATCATAGAAAATGAAGAGGATGTTCCCTGGTTTTTTGGACGCTCGAATAGGCCTCATAAAACAGAGATGATTATCAGGCTGTGCGTTTTTACATGTTTTACAAAAAGCCTTTCCGCATACATGCTCTTTTTTTCTGAGGGCCTTACAGCCTTATAACATTCCATACAACGCTTGAGAGAAGCGCAAACACTACCGGGTTTCTTTCCGGATAAGCTACCAGTAATATGATTGTTAAAACAAGATGTACCGTAAAACTCGCGCCTACACGCGCTGCATCTGATAACACCATTTGAAAGAGGGTCGCATGAGGGTACAATAAAGCAACGAGGACACTTTTTTTTTTTGCATCTATGATCAAGACGCCTGTATTGTGCGTTACAAGATGAGCAAAAATCTCTACTACCTATAGCCCCTCTAAGGTTTAAAATCGGTTGAAAATGATGCGATCGTTCATAATACAAGATGTTTAATGTGTGTTGAATAGAGCCTTTTAACGCCAAAACCTGTTGCGTACCATCGAACAAAGGTTCCGCTCGCCGTCCTAATGTCAAAAACTCGTAAACGGTAATAGCAATACCATCTTCAGCCAAATAATCCTGATAACGAGCGATTTCGTATACACCGCAGCCCTGTAACGGCACAACAACGTTTGCGGTGTTGGTCAACTCAACCGCTGCTAATCGCTGCATAGACCCGTTAATTTGCCTGATTTTCTGCCAGCGAGCGTGTAAATCACCCGTACGTATTTCCCCCCGTTCGGCGTATACAAGGGCTGTTACCAACGACCGTGGTAAGCATAAATTATCGTTATTTCTAATCGTTAGAATTGATTTTTTAGCAACATCCTCATGGGTTAGCCCTTTTCTACCAGACCCCTCGACACCTTTGACGATACATGTTTTTATTACAAATTTTTCAATAATACCGAGTGAAGCGGCGCTTTGAGCTATACTAGTTATTAATTGCCATATATCGTTAAACGTACAATCCCGCACAGGTCGAAAGGATAACCACGCGTCTCCTTGCGGTAAACCATCCGATGTAAACGACATACCTATGTAGTCGTTACCGTTGCAGGTGTTAGTTATAAACGTTAAAAGGTCGCGGAACGCTCCTTCAAGCCAGTGTAACACGTTACACTGTGGTGACGGCTGGCGTATACGCAGTGTTGTTTCACGTCCATGGAGTTTGAACCGTTTAAAATAACGTCGAGAATCAGCGATAATCTCGATGCGTATACCAGGCGGTTGTACATCATCGAACGGTTCATTTCGCTGTCTACCACCCCCTGTTTGTATTTCTGAAAAAATACACCGTGTTAGGCAGGGTATTAGGAGCTATATGGTATCAAAATTTTATCACGCTAGCATTACTCTGATGATACCTACTATTATTAATATTGTTAAGGTCCTCAACATCAAATTAAAGTTTCTTCCGGGCCAAAACCTGTCATGTAAAATACGCTGTCTTATTTCGCACCTCTAGTCAATTGATGGCTAAATAAGCACTTACCATTATCGCTAAAGGTTGAAATGGTGCTCATCCGCCAGTTATCATCAGCCACCAGACGTTCAAGCAGCGCATCAGCACGTACATTGTTTTCTTGTTCTTCTTCTTCAGGGGCTATAGTGAGGTCACTTTCTATAGGATACTCCCACGCCTGATTTCCGATGTAATCTCCTTCCTCATGCTGAATCAGACTCGCCTGAGCCTGCAAAATATTACCCCTTCCGTTGGTAGGAGGATAATTGCTGCCATCATCATCATCATCTGTGAATATATCGATAGGGCTAGATATATTTGAAGTGTCTGCTAGGCGATGCTCAATGACGGTATGTGCCTCCCCTACAGCTGTCTCTTCTTCTTCTTCTTCTTCTACAGGGTGATTGTCTTCGCCGCGCGTCTGAACAGTGACACCCCCATGCATATCCTTTGTACCTGTTTCGGTCTCTTCAGAGTTACCTGTTAATTATTATAATTATAATTATTAGAAATATCATCATTATCAACAG